>PVIH01000003.1:564925-900123 GCA_004025045.1 Sigmodon hispidus
CCCCCCCCCCCCCCCCCCCCGCAGCTGGAGATCCAGGCAGGTGGAAAAGGAGGCAGGTGTGACTTCCTTTTGGTAATGAGCTCTGGAAAGGTGATAGAAATCTGATGGAGTCAGGTTTGGGGTTTAGTAACTCTGGGGGGCCCCCAGGAGGGCAATATATCTCAGGCATTTTCATCTGACTCACAGCCTGTCTAATTTCCTTCCTCCTCTTTGCTTCATTTTGAACCCAAGAAACTAACCCAGGCAGGCTGCTTCAGTGGGCCCTTTGCTTGCTGGTGTTCAGAGAGTTGTAGTCCTGGAAATCACCAGGGAGGGAGCAAGAGAGCAAGAAGATCCAAGTCAGTGTGGTCTTTCTTTCCAAGTGGGCACACCTTTACCTATAGCTTTCCCACAGCCTCTACTGACACCATTCTCTGAAGACCTCACAGGCCTAAGAGATGCTACGTACTGTATTTACCATATTCTAGCTGCTCTTCACTTGGTCCACAGGTTCTGGAAACACCCCGACTTCCGACTGAGCATGCTCTCTGCAATCGGCAGAATTCTAAGATGTCAAGCCAGCTTGCTGCTGCAACAGAGGCAGCGTGCTTAGCTGAGCACACCTGATTTAGTGAACACTGAGATTAGTGGGCGATATTTCTGATTCACAGAGTCTTTCTTGGGATGACTTAGTCAGTGGAGAGTCAGGACCACAGGGGGACTAAGTATGCCTTCTTAATGTGTCCCACATAGCAGGGTCCTCACTGTCAGGCTTCTTCTGTAATCAACTGTTCTCTCCCCCCTCATCACTCTCCATCTGCAAACCCTCTCAGAGGGAACATCTCCACCATCATCCAAAACACCCACTGGAGGGGGCAGGGTCACTGGTAAAGGGCCACAAAGAAATAAGAAGTCTAGAGGACCTGCGATTACCCATAAACCCATCTCAACTTCCTGCCCTTTCTTTCTTTTTAAAGACTGGTTATATATCCCAGGCTAGCCCCAAACTCACAGCAGAGGATGACTTTGATCTTCTGATCCTCCTGCCTCTAACTGCCAGGTGACGAGTTTACAAGCATCATCTCCATGCCCAGTTTATTCAGTATTGGGAGTGGAGCCTGGAACTTTGTGCATGTTAGGCAAGTCTTCTGCCCACTGAGTTTCATCTGCACCCCTGCACGTTGCTTTGAGTGACAGCGGTACAAAGACACTGGCGAACTTAACTATAAGCTGTCCCCAAACCACCATTTCATCAAGGACTCATGAATCTTCCTTCCCAACTCTAAACAGACACCGCCATTGTGGCAGAAGTGATGTCATCAAAGGCCCACAGGGGACACATGCCAACTAAAAGCTTTTTAACTTTCCTACAGGAAATTCCTGGGAAATCCTGAGCAAAGTCACTAGGGTAGTAATGGAAAGAAGCAGTTATTTGTCCCAATCAAGTCACACAAGGCAAACTGCCAGGAAACAGAGGCCACCAGAGGAAGAGATACAAAAGAATCAAAACCTTGAGGGGTGGGTATAGTGTCACAGAAACTCTACAATGTTGCCTTACAGGATAAGATGGGATCTACCACTGTGATAGAAGAGCCTCTGTGTTGAGGACATTATTCCATCACAAAATTGTTCTCACTTCAGAGGTCATATGCAACTTGGGGTCCCCAGAGCCTCCATATTGCTACCACTTGAAATAGAGATGATTTCCTTGTGTTTAATGACTTGTGAGAATGATGCAGATTCCTCCCATTAAGTGGTTACCATGGCAACAAGGTGAAGAAGGAGGAACAGTTAGGAGCATCCCAGGTGCACTAAACAGGGGAAGGGGATACTCAGGAAACCAAAGCTTGGTACACCAGAGTTACCACTCCAGCAGAGGGGTAGTCTAGTCCAGGAGGACCACAAGCTCTCTGGCTGAATGAGTAATTAGATGAGGACTTATTATTTCTTCAATTAAGATTTCAGTATACCAGGCACAAAGGCAATAAGGCACTTCAAAATTCTGACACCCAGCATAGGAAATGTTCAGCATCTCAATACATTGCATCTAGAGGCTGGAGAACAGTCTCAGGGGTTAAGAGCACTAACAGCACTTGCGAAGGTCCTGAGTTCAACCTATGTAGGGCAGCTCACAACTAACTGTAGCCCTAGGTCTGGGGAGATCTATTTATTGCCCTCTTCTGATCTCTTAGGACACTGCATGAAGTGGTGCACATACCCACACAGATATATACATAATGAAAATAAAAATCAAACATTAGAGTTGACAAAGAGTGAATGCATTAATTAATTGATGGTCTACTTGCTGAACGGAGCTTGAGGGTACTTGAAAAAGCTAACACCATCCAGTACTTAGAATGTGCTGGGCTCTGCTCTAACTAATAATGTTTCTACTACTATTAAATGTCAGTAAAGTATCCTCACTTATACTCATAAGAACTGGGGCATAGAACAGCTAAGAGATTTCCCGGAATCTAAGCTCTCTAGGAGGCTTCTCTGAACTGTTTGTGCTTTCCTTGAGATAGGATGATGCTATGTGTGTGTATGGGGCAGAGGGGTTAACCTTTAGGTTACTGCACTTAAAACAAGGGTGGGGAGGAGATAATGTTCTGGCAAAAGACATTATGGGATCTGGCCTTTGGCCTCCAGAACTCACCTAGACCTAGGAGATTAACTCAATCTTCCTGAATGTTCTTATGCAAGGGATAACTGTGGGAAGAAAATCATCAAGTTGTGTAATCTCATTTTACATTTAATGTTCATTTTCAGGTGAACCTTAGCTACAGGGGCAACTACTGAGATCTGAAGGGAAACTAAGGTTCCGAGGGGCTGAACAAACTTGCCCGAACTCTCCCAAACTTGTTCAGCCTGAGGGCAAAACATGTTATGAGCCCAGCATGGGCTCTGTCCACTCAACTTCTCAGCCTCACAGCTGGTACCTACAGAAGAGTGGCCACTGGGGAAAACAAACAAACAAATCAGTGTTCAGCACATGACGTCTTGTGAGGATTGAGAGCCGTAGAGTTTTGTGGCCAGTTCCAGACACATCCTGTACCCACAGATGTGTCTGCTTCAGCTGACCACTCCTTCTCAAGCCCCCAAACACACAACCAAATGCACCCACTCCCCCGAATCCTGGAGCAAAGACTTTCACACTAACGGAAATGGAGATGGCTCTTATCTTGACACTTCAAAGAAAGCCTCCCCTCTTGACATCTCCTTGCCCTGCACCACTGCTGCTGATGTGGAGACCTGGTGGAAAAAGGCTCTGGGTCCTCCCTTTGATCCTGGGGCGAGCTGGGCAGTCTTTGGTCTTCCAGACCTCCCTGGCTCCATGTCTTGATTCTATGATATTTATGACTTGAAAATCATGTCTTCTTTGCCTATTTGGTTTTGCTCATTCATCCTCCTAGGCAATAAGAAGCAGGATTTCCAAATCAAAAGGCAGTGTGCATCTGCTTGGCCAGCTGGTTGGACCTGGTTCTGACATTGCACCCTGCTTGTGTACCAGCACTTCAACACTTCACCTCTTGCAGCTGTCCAGGCTGTGGTTTTAATTTGGAGGTCCTTGGCCCCTTTTATAATAAAGAGATAGATATAGACACTTGCTCAAAGAATGCCCACAAGGACTGGAGAGATGACGTTTTCAGGGGACCCGAGTTTGATTCTTAGTATACATATCAGCCAGTTCCAAATTGCCTGTAACTCTGGCTCTAAGGTGTGGGGATATATTGAGTATTTAATAAAAATTTGTCTGGAAAAAAATAAACAACAACTTTAAAAAGTCTGGAATATCCGAGGACAGACTGTTAAACAGAAAACTCTGCCTTAAAGAAACAAAACAAACAAACAAAAGGTTGGAGAGATGGCTATGTCCTCTGATATTCCAAACAAATTTTATTACATATACAATATATCACTACACTAAGGGTCAGGCTCCATGGAAACCTGTATAACTGTGATACACAGAGATATTAGAAAGGATGTACATAAAAGTAAAATCTGAAACATATTTTCAAAGGTCCACAAGGCCTCCAGAGTCTACCTTGAATTTTCTAGACAGTAGGGTCTCTGGTTTTTAGGACACAATGATGAATCCTCAGCAAAGTAGCAGCCACAAGCAGCATTCTAGACCTTGACCAGTCTGACTTGGGATCCTTGCCACAGCCTCTCCCTCTTAAATACTTAAGCTCCATAACCCTCACTTTATCTATCTATACAATGGACATATTTCTAGACCTAGCCTTATATACAATTTCAGAAAAGATTCTGGGAGTTAACACATGGAAAACACCCAGACTGTGGGTTATTCTTTGTGACACTTTATGGTGAGGACCCTTATTATGAGAGTCCGATTGCTTGCCTGTTCTGATGCTGCCCCAGTGATGAGGGCCTCATATGCCTGAACTTCAGTTTTCTCAATCAAATGGATCGATCTGACTTGCAGAAACTGACCTGATCAAGTACAGTTGAGATAAAAAGAAAGGAGCGGGTGACATCACCCACTTAGACTGTGACTGCGCAAGTCTCTGACTTCATTGTCTCTGACTCTCTGCAGCTGAGGTTATATGCCATCACACCTGGACTTCTTTACATAGGCTCTTGGCACCTGAACTCAGGTCCTATTGGCAAAGCAACTTTATCACCTGAGCCATTTTTCTAGCCCTTGTGACATTCTATTCCTGGAAAACTTTATAGAACTTAGCTTGGGGGGTCTCCAAAATCTGCAGAGATGGGGGGAGCTCTTTTTATAATCCAGGAAGAATACAATCAAGAGTGAATTATGAGCTCCAAATACTTTAGTTGGATAGCTAATATTTTCTAATATTTCACAAAATTTATCAGGTCAAATATTAAAAGCTGCTTTTCATTAAAACATGATAGAAAGGGATCTCAAATCACGGAGAAAGAAGATGGACTCTTACACTGAGCTGATACGCTAATCTGAGTCCATGACCCCAATTCAGCACAGCTAAGCAATACCAGAGCAGGTCATGGGGCAAAGCTGTCGGGCCAAGAAAGATAGCCATAAAGGCAGATATGCTTTCTAGAGAGTGCACAGAATCCATCCATTCCCCAAGCTGTGGAAGCCTCCAGTTTGACAGACATTGCTGTAGAGACCAGAGAAAAGACAGTAAACAGGACCCTAGCATGACTACAAGAGATTCTGAAAAACTAAGGCTGGTGACTGCCATCACGGTCAGGGTGTACCCCTGTGACACCTTCATCAACTCAGCCAATGGACAGACAGACAGGGATAAAATGCCTTCAGGTGTCAGAACCAAGACCCTTTCCTCTTCTTGACATCTTGGTCCCTGGTGGAGCCCTTTTGTCTCTGTTCATCACGCAGGAGGAAAGAGAGAGCCAGACGAAACTAAACAGAGGGGTGGAGAAATGAGCCAGGTGAGGAAAGAGCTGTCAGGGGACAAAATTTAGAGACCCCTGTCCGCAGAGTTGCAGAACTCGATGGTTTCCCCATCCCCGGCCATCAGCAGACAGCTGCCTGGGGTTGCAGGTTGATTTACGCCTTGCAGATTGCTGCCGGTGGCATAATTCATCCAGAGGAGTAAGGCTTAGGTCAATATATGTTTAAGTAAAAAGGTTCTGTAGGGCCCCAAGGGGACAGGCTGGGAAAGGAGTCTCCTACTGCCAGGAGGGAAGGAGCTAAGAGAAGCAAGGGGTGGAGGTGGGGGCAATGTCGAGCCAGAGAGACCGACGGAGGGAACTCCCAGCTGGCCCCCATGGGCTTCCTTGCATTTGGTTCCATTTCCTTCACTTTGTTGGTGCAGCATGTTTAAGCCCAGGTGTAGTTAATGTACTTAACACATGTATTAGTATGTCAAGGGGGCAACAGTATCACATATGTAAGTCTCTATGTAGCTATAGCTATCATCTATCCAGTATGATGTGTCTGTCTTTCATCTGTTTCTTTATCTGTACGTCTGGTTTGCTTTCCGAGAATGTTGTAAAACATTCTGACCAAAAACAACTAGGGGAAGATTTATTTGACTCTAGAACTCTCAGGTCACACTCTGTTGTTGAGGGAAGTGGGGTGGGAACTCAAGGCAGGAGCTGGTGCAGAGGCCATGGAGGGGTGCTGCTCTCTGCCTTGCTCCTCATGGCTTGCTCAGTCTGCTTTCTTATAGAACCCAGGACACCAGCCCAGGAATCTGAGCCCTCCTAGGTCAGTCACTAATTGAGAAAACACACCACTGGCTTGTGTACAATCAGATGGAAACTTTTTCTCAATTGAGGTTCCCTCTTTCCAGATGATTCTAGCTTATGACAAAAAGCCAATTAGCACACTATCTCCCTAAATCTATCAGTTGTCAGTCTATCACCTAGCTATCTATGACTTGTCTATCATTTGTCTATCAATCAATCATCTATTATCTATATATCAACCAGTTGTCTATTATCTATTTGTTCCTATGTGCATCTATCTCTCTGTCTGTCTACCATCCATGGAGCTAACTTTTCATCTATGTGCAAATTCTCCACAGTGCCTGCTTCCTCTGCTGTACGCACTGAGGACACATGTCACAGCAGAGGTTGCAGAACTGAATTTTTATTTGTTCTATCTTGTCTTACATTTACAGGTTGACTAGAGAAGTGTGGAGGGTGCACTGGGCAAGGATACACAGAACAACACAGAGCTCCAGAAGGATTTCATCAGCCTTAGTCTATGCCAGTCCACCTTCCAGCCCCTGTTATTGAACCTCAGATCTAGATTACCTGCTCATTGCTCCCTCCAGTACAGATGAAGCTGTCTAGAAATTTCCAGGCAGATTCCGGTGCTTCTAACATGACTTCTGTTCCTGGAAGTTTCTAGAGCTAAGACACAGGAACCATCTTTATCATCCAAAATAATTTCTTATATGACACATTTTTTTTTTTTCAATTTAATTCCAATGCATGATGCTACTCAGAGCCAGGAAGCCCACTCATAGGGCCCTAAGCTAACCTCATTTCTCCTTTGGGAAGAAAAAAAATCAGAACTACAGTGCCAGTCCATCCTGTATGAGTTCTGCAGATAGAACAGGAATGACAACATCTAGAATCAAAGCCATAGGTCCAAGACTGCCCATCTCTAAGGATTTCTGTATCTAACATACAAGATGCCAGGTAAGTGAATGGTGACTAATGTAGAGTATAGACATAGCCCATGGAATGTTTGGAACAGATTTATATAAACTGTCACCTGCTTGTCATTTATCTGAAAATAGAAATTGAACTGCGTGCTCCACACTGTATCTGGACGTACTGGGATCCAGTTGATGAGAATGCTGGGATAAATCCAGAATGATGGTAATTGTAGAGAGTGAACAGCCCCATTGCTTCTGTGCCAGGTCTGCCTGTCTCAGCTAATAGCCACTAGGGCTATAAAAATAGCCAGTGGGAATGAACAATCCCAGGAACAAAGCTCTGCCACCCACACATTAAATGCCAGGGCTTTAGGAGCACCATGAGGCAGACTCCATGGATAACACAGCTTTTTCAGGAAGGGCAGTTGGGATCTGATTGTCTTTGTCATTCATAGATGGGTTTTGATAAGGAATCAATGGGGCCAGACTTCTCAATATTCCTTGCAAAGGCACAAAGTTAGGAAGGTGTCTTGTCTAAGGTACCACACTAATCCACCACAGAAACAAAGTTTCATCCAGCCTCCCTAAGCCTCTGTGATTTCTCCTGGAGCTTCACCAGGATTTCAAGATCACGTTGAATTGTAAGAAACTGGCTTTAGAGAAAGGCTTTCCTTAGTCAGTTTTCCTAGATGCATCACTTAAAAGCCAGGAAAACTCCAGGAGAATCTGGCAGCCTCCAGGAGCCCTCTTTGCCACTTCTGGCTCTTTTTTGAATAGCTACACAAACTCTGCAAATCTGACTCTCCAGCATCTCAGTGTGAGGTCTGGGTAACAAAGGAGACCACATTTAACAGTCTCCCTCAAGTCCCTTCCGTGGTGACATTCTGCTAAGATGCACAGTCTCTGGCCAGCTCCCGTATTCTCTTGGAGCCTTGCTCTCCACACCCGGCGTTTTAGGCTGATACAATAGTCAGCAGACGAATCCCATTACCGGCCACTCTCAGAGTCTCTACTTTGCCACAGTCGGCTCTGTGACCTTAAGTAGACGTCTCAGCTAATCTCTCTGGGCCTGACCTCTCCTATTCTCAGTAGGAGACGAGAATATTTACCTGCAACAAAGCCCTCTGAGCCCCTGAGATAAAAAGCTTTGTGTTAGCAAAGCTGAAAGCAGCTTCTTTTTGTAATGGACCAGCACAACAGCTTGGGGTCTTGTATTCTTCAGTGTTTCCTCTTCCTTTCTCCTCTCCTCCCGACACTTGGAAGGTGTCAGGTCAGCCCTCCTAGCTCTCTCTGGGTTAATTCACTACTTTAGAGTTTACATAGATCTTCCTTTCGCACTGGAGGACCCAAATTTTCTAACTTCACAGTGACTTTAGTGTCTCGGTAATTGTTTCCAGGAAGCGGCTAATAATTCCATTCACTAGGCTGTTAACACCAGAAAGGTACTTCAGTATTTATGATCTACCAAGTTAGCATTGTTTGGAAAGAAAAAAAAATAATGCGCATAGGTGGAAAGAAAAGAAATACCAACATTAAAGGTATTCTTAAGTGGAATTAACGCTAAGCAGGTAGAGATGTAGCTGGGACACCACACAGCTTGCTAAGGATTTTCTTGAGACATTGATTTTAAATACTGGTATCTCCAGGTGTAGAGTTATCTCAGTGAACAGAGTGAGGCAAGATGGTTTGGTTCACCACACTCTGTTACTCTTGCTAAACACAGCTAGCCCCCCACCCCCTACTCCCACACTGAGCACACATCTGAAGCCACACCCAAGACTCTGAGAGCTAGTTGTGTAGGGTGGCAGATGAGGAGCTAATTTAGGCATCAGAATAGCCACAGCCCAGAAACAACTTGGGATGTAGATCAGCACACACACATCTGAGGAAAGAAAAGAAATGGAAGGGAAGGGCTTGGGGGGTGGGGGACAAATTCTTCAGCTAACAATCCAGGAAAGGTCAGAAGTCAGTGCTTTTTGACTATATTGCTTAAGTCTAAGAGAACTCCTGGAGGCCACACCCCTTCTCTTGTGAACAAAGTAGGCAGCTAAAAAGAGGGCTGGGCACCACTCATCAACAATGGGGTCTCCTCCCCATTTTCATCGAGTCCTGCAGTGAACATGGTGTGGAATTCATTGATCTTGTCTGCTCAACGCTGCCTTTGGCAGACAAGATTGATCCTACTCTACCCTCACCATGTCAACAGATGTCTTAACTGTCCCCAAGTGATAACAAACATGGGGTACATCCTCCTCCCCCTAATAGGAGCTAAAGGGGGCAGGGATTATAGGAAAAGAGAGCCATCCACAGGGCTTCTTCAATCATCTGCCTGAAGTATGAGAAGAACGAAGGAACTTTGTATAAAGTCTTTGGCACGCCCTCAAACAGACCATGAATGAAAATAAGCAGAGTCAAGGGGGAGGGTAATTTTTTGAGAATTAAGCTATAGAAGAAAAATACCACCCAGGCTTTCTATTGGCCTCTAGGTAGCACACAGGATACCAGGATAGTGTTGCAAAAGATTTGAGAATTCAATCACTATTCAAACCAGAGCCCACAGAAGTCATCCAGAACCTCTGTAGCTTGGCTACTTGCAAAAATAAAAGACTGAAATAAGAACCAGAGCTGTACAACCTCATACTAAAAATGTCTAGCATATAGCACAGAATTGCTCACCATACATAAACCAGGAAAATCTCAAGTAAAATAGGAAATGACAATCAGCAGATGTCAAGCCCAGGATGACACAAACATTGGAGTGGCTTGTTACTTGAAGTGAAGAAAGCAAAAGAAGGTTCAGGAAACATGGAGACGACACAAAGATGAGCCAGATGGGATCTGGGGTGTTGATAAAGAGTACACTAACCTGAACAAAAAGCCCAAGGGATAGATTCTGTCAGAACAAAGGCAAATCTATGGAAATGAAACAACAGAGAGAAAAATAGAGTCTCAGAAAGGACTGGAGTGTTGAGAATCTTCTAGATAATAACAAAAAGCCGTCTAATGTCAGTTTCATCTAAGTTACAGAGGAGAATATAAAATTTAAAATAATGTTTTAAAAAAAATTAACAGAAGAAAATGTTATTGATTTGCGGGGGTTGGGAGAAGTCACAAATCTATATTTTTGTGCTGGGTTGTAAACTCTGTCCTCAGAGCATCATGCTTGACATTTACATCAACATGGCTGCAATTACTTGTAAGGAACACCCAAGGTTGAGCTAGTAGTCTTGATAATCCTCATAAAAGAGGGGATAGGGAAGGTCACTGGATCCTCACCTGAAATTCTAGCTATTCTTCCTGACCAGGTGTATTGTAGTTCTGTCCTAAATGCCTATAGTCTTGTAATCCCAAGAGGTGCTAAAATATATAGACTGTGGAAGATTAACCAAAGTGGGGGCTCCATCTATGCAGCTAGGAAAAGATACCATGCATGCTGGGGTGAGACTGAGTGTGGATGCCCTGAGGTCATCTATATTTCTGTAAGAACCCCTCACCTATGTTCTATAGGGAAACCAAATAGATTCATTGGCTTCCCAAGTTGGACTCTAGCAGAATATTTTGGTTAGTTTGGGGGAAGCAAATCTCACAACATAGAGAAATATAGTGAGCCTCAAACAAGAATAATATAAAAATGTGCATCCAGATACATCATTGTCAATGTTATAAAAACTTAAATATACACATAAGCAAAAAAGAGTTAAAATAATGAGGTAGAAGCCACACCCTATGTACAAGGGAAATAACCAACTGATATACAATTTTAAAAATCAAAAATTGCCCGAAGACTGTCACATTCATAAAGCAAAGACCTATTGATGTAAGTCCCATATACAAAGAAATAATACATATTTATGCATGGAGGAAACATCAAAAATGTATTCACAGGTATTCTTAAAAATAGCATAGATACATGAAGATGAAATACTAAAGAGTGTTAAGTAGCCTACAAGAAGACAGAGAAGGAAAACATACAGGAAACAGGAAGAACACAAGCAATAAAATGTTAGACTTAAATTTTACCACATGAATAATTACATTAAATATAAATAGCCTAAACACACCAACTAAATGGCAGAGATTCACTCTGAACAGTCAGTACAAGGCAGGGTAAAGATGAAGTGAGTTATACCATTTAGCAAAAGAAAGTGGAAGTGACTACATACATATGAAAGAAAATGAATCCAGGGCAAAATGAATGTGACCCAATATTCTGAAACCAGCACTTTGACAGAAGTGCTCTGCATGGTGTCCCACAAAACGTAAGTATCTCTTGTGTTTCTTCACAAAATCTAGTTTTGTCTATTATGTCTATTATGAATTCTGTGAATTCTAGCAGGGACCCTGACACAATTTGGGCACTAATGTCTAGAGCCAAATAAACTTCACAGCTGTTTTGGTGAGCAGACTCAGTTGGCTTCCCTGGGGAAGCATGAAGAGATTTTGAGATGATGGTGTCATAGTCAGTGGGCAAATGAGGTTCTCTTCAGAACATAACTGGTAGGCATTTCTGTAACTTTTTCCTACCCTGCATCTTTTCCTTCTCTGTGGTATAATCATCTGTAGTCTCTCATTCTTACCGTTTTCAAATATACCTGCCTTATTCCATTCCAGTGGTCTCGTGATGCAAGGAATTAGATACAGGCTCTTATGTATGGTAAGTCACCTCTTTACCCCTGAGCTGCATCTCCAGACCTCTTTGATGTTTTGAGATACACACTATTGGCTGGGTAGGCCTTGAACCTGAAATCTACTGCTCTAACCTCATAAGTAGCAGAGATTGCAGAGCCACACCACCAGACCTGGCTCTAGTGGTCTTTAAAGGTGCTATTCCAGCTATCTAGATTGCTCCTCCTACAAATATCTTTCTTGCTATTTCTTCATCTTCTTTAGTATGTTAAGTTAAAAGTCACCCATTAATAAGGCTAGCTCAATCAATTCATTTCAAATTGCCTCCCATCATTCACCCAAATCCATAACTGATATTTTTCACAACTCTTACCACCATGTGACAACATTTCTGGTTGCTCATATGATATCTTTCTCCCACACTACTATAAGATTCACAAATGTAGGGAAGTTTTAATGGACTCTGTTCAGTATTGTTACCCTATGTTATAAGGCTAGCGTAGCATCAGCTACACAGCACGGGCTCAAGAAACATTTGTAGAATCAATGTTGAACATGGGAAATGAGCCTCCAAAGAAAGGCCATTGGTTATTACAATTCCATACATGGACTGAAGAGTATAAGGCAATAGGAAGTACTAAGATCCATGGGTGATGGATAGGAAATTAAATGAATTGTTTATCTCTATTTCTAATCATGATTAATGACAATAGCAAACCATCACTACCTATGATCATTGATGCACCTACCCTGTTGATGTTTACTCATTGACCTGATATTAGAATATTAACCATCAAAACCCTGGTTTCCCTTTAGTAGTTTTGTTCTTTTATTGTGATGTTTTTACCTATGCATATAGTATAGTCTGCCATAGTTTTTATCCTCCCCACTCCTTCACCATTTTTGCTGGGGTACATCCTTTGCCTGTAATAATGCTCAGCCTGCCAACCATAAACTGAACCAATGAAACACTGAATGGTCATAGATTGTAGGGCATTAAGAAATTATCTGCTCTTGAAAGAAGGAAGAATATGGAGAGAGAGAGAGGGAGGAAGGAAGTGGAAAGATGGGCGAGAGGAACGGGCAGGTACTTTCCTGCACTGTAATAGTCACCCAGCTCCTGAATTTCTTCACACCTGAAAGCATTCCCCTATAGCCAACATTTACATCTACATGCATGCACCACTCTACCTTGGGTATTAGTAGTTATTTTTCTGCTGCTGTGGTAAACACCACAACCAAAAGACCTTTATGGAAGAACGGGTTTATTTCAGCTTCTGGTTTCAGAGGAAAGTTCATCATGGTAGAGGAACCATGAAGTAGACAGCTGGGGCAGGAAGTTAATAGATTACATCTTCAACCATCAACAGGAAGCAGGAAGAATGAGCTAAACATGATATGAACTGTTAAATCCCACCCCAAGGGATGTGCTTCCTCCAACAAGGCTCTGCCTCTCTAAACAGTACCACTAACTGGAAATCTAAAACTTGAAATAGCCTAAAGGTCTTCTTGTGCAGGGCACACAGTGGTTCGGGGGCTGGGGAGCTGTTATCTCTCACTCAAACCACTATATTAATCTATATTAATCACCATTAACACATTCTATGGCTTCAAACAAAAGAAGCAGAGGATTTTTTAAAAAAATTAATGGCCCACAGAAGCTTCCTCAGATCACAGATCAGAAGGGACAGAATTTAGAACTTTTTCTACTAAAATAAATCTTTTAAAAAATGTGTAGGTAGCTCTGTGGTTTAGTGGATAGCATATTGAACTTGTAGCAATAAATGTGTGTGCGAACATGCACAGGTGCACTGAAGGAAACCCGACTAATACATTAGTTAGACAGTAATAAACAACTGGGCTAATATGAGTCCATATTGTAAGTTCAGACCTTCCCTCTTTTGAATTATCTGACCTGCGACTTCACCCCCTCCCTGCCAAATGAAGACTAACCTCTATCATATAAAGATAAAACTGCAGCTCAGGAAGGTTAGGAACTTTCTCAAGGCCACACAGCTGATCAGCAGCATCTTTGGGGAGGTCCTCTCCTAGACAACTCTTCATGGCCAGCATTCCCTCCACATCTTCTCTACTCTGACATTTCTACTACCTTTGAAACTGAAGCCTGAGTTTCTCACTAAGTGGGGGCGTATCAGAGACTCTGGAATCCCCTGGCTTTATGCTCATCATATTTATTTGTTTACTTATTTGTTTATTTAGTCTATGTGCATGCCCATGATTGTACTACAGTGTGCATGTAGACAGAGGTCAGAGGACAACTTCGGGGGTCATTTCTCTCCTTCTATGATGTGGGTCCTGGGGGACTGAGTTCAGGTCATCATTGTAGGTTGCAAAGTGCCTTTAGCTGCTGAGCCATCTCTCAGGCCCCTTTATTTTTAACTCACAGACACAAAGTGCTGAGCACAGTGCTCAGCACGCAGTAAGCACACAGTCAACATTCTTGATTGTGATTGCCCAGACTGACAGCGAGCATCCATCCTGCACTGGCCTTCTTTCTCCGGGTCTCTAACTTGCGGGAAACCTCATCAGAAGGGGCATCTTTAACTGAACAACTCTGAGCAATACTTTTAAATATTTAATGAATTCCCGAGGCTCGTGGAAAGTGGAGTGAGAAATGTCCTGTAAAAATCTATTAGTGCTAATAAAATACTATCAACAGGCTGCCCATTATCAGCAATTAAGATTTTTGAGAGGGTCAAGTAAAGCCCTTCGCGATGATTTGTGTGTCTTCCTTTCCCTTTCTTGGTTTTACGTAAGCAGATATTATTTTTCTGTTTAAGGTCCTGGCCCTTTGGTCTGTACTCGCACCCAATTTCAACTGATGTTTTCAGACACTGAGGGGGTGTTTTTAGTCCCTACTCTTGCCTCATGATCCTATCAAGAATCCAAAATAGACATGTAGATATCAAGCCCCAAGACATAGTTTAACTATTCCAAGATGTACTGCAGACAGGAAAGATGGAGCACCATGTAAGTCTTCTGACATCACGCATGAAGCTACAGGAGATTTCCTGATGAGTTTCAGTCTTGCTTTGATCCAGTATTTCCTTAGTATACCTTCATCCCTCCATTTTTGGAATGGTAATATATATTCTGTGTCGTTGTGTGTTGGAAGTGTATCTTTTTTTATGTTACAGGGAGTTACAACTAAGAGACCGCCTTGAGTCTCAGGAGAGGCTTTAAACTTTTAAACACTGCTGAGGCTGTGAAGGACTGTGGGGACTTTGGAAGTTGGAATAAATGCCTTTTGCATTATGATAGGGCTATAGTCCTATGTGGGCCAGGGTGTGGAATGTGGTGGAATTAACAAGAATGGCCCCCATAGGCTCGTACCTTTGAATGCTTGGTCACTGGTTGTTTGGAGAGGATTAAGAGGTGTGGCCTCGTGGAGGAGGTATGTCATTAGGGGTGAGCTTGGACCTTTCAAAAGCCCAAGCCCCTCTCAGCTTTCATTGCCTTGAGACTGTGTCTCAAGATGTAAGCTCTTAGCTGATACTCAAGTGCCATGCCCACCTGCCTGCTGCCATGTTCCCAGCCATGAAATTGTAAGCAGTGGATAAACTTTTCTTTCTATGCATTGCCTTGGATATGATGTCTTATCACAGCAAGAGAAAAGTAAGAGCCTCACAGAAAGATTCTAACAGCCCAAGGTATCAGAGGCTGAAGAGAACAGGATTTTCTTTGCACAAGGAAATCATAACAGCTAGGACTGCAAGCACATAAACCTGCCCGAGATCAAGCTAGTCCAGATCCCAGCATGGCGGAGGAAAGGGAGCCATGCCCAGACTGACAGCTATGACTGCTAGTGTGAGGAATTTGGCAACTGGAAGCTACTAGGGAGGGTGAGTGTCCGATTTCTTCAGGGATGTGAACCCTACGGGTTGCCCATGCACATCTATGCACACCTGTGCACATTCAGGTAACACTAAGTGGACTCAGTGAGCTTTAAAAAAAGAGCATATGCCCATGGGAGGGAAAAAGGAGAAGGTTTGAGAAAAGAGAATGTGTACAGATTTGATCAAAACATGAATGCATAAAATTTTCAAACAAACTTTTGGAAAGTTTTTCTGGGGTGAAAATTGACAATCCCAAGTGAGACCTGTGAATGGGGAACCATTTACTTTTTACTTTTCTTAGCTTCTTGTACTTGAAAAGAAGAATCTGTCTTCTTTTGGTTTATTGTTGAGCTTTGAGAAGAGAATCCATGGTAAGTCATTTCGGTGGCAATCTTGGTTGTCAACTTGACTTATATGAAGAAGGGGAACTCAAATGCAGAGTTGTATCCATTGGGTTGGCATGCACTGGAAGCCAATGGTTTGTGCAGTGGGTATATGACAGTTCTTTCCTGGGGAGATGTAAACACACACACACACACTCACACTGACACACATACTCACATATACACATACTCTCTCACATACACACCCTTACTGACTTCAGAAAAGGAGCCCATAGCAGATCAAAATTATGACTAGCACAATGTCCAACTTGGTGAACCAGTGAGTTTTATTGGGGTTACTTAAAGGAATGTGGGTAAGGGGTTATTTACAGGAGCAGAAATGACTCAAAGACAGGTACATAACCAGAGCTCATGCTAACATAGGTGACAGCTCACAAAAGCTGGAAACCTGGAGAGTATTTCATTGCCTGCAGGTAGCACAACCTGTTACAGAGTGTCCTGTCCAGGTGCTTCAGTTGTGTTGAGTCTCTTCCAGGCAGATTGATCAATCTCGGCTTCTTCCAGGGCACCTGAGCTTGTCTGAGAGTCTTCTCTGTTGTTTGGTTTGTCCAAGAGTGACTCTCAATAGTCTTTGCTGCTCATACACTCTTAGCAATGGAGGAGCTTAGTGAATCTATCCAGTTTCAGGAACTTCCTGAAGGTATTGTGAGTTTACTTCCTGTCTTAAGGAGAATTCCTGAAGGATGGAGTGTTTCACCTCCCCTAGAACATCCTGTTGTTTCACTTTCCCTTTACAGCTTATGTCTTAAAAAGTTTCTCTCCAAGATGGAAGATTTACACCTTGTAGGAAACCTGCTACACAGCAGCAGAAAATAAGACCAGCTGCTGAGTGTGTCAAAAAGGATGTGACTATTCTAGACTGATGATGACAAATCATTTCTGTTAGTACTTCATTGGTTACAGCCTACTTGACCTTTCCTCAAATGCTGAAGGGTTGGGAAGTATTTCTTCTCAGCAAGGAAGAGAGATCTAGACCCTGGTGATACACTGGTGCCTATCACCATGCTCAATAAATACTTGCTTAATAAGAAATTGGAGAGATGGATCAATCAGTGGTTAAGGGTACATACTGCTCTTGCAGAAGGTCGATAATTTAAATTCCAGGATACCTTAACAGGTGGCTCACAACATCTATCACTCCAGCTCCAGGGAGAATTTCACAGCCTTTTGTAACGCCCACAGGCAAGTGCCTTCACATGCACATACCCCATGCAACTGTGCACATAGGCCTTTAATTAAGAAAGAAAAAAACTCTCTTTAAAAACATGCTCAATAAAACATGACTAGAGGTTTGTGTATCTGAATCTTTGCTGTGTCCCAGCTATTGATCTAAATAGCTAATTCACCCCCTACTTCTCTTAGTGTTCAAAGAGACCTTATGCAGTGGACCTAATTATGGGCCTCACTATGCAGAACATCAGCAAGAGACCTAGTGAAGCTAAGTCACTTGTTTGAGTTCACATGAATGCTTCAGGCTCATGCTCTTGGAACCTGTAGCATCTTCTTCCTCAGTGCGAGCTGTTTGTGTCTAGGTTGGTATGTCAGCTCCTCCTGACTATATATGTATTGAACAGAATGTCTCATGCGCAAGAGAGACTAGGGAAGTGATGGTTAAGCAGAAAGTAGCTGGGTTTTCCAAGGAGGTGTGACAAAATGATTTGGAATGAATAGAAATGGCTGATGCAGAGTTGGACCCTAAAGCAGAAAGAGCTTCTTAAGCAGGCAAATGAGGGGAGTAGACAAAACCCAAGGCTGTTTTGCTCCATGAGGCAGGGGAATTGCCATATTCATCATCATGTCCCAGTACTGGCACAGGGCAGCAACTCACTAAATGCTTGCTCATTGAACAAATGAAATAAAATGAACCACATGGAACAGTAATAACCTTTCTCATCTCTGTGACAAAATGTTCAACAGAAACAAGGAAGAAAGAATTGGTCCTGGCTACAGTTTCATAGCATTCGGCATGTGGTTGTTTGGTTCCTTGGACATAGGAAGAATACCATGGGGAAAAGAATATGTAGCAGGGGAACTTCTTTTACTCCTAGCAGATGGGAAGCCGAGAGTGAGATATAGGAAGTAGAGAGAAGACACTCCTAAGAACCCATCTTCAGGAACCTACTTTCTCCAGGTAGGTCCTATCTCCTAAAGCTCCCCAAAGCTCCCTTCAATACTCTCACTAGCAGGGGAAGGAGGATTTCACACAGAAGCCTGTGGGAAACACTTTGGAATCAGACCACAGCAGCATGATACTGGATACAGCATAGGGTCTTAATGACTCCAGCTGTCACGATCAACCATATCTGAGAACATGGGAGGGAGCCATCTTAGATAAGCAATTTGCAGGAATGCCCATCTCGGGTTTAAGTTGGCACACAGAGACATCTAAATTCCCGGGCAGGCATCTTCCTGGGAAGCTGTTAAGCTGGAGGAAAGCCAAGCCAACAGGCTCCCTCGTGTCTTCTTCCTCTTTAGGTGCAGGATCTGAGAGGCACCCAGCTGTTTCTGATCCCAAGTCTGCGTCAACCCTGTCAGCATCCTTCTGTTTGGGAGATGGCAACAGATGATTGGAATGTGGAGGATGGACATGAGAAGATGTCCCGCTTGTGAAGCAATTGCTGGAGGTCACTGAAGCAGGAGAGTGGAATTTTATCTCTGTTAAATCCCCCAAGCTTAGAGAGAAGTCTTCATTCTCTTTGCAGAATTTATTTTGCTAATCCTGCCTTCTTCAGCCACACAACTCTATGACAATAGTAATAAAAGTGAGATGGGGAGGGGGTGACCTTTCCTTGTCTTTATTTAATAGGGGGATTTTTACAGTGTCCTTTAAAAATGTAATCTACTTATTGGGTCGCTGGTCTTTAAGAAGCTGTTTTTGTGTTGGCGTCTTTGTGCATAGGCCTCTCTTGGCAGATCTTTTGTGGATGATGTAAAAACCAAGAAATGTATTTAAAGCCCACGCACAACATCCTCCAACCTCAGTTCTCATATGCACAAATCCCTCATACCTATGGCCTTTAAGGATCTGATCCCAACTGGATCATGCCCAACAGCCCAATAAGCAGACACTATTTTTGCTTGAGTTCTATTTTTGCCCAAAAGTCCATACATGCTACCTGTTGGGGTCACTGCTGACCTACAGGGTGTCACTAGTACTTCCTCATTAGCACAGGGCAGAGCATGGCCAGGCATTCAGCTGGACGTGGAGACATGAATCATGAACTTGAATGAACTTGAAGGCCTGAGTAAAAGTCTACCAGTCCAAATAACCAGTGCAAATAACAAGTGGAGAAAAGCAGAAGTTTATGGGTGGACATGAGGTCATGATGTCATGTAACATGCATATGAATCTACTATGACAGCTAATGCACAGGATGCCATAAGTCTACCATGTCAGAGAACATATATGATGTCATGATTCTACCATGTCAGCTAACATGTCATGTTATAACAAATCTCACATTAGCTAATACGTCATGATGTCATGAGTCTACCATGTCAAGATAACGTGTCATAATGTTATACTTACACCTGTCAGCTAACACGTAATGATGTCATGATTTTGCTACATCAACTAACATATCTTGATGTCATTTCCAAATGCTATAATCACCTGAGGTTATATCCAAGGCAAACAGTGCTAATTGATTAGGCAGACATTACTAATCACTCACAATCAGCAGAAGGTAGCTCCAGTAGTCTTCCCACATAGCTGTAGATTGGCACATGCAATACAACCCATTTTGTCTTCTAAATTTCCATCTATTTAAATTTCTTATTTTTGAAAACTAAGTCAGTCCAGTACTGAGACTTTTCAATGTAGTGAGATTTGATTTCCTCAGGGCAGATGGGAGCTGAGCCTAGATGTCTGCCCACTGGGGCTACTGTGCCTCAGAAAAGGGGCCACGTCTTCTGAAAGAAGGACAGCAAAGCTCTAGGAAGTGACACCTCACCTCCTCTATATCTTCTTCTTGCAAAAAGAACAAAAAGGAACACCAACCCAAGCCAGTCAAGAGCTCATTAATACACTTGACCTTCAGAGGAAAATTAATTCCAACTTCACACCTACCGGCTGTGTTGCTCAGTTCTGTCAAAACATTGGCATCATTAGAGTGAGGATGACGTGGCTTGAGGGGACAAGAAGTCTGCCACCTCTCTGTGCTGAGCTGAGTTAGTAGGAGCTGGCAGGAAGCACAGAGCTGCCCGCCCTGTCAGCTTTCTACATAGATCGGGTCTCCCTCTGCTGCCTCTGCATATGGCTATCACTGTCACTGCCCCATAAATCTCACCAGGCTCACAGTGCAGGGGCAGCCTTCCAGGACCTGATCCTGGAGAGTGGACAGGCCTTGCGCGTGCGCGCGCGCGTGTGTGTGTGTGTGTGTGTGTGTGTGTGTGTGTGTGTAATGTGAGGATGCATGTATATGTGTGTGTGAACATGTGCACATTTCTCTATTCTCATGAATATTAACTGCTTATACATAGGAACAAATCCAGGTAGGCAAACATATTTTTTTGAGAATATTTTTGACTAAAATTCAGTAAGTATACATGATATTGGTTTCATTATGTTTTATATGCATGTAATGTATTTTGATCATGCTCACCCCCCACTACCCTCTCTGGTTCCTCCCTGCAATCCCTTTCTTCTTTACAAATGAACTTCCTTCTGCTTCCATATTTTCATGACCCAAATGAGCTTCATTAGGGTTGCTCACCAAAGCATGGGTAAAGGGTTATTTACAGAATCACAGACACTTGGTATGGCACTGAGGAAAATGTCTCTTCCATCTTTAGCAATTATTGACTACTTGGAGCAGGGAGCATACTATCAGCCCCTTCCTCCTCCATGATAGAAGGTTTACGAGCCCAATTGTATGAAGGTCTTGTGCAGATGGTCACAGCTGCTCTGCATCAAAGAGTGTCCAGCCATGTCATGCCCAGAAGACAGTATTCCACAGCACCCTCATCACCCACTTCCTGCATTATTTTACTCTCTCTTCCATGACTATCCCCACACTTTGGAACAGGTGATACAGATGTAGCATATATAGTCAAGCATTCACCAATCACATTTTCTCATCACTTGGGTCAAATGCGTAATATATATGAGAGCTTTATCTTCGCCACGTTCCATACACACTAGAGTAAGGAGGAAGGTGAAAAATTTTATTTTATTTGTCAACTGTAAGTATTTCCTATAAGGTATACATGGATCTGTGTGGAGATAGATTTTGAAACATGGTCAGGCTCATCAAGAAGTAGTTGATTAGTAATGTCTGTCACAGACACAACATGTAGGGGTTACATCACTTGTGTCATTTATTTGCCAGAGTCATCATATCACACCCCAAATGATCCATTGTTCAACAGACTCATTCTGTAGCTAGGAAAAGGGGGGAGAAGAAATCATTTGAAGTAGAGTAAGACCCATACAAAGGAATCAAAGAGCCTAGGGTTGGAAGTAGCAAGAGGGCATTTGATCTCTGGTCTCTGGGAATGTCACAGACCCTAGAGCTGTGTACTCAGATGTCTCCTTCATCTAGCTCTGGTTAAAAAAAATCACTTCTGAAAATTGCCTTCTGTATTAGAAAGAATAACAAGTGCCCCTAGAAAGTCCAGGGATTATCAGCTAAGACTCAAAGTCAAGACTGTGGAAAGCAATAGAAACATAGGAAACAGGAAGGTACTGTCTCAGGTTTAAGGGCAAGGGCAGAAGCAGATGGGATGACGTTTGGATTGGGACTCACAGGGAATTCACTCTCCATCTCTCACACTTGCAAAGATGGTTAGTGAATGAGTGGTAGCTAAACAAGCATGAGAATCTGAATTTAGACACCTCCCCTGTCCAGAGAACCTGTGTAAAAAACCAAATGTGACAGCTATATCCGTAATTCCAGGTCTGAGGAGGCAGGACAGGCAGGTGCCTAAAGCATGTTAGTCATCCAGACGGCTTAGCCAAGTTGGTTCAGTGAGAGGCTCTGTCTTAACAATAAAATAGAGAGTGACCAAGAAACGCACTAGACACTGACTTCTGGCCTCCATGGACACACACAATAGTGACAAAGAAGAAAAAAAAATAGAAGGAAGAAAAGGAGAAAGACAAGAAGAGGAAGAAGAGGAAGAGGAGGATAAAGGTGAAGGTTAAGGCAGAGGGCACCTGGCATCCAGGGAGGCAAGTTCTGAGGAACAAAGGCATCTCTCCTTCGTTATTCACTCACTTACCAGTCACACCTGCCCCCATACCCCTCCCCTGACTCTTCTCCATGACAAGAAGAGAAAGGTGCTTATACTCTCCAAACAAAAACTCCAGAGTTCAGGTTCTACAGAGGATTTGGACTTGGAAGAAACACAAAGAGGAACTGAAGACTCTTTTAGCCTAGCTGTGGGGAGGAAATTGCTGACCCCCTATTACAGTGCCTGGGAGGCGACATGGGCTTGTCCTGGGGAGCAAAGCCTGGAGATGCTGGGAACACATTTGTCACATGTAATACATTGGAGCACTGAGGTTCAGCTTAGCCCTGTTCGTTCATTTCCAATTCTGGCTGGGGTTTAGGGGGAGGAGAGGAAGTCCTGCTTTTATTTGCTGTGGTTTTAGTCAGATTTTCATTGTATCGCTTTCTCTGAATGGGAAAGGGGGCCCCTCAGGTGAGTGGCGAGGAACCCCAGATCAGGCCTGGCTTATATTCGCTTAACTTTCTCATGTTTCCAGCTTTGGCTCCCATAACACAAGCTGTCTTATTATATAAAAAGTCCCCCCAGAATTCTTGTGGACCCTCCAACCATCCTGCTTAACCCCCCCACCCCCACCCCCGGTGCGAGCCCCACAACCATAACAGTCAAGAATTCCCTAAAGTGAGCGACCCCGGCAAACAGGGACAAACAATAATAGCGTTCCTTCATTTCTCCCAGAGCCCATGGCTCCCTGATGCAGCACCATAAAGCATTTGATTTAGGATATTTGATGCCGTCGGTGAGGAGAGCGTCATGTAAGATTTGCTTTGAGATTTCATTCTTCTCACACTGTCATTAAAAATGATTTATAGGTGAGCCCAAGTCTCAGCTACACTGTAGCTGGGATGGAGGGATTGGGAAGGGGTTGGGGGGAGGGGGATCGGATTTCCAGGCAGTCTTTCTGGCTACCCAGAGTCTCAAAGATGGAGGGTGGGACCCCCCAGCACAGTGTTCGGAGGTGAGGAACACGTGTTCCTGGCTGGGATGGAAACAATGAGACATTGTTGGGCACTGCAACTGCTGCTTCAGGACGTGCCTTCTGGGACACTTTGTAGGATGTTGGCTGACCCATTTCAAACTCGATTTGGAATGGGGTGCTGTCAGGTGTTTAATGGCATGGAGGCTTGATCTGTGTTTTACATTTGTTACGGGTCTGGTACTTGAGAAAGCAATGGCCTGTTAGTGATTCCTGTTCTACAGAAGAAGAAAATGAAGTTTAGAGGAAGACAACATCTTGCTCATCACTACACTGCATGGATTCAGGGTTATTTATTTTACTTTAATGATATTTTGCATTGTATTTACCTATTTGTGTATGTATATGGGAGCAGCATTTGTGGGGTGTTTGAAAACCACTTTGGGGGTAAGTTGCTTTTTCTTCATTATCTACATTCTACATTATCTACACTGAACTCAGTTTATCAGGCTTGGCACTAGTGGTTTTTAGGGGCTGAGCCTTCTTGCTGACCTGGATTTTTTTTTTTCATTTTGGCTTTCTGAGACAGGCTTTCTCTGTGTAGCCCTGGCTGTCCTGGAGTTTTCTGTGTAGAGCAAGCTGGTCTCAAACTCAGAGACTGTCCCTGCCTCTGACTCCCAAGTGTTGGGATTAAAAAGGTGTATAGCACCCTATCCAGTTCTTTACAGGATTAATTTTTAAGTTTACATCCCATCCCTCCCTGGATGCTGGAAATTAGAACCAGCACTGTACATGTACTAGGCAAGTGTTCTACCATAGACCTACATCTTGAGTTCCTTGGAGACAGGATTTGAGGTCAAACAACCGGGCTGTGGAATGCATGTGCTTAGAATTCCATGCTAAGCTACAACCTGATTTAACTAGAGGCAGTGAGATGGTTTGGGGTAAAGAGCTTTCCACACAAGCTTGAGACCCCAAGTTTGAGTCTCAGAACACTTGTAAAAAATCTTGGTGTGGTGGGCTTGTAACCCCACTGTTTGGGAGTTGATGATGGATAGATCCATCCCTGGCTAGCTGGCTAAGTGAGCTCCAGACCAATGAGAAATCACAGCTCAAGAGCAAGATAGATGGTACCCAAGGAACAACACCTGAGGTGCTCTGGCTTCCACATGCATACACATACACAGTGTATTCCCCTCGCCAACACACCTCTAGCTAGACATGACAGTAAAACCCCTATACTCTCAGCTAATGGAAAGTTTGGGCAGCAAGACTCTAAGAGTTCCAGGATAGTGAACTCAAGGATAACCTGGTCTCTGTGGTGAAATCTTGTCTCAAAAACTAAAAATAATAAACAACCAGCAAATGATCCGGCTAGTCCTTTTGCCCCACCCCATTTTGGCCACTTCCATTTGCTGGATGAAGTGGCCACCACAGAACACCTACTCTCCAGGAGGCTGAGTGTCTGACCCCCTCCTTTTTGATAAGCCATCATGGCTGGAGCTCTGCTTTATGTGATTTTGTAAAACTATGATGCTCAGGGTCACCTGAGTGGCAAGCAGCCATGCATAGAATGGAACTGAGGCTGGACCAATGGTTTCAATGCAAAATGACAAGGAAGGTATCTGGGGTCTAAGGGTAGGGATATGCTACCAGCTCAGGGCTCTTTAGACACATGAAGGGGCTTAGGTATTAGAGTGTATAGCAGGGACCTGAGGTCTAAGAACCAACCACAGAATGTGGACCTGGGACTGCTTTTTATATTGTCATTGTTACTATGGAATTGTTGCTATGAAGGGGTTGTTGCTAAGGAAACATTGCTAGGATGTGGCAGCAATTTTCCTTGATGGAATTATCTTTGTGCCTAATACTTCTGCTGTTGTTTTAAAACATCTCCTCTATATATGTTACCATTTTGCAGGTGATAAAACTGAGGCTCACACTGAGTCCCAGTGTTCATGGCTCAGAAGTGACTGTTTCATCCTATGGCCGGAATCAGGGCATCCTGCAACTTGGGAGAGAATTTGTCATTGAGGAGGCAGCATTATCCAGGGTAGAGAGGCAGCTGGTTGAGTGTCTAGCTGAAAAAAATCATTTTAATTGGGCATCGGCTGGGGCTAGGGGTGCAGTAAACAGCTTAGAGAGGAGACCAAAGACTGAATGATCTTCAAATCCAGGGCAGGCTCAAGACCAAGGCTTCAAAGGCTGCCTTAGCTGAGCTTGTAACTGGTCAGGATTGAATGCCAAGTCTAGGGTTTGTCTCGAAATGCTCACCCTGTCTCTCATGAGCTGGAGAATATGTAACTAGGAACATTGGCATCTAAGCCTCAGCTTCCTTCCCCCATCTGTCAAAGACACACACACATACACACACCTACATATGTATGTATTTATAGCCTCTGTAGGTATTTTTCTGATGGAGATTCTACATGGTCACACCCTCTGGAATACTCCTAGAAGCTGATGGTGGTTGCTTCTATTACCATAACTCCCCCACCCCTCACTTTCCAAAATTAAAGCCAATGACAACATGTATGTCATTCTGGTGATGGATGGATGCTGGCTTTTTATTCACCAGACCCAATCTGGTATTGGTATTGTTTATAGATACTGGGCACCAGTCTCCAAGATGTCTTCAATTTGCCCACAGACTGAGGTGCTGGCTCTAGATGGCATCACTGCCCTTTTGCCTATATCTCATCCATGCAGGATAGAGCAGATGTGTGGGCGAGGGTGAGTCATCATGAATTCAATTAAGAAAAGTTGGAGAAATGGAAAGATAGAAAGGTAAAAGAGAGGGAAATGAGACACATGGAGAAGAAAAGATAGAAGGAAGAAGGAAGGAGATAGGAAAGGAAGGAAGGAAGGAAAAGAAAAAGGGAGAGAGGGAGGGAAGGCAGGCAGGCTAGGTGACTTCGCACAGGTTGTGGCACCCTTGGTGACATTTGCCAGCAATTGGCCCCTCTTAGGTTCAGGACATCTGGCATGACTTGGCCACATTTGCTATGAATGAACTTTAGCAATTAGTCTTATAGACTTAATCTCCACTGAGTACGGCAATTGCCCCATGCATCCTTGCTCTTCACCACTCAGGCATCTCTCCAGCTCCAAAAGTCCTGTTGTAGGATGATTGACACTCAGTGTGCTTAGGCTCTGTTGGCTGGTACTGCTAACCCAAAGGTAAGAACCTCCCAGAAAGACTCCTAACAGCCTGTCTTACCTGAGCTAAAAAGAGGAGAACCTGGGTCAATGTCCAGTTCAGTAAGAAGGTGGGGGGCACATCTTAGCCAGAGCCGGTAGAATGGCATGGAGACTCAAAACTGCTTGCACGTTTTGGTTCAACAAACCAGATGTTGAGCATGTAAACCCAAAAAAACTCAAACCTATTACGGAGAAGACAGAAGAAACCCATTTAAATAGCTGTTTTCATGTCCAGCCAGCACAACATCGATGAAAATGAGAATTAGAGTCAGTTAAAGGAGGATCTTTCACCAAGAGATGTCTTTGGTTACACGGCTCAACATCCTCAGTTTGGTCTAACCGTAGAAGAAAAGTTAAGAGTTCCCAGCAGCCTTTGAAAAAACACACGTCTGAAATCAAGGCTGTGAAATGGCCCCTGTCTCCTCCCAGGCCTCTGAAAGCCATGTATTAATTTGTATGTCACATCATTTCTCTGCATTCCAACTGCCATGTGCCATTTGCTCTTGGAAGAAGAGAATTCTCCAGAATGTCTGCCTGTGTGAGTGTTGCTGTTGTTTACAGCTATGCTTTGTTTTGTCCCTGACGAGCATCTTCTGTGCGTGAGGCATGGGTATAATGCTTTTTCAGTCAGCCTACAAGTCTCCCAATATGAGCTGAGATCAAATGCAGTACCACTTAGACATACTTTCCACGTAAGAGACACCCACAAATTAGCCCGCTGGCATCCCTCAATTGCTCCAGGACAGAAACAACAAACAGACCATCCTTCATCTCCTCTTTCCTTTTCCCTCTGCAGTGTGGGACCAACTCTCCAAAGAAGCCCCCTTCTCATTCATTCCTTTCAGGCATCAGTGCAGCTGGACCCAAGTCTGAGGCGTGTGTTTTCTATTTGAGATGCATCCGCATCTGGGACTCAGTTAAGTTGATTGGTAAGTCCTGTGTTTCCGATCCAAAAACACAAAACAAAAATTGGGAAAAGAAGCAGATTTTTTTTTTTCCTTCTTTCGGTGTGGACCCTTAAAAAAATCTGTTCATTTTAGCTTATGAGAAAAAGAGGAAGGGAATGAAAACCGTGAATGTGGCCTTGACTTGGCTAGGTGCTCACTGTACCGCCTTCCATTGTTGGGTGCGGGCCTCCCAGCTGGGGCATGATTGGATTATTGCATGGAGAGGCCGAGGCTGGACTCTTCCTCCGGGTCTCTGTTACTCTGGGATTCCTGCCCAGGAAAAGTCGGAGTCAGATGAATGAAGAGTCTGCTGAAACCACAGAGAAATTAAACCAACGCACAGCGCCTGCCGGAGCCGAGTTTGGCTGGCTTTAGGTTTCCAGGGTAAACGGCTGGAACTTTATCTTCTACTGAAGAGGCTTTGAAGATATTTGGGCTAAGAAAATGTGTGGCGAGGACGGAGGATGTGGTTTGGTTGGTCAAGAGCTTGCCTGGCATGAGCACAGCTCCGGATTCCGTTCCCGGGGATGGCTTAAACCGGGTGTAGTGGCACAGCCCGTAGTCCCAGAACTTGGGAAGTGGAGACGTGAAAATTGGAAGTTCAGGGCCATCCATAGCTACTTAATGAAGTTAAGGGAAGCCTGGGCTACATAAGAAACAAACAAACAAACAAACAAAGAATGCAATGAATCTTCCTTTGCTTCCAAAGAGCTCTGGAGACTGGTATCTAGTTAGCCTAGCCCAACATAGAAAAGTCAATTAAAAAAAAAAAATACCTTACATTACTAATAGTTGGCATTACTTACAACTCACATTTCTATGGGAATTTAACATACTTTTAATTTTAAAAATAATTGAGCTCACAATTTAAATTCTTATCCCATTTACAAAACACAAGCAATGCCTTTTGTGTGTGTGTGTGTGTGTGTGCTGGTTTTTAATAGCTAATACCCTTGCTTAAAATAATATCACACTTTTAATATCAGTACTCAGGAGGCAGAGGCAGGTGAATCTCTGTGAGTTCCAGACAAGCCAGAGCTACATACTGAGAACTTCTTTCCTAATATGTATATGCATATATAATTATTATGTATTATATATAACATTCCCCAAAATGAGAAATACACATTTTTAATTGATCTCCTAAGTAGAAAGCACAACAAATTTTTATTATTTCAAAAAACCCAAATGTTTAGAATGGATCTTTGGGGAACCATTTTTATTTGATCTTACCTTTGAGATGAGGGTCTTACTAAATAGCTTAGGCTGGCTTTGAACTCTTGCTTTCTAGCCCAGGCTGGTTTTGAACCTTTGGGCTTTCTCCCTTAGCCTCCTTCATGTTGAGATGACCAGACCATGCCCAGGGATTCATAGTTATTTGTTGTTTTCCAAAAGATTTACTTCTTGAGTAGAGGTACTATTTAAAATCCAACAGTTGAGTCAGTCATTTAATTTCTAGGGCAAAACAAACTGTGTGTGAGACTATTGACACATCTCACCATAAATCACCCCTGAATTGTGTATGTTAAAACCTCTCATTCTCAAAATTATCACTCAGAGCTGTAGAGATGGTATACTGTACTGCTTTGCACACAATAGTTGTTCCCTAAAATCTCAGGGTTGCTGACCACTACAGCTGCCCCCAGTGAGATCTGAGTTCAAGACACACCATCCCCACCAGGCCTTCCAAACATTACCTAATAATCCTGTATATAGTGGCAGCTTGTACTCAGCAGCAACCCCTCAAGGGTTAAACAAGGTAAGACGATATGTGGTGTTTGCTGCATTTTTACAAATTATTTTGGAACCAGGATTAGGAATAAGTGGGATGACATCAGAACACTGAGGACCATGGAATTTCTGGAACTCAATAAAAGCCCAGTGGCTTTTTATTCAGAGACCAAAGGAGTAACCCACCCAGGCATTCTTGAGTATACTTCATGGCAAATGAGGTTTGATCCACCACAGCCAGTCTGCTATTGAAAAGTTAATCACAGCATTTAAAACCCTGCCTCGGGAAAACTGAATTTGATTTCTGTGGCACAATCAAAATTTCCAATCGGGTTTGTCTCAGCTTTGGGGACACAGTCATCCAGGCAAGACCCCATGAAGACAAGTTTGAGCGCTGTTTTAGGCAATGGCCATCAAAGATCTCATGTGTGTCCTGTTCAGTACTGAGCAAGCTCTGACTCAGTCATGAGCTCCAGTATGCAGATGCGCCCACTGAGGCCCAGGAGACCCAGCCACTGACTAGTTAGCAATAGGCCAGACTTGGGTGTCACTTGGTGCCATCTCACTATCTATCCACCTTATATAATGACGCAGGCCATCTCACCTGAACCCAGAGCTCGACTATTCAGCTAATCTGTTGGGCAGGCTTGCTGGAGGTATAGATCTTCTTGACATTTAGAGTAGGTGTTCAGATCTACATGCCAGTGCTCACATTTGCATGGCAGTTGTGGTGATCTGGGGAGCTATCCCCACAGTCCTCAAGGCATTAAATTTTAAATAACACTTTTTTACTTATACATTGTGTGTGTTGTGTCTCTCTGTGTGTAGCTGGGGATGCTTATTCATGCCATGACATGTGTGTAGACTTCAGATAACAACTTGTAGAAGTCAGTTCACTTCTTCACCAGGTGGGTCCCAGGAATCGAACTCAGAATTGTAATGCTTGGCAGCAAGCTCTTTTACCTACTGAGCCATCTTGCCAGCCCTTGATATACTTTTGACTCATGATAGTTTCAGTTTATAGTGGCATCAGCAGAATGCAGCTCCACCTATGAGAGAATCATCCAGTCACCTAGCAGCCAGGACAGCCTTACTGTTCAAACCTCTCAGTGATTATCTACTGTGTTATGCTGGCTGGGGTCCCTCTAATTTAGTCAACAGGAATGCATCAAGTTCAGTTTTTAAAAATGAAACCTTCGAGATAATGGGGAGTAGCACAGAGCTTTCTTTGTCTTTCTCCTGGGGTTCATACCTTGTCCCAAAACAAAGTTGCAGCTCACAGTGAGAACTTATTTTTAAAATAAAGCTTTGGGGGTGTGGTGATGGTGGTTTTATGGGTAAATGTGCCTGCTGAGCTAGCATAAGGAATCCCTGGCACTCAAGGAAAAAAAGGAAGCAGTCATGTCCATATACACCTGCAACTCCAGTGCTGGGAGGTTATGGGTTGGAAATGGAGCATCACTGGGGCTTGCTGGATGCAGTAGAGCATCAGGTTCAGTGAAACACCCTGTTACATGGGACTAAGGTGAGGTGTGATGGAGGAAGAGGTACACACACACACACACACACACACACACACACACACAATAAATGAGTTTTGAATGGCTTAATTACGCACACGTATACAAGCTGAAATTTGCTGAAGGGAGACAGGGATTAATTGTGTCCCTTCCCCGCACCTTGCTGCCCTCCACAGAGCTGATGTGACAGTTCTCCCGTCTGACATTTAACAGATATTTTATAAACTTTTTAAGTCTAACCCTCTGCCTCTGCCTGTGTTCTTTCCCTACAGATTGAGAGGGCACCAGAGGCACAATTGTGATGCTGTGACACCTTCTAACTTTGCTTATGGTCCTCAAAGGGTGGTTTCTCTAAGAAGAATTTCAAGCTGTGTTTGAGTCGCCTGAATCAACAGGGTTTTGGAAGAGCATATTCAGCCTGAGGAACAGAATGGTCTTAAGCCTAGAAACAAGGACATAAATCCTTCCAGAAAGAGAAAGGAAGCCACAGAGGTCTGGAGGAAGATGGCCAGGGGAAACACTGATTCCAAGGCCACTATCTACCCCTGACCCTGCTTCAATGCCCCACATAACACACCCCTTGATGCCCCAAGTCTCCCTGTACCCTGACAAGACTTCTTCCCACTGCAGGCCTGCTTGGTTTGTGGCTTTCATAGGCAAGGGACACTGCTGGGCTTCCGTGTAGACACAGGAACCAGAGAAACCTGGGGCAGGGGGAGCCGTTCTCAACCCCCCTAATTTACAAGACATGAAGACAGAAATTGAGCCTTGCATTTTGTCTGCCTTGCTTCCTAAAAACTCTCTGAGCTTTTAGTGCTGCTCCAGCTTTCAGCTTTTTCCCGTGCTCTCCTTTCCTCTACTTAAACCGATCTTAGAAAGCTGTAAACGGCCTCTGATGCTATAAACTACCCTGTAAACCCTGGTTTTATAGGCTTAATTGCCACCCCCCCCTCCTTCAGTACTATGTGCCTGTGTCCCAAAACGCTTCATTCTCGATGGACAAGTTCACATTCACAAGAGACTGGGCCACCCCATGATGGGGATTTTTGAACTCCAGGAGCCCACAAGGCACCTGGACTAAGCAATTTCTTTCTTCTCAGGAAGCTCCCAGTTGCCCCAAAAGGAGGTTTTGTTCCCCAAAGACAAAGGAGCTACTTTTACCAATGACCTGCCTCCAAGGCACTGGGTCAAAGTTTGGGAAAACTTTGACAAAAGAGGGTACAGCAAACAAACAAACAAACAAATAAACAAACACCACAGGATTCAAAATGGTTTTTTAATGTGTGTATTCAGTAAAAAGGTTTCTTTTACGTGTGTGTGTGTGTGTGTGTGTGTGTGTGTGTGTGTGTGTGTGTATTTGCTTGCATGTGCTTGCTGAAGTCAGAAGACAGATTGTAACACTTGGTTCTCTCCTCACATGTGTGGGTCCTGGGGATCAAACCTGAGTCATCAAGCTTGGTGGCAAGCGGCCTTACCCATTGAGCTATCCCATCAGCAGTTAAACCTTTATGTATTTACTCATTCATTTTTTAAAGACAGAATCTCACTCTACATTCCAGGCTGGTTTGAAACTCACAATGTAACCCAGACTGGCTGCAAAAATTAACAGCAATCCTGTTGCTTCAGTCTCTCAAGTCCTGGAATGATAGCCTGATCTCATCATACCCCCATTTCCACTTAATTTTACAAATAAAGATTTTACTGAGACCAAGGTCATGCTGAGTGATATGACACCTGGCTAAGGTCTACAAGGGCAAGCTCCATTTTGTCTTTATTGTAACGGCTGAGATTTTCCTCATCAGGGGTTCTGTGCGCTTTTGCATTTTTAAAAACACTATAATAAGATATCATTTGTGTTGCTGATGGGAAGTTCTACACGAGCATAATTTTGAAGCTATAGTAGTGCATCACCTGACTCACCCTCACCCTGGCCCCATCACATAGCAAGGATCTCCGTGACAATCCATCCATACCAGCTGACTTCTAAGGTGTTTAGGAGTCATGCCCAAGAGATTTCAGCTGTCCTCATGATCACTTTGTATAGTAGCAGGTTGCGGCAAGTATTTGTGACATGCCTCAGCGACTTCAGACAGTGCAGGTACAATTTTCCTGTTCAAAGCAACCTTATGGATCCTCTACAGGCTCTGATGTCATCAACCTATACGCCTTTACTCCACTGCTTCCTTATATCTTCATAGTTCCCAGCCTTGCTCAGTTCTAGGGCTCCATCTCAGACACCCAACATCCCTGCATCTACTTATTTATTCTTCTTCCATCCATGTATCCATGCATCATTCACTCACATACTCATCCACCCATCCATCGATTCATAAATACATACATCAGGCTTCATGGGGACCCTACTATTCGCTAAACATTTCTCTCAGTGTAAAATATAACAATAAGGAAAATGATGAAAGTTGTTGTCCTTGCAGGATATGATAGTATACATCTTTAGTCTCAACACACAGGAGGTCAAGGAAAGTGAATCTCTGTGGGTTCTAGACCAGCCTCATCTACATTTTGAGTTCTAGTCCAGCCAGGATTGCATCTCAAAAAGGGGTATTTTGGGGTCTGGGGAGATGGTTCAGTGGACTTGTTGCATAAGGACTGGAGTTCTGGTTTTTAGAACTTTCACATGCTCCCATGAGGAATCTGGATAGGTGTCACAACCCGTCTGTGATTGTAGTACTTGGAAGCAGAGATGGGATTCTGGAGCAAGTGGTCCAGGTTCAGCAAGAGGCATCATCCTCAATAAAAGGGAGGGTGATGGAGAAAGGCTCATTCTCTGTTGAGAAGGTAACCACTGATTTAAAGGTGCTTCTTGAAGTAGGAAACTCTCCGGGTGACCACAAATGTATTCTAGTGGAAAGACACAGCCAGTGCAAAGGCCCTGGGGCTTGTTTTACTGTGCCTGACACATTCTCATCATCAGCAATGAGGAATCCAGGTGAGTGAGAGAATATGAGCTTGTGTGGGGTTTGGGACACTGGCCAGATGGAGGAGATGAGGTGATACATTTTGAGGAACTTCTTCTGGGTTCTACATAGAGAATGTATTCTAGGGGCTGAAGGTGTTAGAAAGCAGGCCATGGATGATTCATCACCATCTTCCATTGAAACAACATGGCCAAAACAGAGCTAGTGAAGGGCTCTGACTTTTTGGCACCATTCTATCTGAGTGTGGATATATTTGTAGTCTACATACATGGGAAACCTCCACTAAGGCCCCTGGGAAGCCAGCTACCTTGAGGCTACAGCAGCCCCCACCTTTGAGTAACAGTTATCTCCTGAGAAGAAAAACTTTAGAAGTTGAATCTCAATTCACATTTCCTAGGAATGAATACTAGTGACGTCACATTTCTTTTCAAATCCTATCTGTTCTGACCATGGCTGTGAAGGTGGGATCTTGGAGGGTATGAAAAAACGCAAATGAGAAGCCTTTGGGGCAGATTGCTCCACGCATACAACAGCAGGGCCATTTTTCATTGACTTTGCACAGCTCCTGTTGTACCTCCTGGTAGGGGCCAGAAGCCTTGGATCTTGGTCCCCAAGTAGCTGTTAGCTTGTCCTCTGTCCTTTCTGACACTCATTTAATGGTTCAGTCATGCAGGGCAGTCTAAGATGCTCACCCACTTTTTAGCCTGGTCCTTCACAGGCTTGTAGTGCCATGGGTGCTGATTGATGTTAACTGAGAAAGAAACTTCCAACTGTTCTTCTCCTCTTCTGCCTGAGCTGAGCTGTAAGGCTTCCAAATGTGGAAGGGAAGCCACGAGATTTCAAAGGGCCTCTGGCATTCTGCTGTGGTCCTGAGATACCATCTGGGGCCTGGTTAGGGAGGACACAGTACACTGGAGTAGGGCCAAGGCCTTAGGGGATCCATGGCTCCTGCGTGCGAGATGAGACGCATTCTTAGTGACCACTGAGCCAAGGAAATGGAGACCAGTCTTTTCATCTTGGCTGGGAGATCCGAATCTCCGACAATACCAGAGATTATCTGCTCTTTCTACTCATTGGTTGACCTCGGCCTTGGGGCCCTGGAGAACAGCTTGTACATAACCCAAATCCAATGGGTTCCCGGGGAGTCACTTACCAACTTAAAGCCTGATTCCGCTTTGAGAGGGAGATGATGTCATTGATGGAATTAAAAGCACCAAAGATAGAGATGTACAGTAATGGCTGGTGGGAAACTAAGCTTGGGGTAAGGACCCCATCCCAATATGGACTCTCCTGGGACAGCTGCAGAGAACACTACACAGCTAATAGCATCCTGCTCTTCCAGAGAAGCAGAATTTGGATCCCAGCACCCACATCCATCAGCTGACAATGTTTGTGTCTCCAGCTCCAGGGGATCTGGTAACTTCCTCTTGATTCTGTGACCACAGGAACACCCATGGTATACATTAATGCATGTGTACACACACACATACATTAGTTTTTAAAGCCTTGCCCATAAAGCTGATGTCTGAAGAGTGAGGTGCTGTGTTGGCAAACAATCTTCATATTGCCATTTTGCTCTTTGTGAATTTTGGTGTGTAGTCCAAACACCACCCACTCAGTTCTTGAAGTGAGATGACATAGACAGGGACTCAAGTGGAGGTTTGGGTGTGGGAGACTGCTCAGCATGGCTGGGTCCAAAGGGTGCCGTTACAGAATGCTTGGGAGGCCTAAGGGAAAAAATCCTATGATCTATTTTGTTTGTATGCTTTGAGACAAGTTGTCTAGGGTGAGCTTGGACTCCCTCCTCAACCTCCCTGGTGCTATACTGGCATACAGCACTCACCTGCCTTGCCTTTTTGCTTTGATGGTGATTATTTTGAGACAGGGTCTTATGTAGCTCAGGCTAGCCTCTATGTATCTGAGGATAACCTTGAACTTCTCTTCTTCCTGCTCTCACATCCTCAGTGATGGTATGACAGGGCTGCAACACCACACTCTGTGTGTATGATGCTGAGGACAGGAGCAAAGGCATGTGAGTCAGGTGTTCCACTTACTGAGCTGCATCCAGAGCATCTTTTTTCCTGGATTTTCTGTAAGATGCAAAATTCTAGAGTCTTCAAGATTTCATCATCTGCCACAGGACAGGTCCAAGAGCAAGGAGTATACTTATTCAGTGCTGTGAGCCCTGAATGTCATTGGCACCTGCTACAGTGAGAGAATTGGCTTTGATTTAATGAATCTGACTATTCAACTGTATGCTGGTAGTTTCCTTGACAGACTCCATTGTGTCTTATTGGTGTGGTCCCAGACCCTGAGCATAAACTCACTTTACTTTTGTAGTTCAAATCTGGAATGCAGCAGCCTGGAAGTCAGCAATGCATCTCTTGGAATTTTTGTGATGTCTTCAAGAACTACATGTGTTGGCTTTTACAACTATTTCACAACTACTATAACACACGTGACCTCTCTCTCTCTCTCTCTCTCTCTCTCTCTCTCTCTCTCTCTCTCTCTCTCTCTCTCTCATATTAAATCCAGTTTATTCTCTGAATGTACTGTTAGCATCTAATGTCTTTGCTGTCAAGGGCAATGGAGATGGGGTGTGGGAAAGAAGGGTGCTTACACATCAGGATGGAGCAAATATGCTTTTAGGGGAGAGATTGTCTCGAAGAATGGTCTGGTTTTGGTAATGATGAATTCTTTTCATGCAAGCTCCTGAATATCTGGCCAGGTGAAGCATTAGAGGGAGGAGGCGGAGTTTGGATTCATTTGCTCATTCACTGTGCATGATGGACACTTACAGAACAGTCTCTCTGGGGGTAGTTACAGCTTCTGGGACTACAGAGGGTAACCAAGTCCTGATCTCTCAAAGCCTACAGTTAAATAATCAGTGACAGTCCCCAGAAGTGCCATGGAACTTTAGGCTGCTCTTCTGTTACCTCAGGTGACTTCCGGGTCACAGGCATCAGACACATGTCTGCTTGTGTTTGTCTTGTGTGTTCAGTGGGGCCCTGCCACGGGTCAAGTCATGTATCGACAGGAGACTAGGAAATGTATCCACTGTAAAAACACTCCGAACAGGGCTACTTCAGATATGGCGTCTCTACATTTTACAGATGAAGAAACTGAGGCCTAGGGGGCCAGCTTTAAGTCCCAAAGATGCCTAGAGGCTTGGTTTTCAGCGCATAAGCCTGAGAGATCTTCAGCTCCACTGTGTGTACACTTGGATCTGACACCTTCATACCATACTGGTTGTAATCCAGCACCACCCAGTTCCTCGGTGACAGTCAGGAAAGCTGACCTGGGTCAAAGGGGAAGGACTATGTAAGCACAATCAAGACCAGCTATGCTAGGCTTTGCTTTTTTTTTTTTTTTTTTTTTTCTTTCTCCATTTTTCTCAATTCTGAGAAACCCAGAGACCCATTTTCTAATGATACGGCTTCTGCTACGGTTTCTGGGTTCCAGGTGGGTAGGAAATTAGAAGGAGATGGATGATTTAGATCCTTAGGCACCATCCCCCGCCTTGTGGTTTGGGGTGGATTTAACAGCCTGTGTGCAACCTCAGCCCAAGCCAACCCCGAACAAGGGCTGTGTGCACTTTGGCAAGACCCCAACGGCAATCTATTCCGAAACCCAGGAGAATCAGCCTACAGGGGCTGCTTTCTTCTGTCTAGTGTGCAAATCAACCCAACCGAAGGAATCTCATGTCTTCTGCCCTTTATCACCTTCTGTTCACAAACAAAACAGCTGAACAAAATCCAAAGCAAACCCCACCCTCTTGAGATGCCCAAAGTGTACTTCTAAACACTCTACTTAGGATCATTCTTGGGCAAATTTTTCACAGATGTGGCAGAATATTAGAGTGCTTGATATGAAGGTTTAAAATGCCCCCAGTAGGATGGCAAGCTAAAAATCAAGAGGCAGTAACAGGTGAACTCAACAACATACAAAAAAAAAAAAAAAAAAATTGTAGAAAGAGAAAAAAATGACTGGAAGGAAATGTCCCCAGCAGTCAGGGAAGATCAATGTTGTGCCTTTGAGTGGAAGACCTTTAGTGATAACTTTCCAGTGATGAATTCACCTGCCCACCTCTCCTCCCATGAAGACCCCCTAAGATAGAGCTGGAAAGATGACTCGGCAATTAAGAATGATTGCAGTTCTTGGCGTTGATCCTATGTCAGGCAGTTGGTCAAGGTCCAGGGAGAATTTAACACCCCCTTTGGACTGTGGGCACTGCATGCTAGCTCTCTCCTACTAACAATGTAAAAACAAATCAAACAACTTTCAAAATACATTCGAAGAGGGAGCCAGGCACAATGTTGCGTGCTGAAATCTCAGCACTTTGAAGGTAGAAACAGGAAGATCAGGTGTTCAAGGCTATCTATCCTCAGCTACATTGTGAATTTGAAAATGGTTCCATTTCTCTTCTCTCTCTCTCTCTCTCTCTCTCTCTCTCTCTCTCTCTCTCACACACACACACACACACACACACACACACACACACACAAGCAAAACAAGAACAAAATGAAAACAAAGCCAGGATTCCCATGAGGAAGGCCTACAGCCACAGACTCTTCAGCCCTTAGCTGTCAATCAGTATCTTTCCATGATTTGAATGACAATGGCTTCATAGGCTCATATGTTTGAACCTTTGGTCCCAGTGTGTGGAACTGTTTGGGAAGGATTAGGAGTAGGTGTGGCCTGTTGGAGGAGGTGTTACTGGGAGCCGACTTGGAGATTTCAAAAACCCACACCTTTCCCAGGTAGCTCTCTTTCTGCCTCATGGCTGTTGTCTGTCTCAACACAAAAACTCTCAGCCAGTGCTCCAGGTCCACTCCTGCCTGCCAGATGCTGTGCTCCCCACCATGGTGGTTATGGACTCTTTATAAACCCCAAATTAAATTTTTTTTTTTTTACAAGTTGCCTCAATCACAGTGATCTCTTCACAGCAATGAAATGGTAACTAAGACAATGGAACTCAAATCTGAAATAAGGATCCTGAGAATAAATTATACATTAGGGTCTGTAAGTGTCCATGTTCCTCCCCATTACCTTTTTTTTTTCTTTTTCTTTTTTTCATTGTGAGTCCCAGCTCCCTCCACCAAACACTGGAGGGACTCTCTCCACCCCCATTGAATGTGGGCTGGCTTTGTGGTGTGTTTTGGACACCAGTGGATGGGTGAGTGGTAGTTCTGAACCTAGCTCAGTTGCATTCACTCCTGGACTCAACCAGGACAAGAATAAGATCAAGGTCCCTGCTAGGAGGCACTGGACATACACATAAAAGACTGGCAAGAGAGGCCCAGCTGAGGTGCATTAGGTTAGCCGGCTCCAGCCACCCCACAGCTATCTGTAAACAACTGAGTCCAGCCATGACTGGAGGAAATCATAGCTGAACTCAGCTGCATTTGGTGACTCAAAGAATCTATAAGTAAATAGTGATGGAGTTTTTCAGCCAATAAGTTCAGGAGGTATTTGTTACACAGCAAGAGCTAGCTTTCACATATTCTACAGTGAGGGTCATGATAATGGTGCCCTTTAGAAGTTAATACTCTTCAGTTTTAATGCTTCAAGGCACATAATCAAAACCCACAGTAAGCGCCAATGGTCAGTCTAATGCAATGTGTGTCAGGCCAAGATGAAGAAACTCCTTCTAACTACACAAACACAGGACCAGGAGATGGACCATTGATAAAGTGGTAGTTGTGCACACATGAGGGCCTGAATTCAGACTCCCAGCACCCCCCGCACAAAGACAGGTCCTACGTGTGTCTGTGACCTCAGATCTGGAGAGGCAGAGTGAAGGGGAGCCTAGCTGTTCGATGGCCAGCCAGTCTAACCAACAGTGATCTGCTGATGTGGGAGCGACTGTCTCCAACCACGAAATAGTGAGAGACTGAGGAAAACTACTAATGCTGACCGCTAACCTAAAAAAACGACACATGCACACACCATACACAACACACACATACATATGACATACATACACATATACCACACACATATACCACACACACAACATACACATATACCACACACACAAAATACATATATAACATACACACAAAATACATATGCACATACACACACATATACCACACACACAACACACATATATACATACATATACCAAACACACCACACACACAACACACATACACAAACACACAATGCAGACAACACACAACACACACACACACACACAGAAGGCTCTTTCAAGGAGCATAAAACCTTTCCTTCCAGCTCTTCTGTGTACCTCTCCCTCAGCAGGTGTCTTTTCCATTAGCAGCCAGCGGAGCAGATTGGTCCCTTCCCTTCCTGGATGGTGAGTCCACCTGAATCCCACAGTAGCCTCACGGGACAGGAAAGCAAGAACAGAGGATCGAGTGGCAGAGGCTGGATCTGGAGCAGGGGAAGGAAGGGAAACTTGGCAAAGATGAAAGAGGCAGGGGGTGAGAGAAGGAGCCAGCCAGTTGCCGAAAGCCAGATCTGGAAGGAAGTGTGTTTACTGCCCTCATGAAGTCAGGACCCGCACACAGCCCTGCCATCTTGTAAAAAGGCTTTTATTTGTCATTTGTTTGGGGGGATTGTGAGAGTCCTGGGAGAGAACCATTAAAGGAACAGAGTCAGGGTAGCTCTGGAGATGGGATGTGTCTGTGTGCCTGCTCGCCCGGCCTCCTTCTGGCCCCCACTCCCGCTTTTTATAAGGGTCAACTGGGTTGCAAGGTTAAAGCCCAGAGGACCCACTGGTGTTGTGGGACTTTTTTACAAAGTGAAAGGATCAAAGCAGTTAGCAAAGGCCAAGAGACCAGGCCTTCCCGAAAGAGAAGCCAGGAGCCTAGGGCCTCAGACACACACACACCTTGTCTGTCCCGGGCCGGCTGCTAAAGACTCCTGGGTTTACCAGCAAACAGTCCCTTGTATAGAGCAGAAAGCTTAAGGAGATCTTTTTATATTGAGCAGGAAGTGAAGCTGGAAAGGGAATTTCTAGGCAGGAAAAAAATGTGGGGCCACCACAATGGCTCAGAAGGTAAAGGTGCTTGCCGCCAAGCGTGACCATATGAGTTGACGTCCCAGGAAGCACATGGTAGAAGGAGAAAATTAACTCCTGAGAGCTATGCTCTGACCTCCCTAGGCATACTGTGTATGCATGCACAGACAATAAAAGAATGAGTAAATCAATAAGGGAGGGAGAGGTATGAATCCCAAACATCTTTCTAGTGTATATGATGGTTTCTAGCAGAAATTTGGAGGCCAGGATGAAGATATAGAGGACTGAGACTGGGTATTTCCAAAGCCAGCCATCTATGTCTATGGGGAGAAAGGATTTCTCAGCAAATTGAGCATCATCACCCCCGCAAAACAACCCCCCCACTTTATCAGTGGTTCTCAACCTGTGGGTCATGGCCCCCTGCAGGGTTCCAGTATCAGATATCTTGCCTATCAGATGATTACATCATGAATCATAAAATTAACAACATTATAGCTATGAAGTAGCAACAAAATAATTTTATGGTTGGGGGGGTTACCACAACATGAGGCACTGTATTGAAGGGTCACAGCATTAGGAAGGGTGAGAACCAATGCTTTTGATGAGCCATGGACCATCCTGATTCATGGACCTACCTCTTTCTTCTTTTGTCCCTCTGTCCCTCCCTCCCCCATCCCCTTCCTTCTGTTTCTCCTCCTTCACCTCCCCTATTGTGCCCCCCATCCCTCCTTTCTCCCTTCCTTCTTCTACTCTCTTTCTTACTGTCTGGATTCGGGTTAGTACTGATGAACTTAGAAGGTAGATACCCAAAGGTATCCACCCTGTGACTACATTGCCTTCCAATTGTATTTTACGGTTTTTAAGCCAGAGGAGAGATTATGCTGATGTCCTGACAAGACCTATCTGATCCTGCAAGTCTTTAGTTCAGTAGAACCCATTCAAGAGCCTCCAATGCACACTGAGCCTCTCTATAGGCTTCTCATACAATTACCTATAGACTTCATTGCTGGCAGTGCTAAGTTACCATGATTTCCAATATAATAGTGATTTCCATTTTCTTCTTCTTTTTTTTTTAGGTGTTTATTTGAGTAAACAAAGATAAAAATGATTAGTAAGTCATAAAGTGTACTTTATGAGTTGTTAACTGGTATTTAAATGCCTGGGGTTTGGGAAACACTGGTCTGGAGTTTTCTGAAGGACCTTATTTGGGCTTCAGAAAAGCTGATGCTTTACATACATACATTTACATATATTATATCAAGCTTGCTAATGAGGGGCAGGGCAAAATGGCCTCTGTGCTTTAGTTGGCTGCTCATTTCTCTGCTGGCCAATGGCATAAAGCCAGAAGAAGAAAAGGTTTCAAGTAGTCTTGTACTGTGATGACTCTAGTTCTTTAAACTGTGTGTGTGTGTGTGTGTGTGTCATGGGGCAAATGCCTCAACATCTCTGAGCCTTGGTTTCCATGACTATAAAGGAGCCGAGAGGGACCCTCCCTGGACAAAGGAAGATGAAACACAGCCTTTCTAAAAAGGAGGCGGAGGTACAGGACATCACCCTTTATTGTTGCCAGCTGCCCACCACTGGCCAGCCTCTGTGTTACCAGAGCTCTGTCCGGAGGCTGTCCTGGAAAGACAGTGTCCAGGCATGCCAGGCCTGAGCTGGTCTCTGTCACCCTGACATGCTGAGAGAAAGAAATCTACAGAGCCATGTGAGGCTGGGTAGCCTGGCCATGCAGACCCCTCTCCTCTGCAAAAAAATTCTGGCCTTGTTCAAAACTGGGACTAAAGACAGAGTGTTCCCTGGCTGGGAACAGAGCAATAGAAGGCTTCCCAGCTCTGAAGATGGAGAGGATGGAGGCAACTTCTGGAGCACAAGGCCAGAGGGAAATCTCATCCCAAGCAAAGGCAACTTTTTAATGTCCTTAGCTAAGCAAACAAGGGGGAAGGGATTAGACAGACAGAAATGGGTCCATGGGTTTCTTTGCCAGTCACTGGTTGTGCAGCTGTGGGTAGAACATTTTCTTTCTCTGGTCATAGACAAATCCAGCATTTATTAAGACCTCTTTTCTTAGCATGTCATGAATAGTAAGTTGGTGAGGTCCTGGTCAAGTGTTTCCATTGTCAAGTTACAAATCTGAGACAGAGAGGTCAGCAGCCACCAGGGCTCAACATGCTTTCCCCCTCCCTCCTCCTGCTCAGCACTTTACTGGGGGTCTTTGCCATCTGAGCCTCCAGCTTGGTGGCTCCCTCCCAGCCCTTCCTCTTACCTAAGATCATCAGTGCCCTGAGGGCAGTATGGAGGGATGGATGGATGAATTACGTTCAACCTCATTAGAGACCGTGGGTGTCCTTCTGTCTGTGCTTTCTCACCTGGCAAAAATGGGGCTGCTGGTGGTAGCTAAGAGTGGAGTCTGGAATGCTGGGAGTGGAGTCTGGGATGCTGGGAGTGGAGTCTAGAATGCTGGGAGTGGAGTCTGGGATGCTGGGAGTGGGGACTGGGATTCTGGAGTGGAGTCTGAGATGCTGGAGTGGAGTCTGGAATGCTGGGAGTGGAGTCTAGGATGATGGGAGTGGAGTCTAGGATGCTGGGAGTGGAGTCTGGGATACTGGGAGTGAAGTCTAGGATGCTGGGAGTGGAGTCTAGGATGCTGGGAGTGGAGTCTGGGATGCTGGGAGTGGAGTCTGGGATGCTGGAGTGGAGTCTGAGATTCTGGGAGTGGGAACTGGGATTCTGGAGTGGAGTCTGGAATGCTGGAAGTAGAGTCTGGGATTCTGGAGTGGAGTCTGGGATGCTGGAGTGGAGTCTGGGATGTTGGGAGTGGGGACTGGGATTCTGGAGTGGAATCTGGAATGCTGGAAGTAGAGTCTGGGATTCTGGAGTGGAGTCTGGGATGCTGGAGTGGAGTCTGGGATGCTGGGAGTGGGGACTGGGATTCTGGAGTGGAATCTGGAATGCTGGAAGTAGAGTCTGGGATTCTGGAGTGGAGTCTGGGATTCTGGAGTGAAGTCTGGGATTCTGGAGTGAAGTCTGGGATGCTGGAGTGGAGTCTGGGATTCTGGAGTGAAGTCTGGGATGCTGGGAGTGGGGACTGGGATGCTGGGAGAGGTGTTGGGATGTTGGGATGCTGCCTCTGAGAAAGGCCCTTTGTTCTGACCTTTGACCTCTGTGTACTGTTTTGGCTCATCTCCCTTGGGTCTGTTTTTTTGTTTGTTTGTTTTGTTTTTCTGGGCCATCTGGTGACTGTGACACCCATAATCAGACTGACTCCATCTCTAGTATTTTGTGTGTGTGTGTTGTGTGTATTACATATCTCCTGTGTCCACATACACATGGAGACAGAGGCTAGCTTCAGATGTCACTCCTTGGGAGCCATCTATCTTGAATTTTTGGGGGATGAGGGTCTGGATCTCACACTGGTCTGGAACTCACCAATGAGTAGAGGCTGGCCAGCCAGGGTTCTGCCTGTATGCACTTCTCTGGTTCTATTTGTTCATTTTTATGTGTGTGTTTTCTTTTTTATTTCTTTTTTGTTTATTTATTTATTATTTTGCATGAGCTCTCTAGGCTTGGACTCAGGTTCCCACACTTTCCTGGCTTCCTCCTTGAGATTCAAGACAACAAGAAAAGTAACTCTCTTGTCTAGGAACCTGGCATTTTCAGAGCTGCCCTCTGCCACATGGGTGAAACCTCTTCAAATCTGGGGGGAGGGGAGTGTCTAACTGGTCCCTTTGCTCATCATAGCACCCTACACAGAGAAACTATTTGGTAAATGTATATTGAAAAGCTGTTTGGAACTTCTCAATTGGAAACAAGTGTAAACTTGTGTCCTCAGACTAAGGGAGAGGCTGAGTGACCTTGAAGGAAAATGGCTGTCTCATGGTGACTTTAAGTTAGACCCTCAGAGGGACTTTCAGTGAGTGGGAAGGAACTGCCATGTGTCCCATGGGAAGAAACACCCTACTCGTCTGGAACATTCTGAGCAGTGTGAACATTTTCAAACGAAGATAAATCATGGTGTGCATGTGGAAACAAGGGGAGAGGTCACTGAGAGTGTCCCTCCATGCCTACAGGCCCCAGAAATCCCTCTGAAGTCCAGGCAGAAGCCCGTGGCCCCCTGCCCCCTCCCCCCACCCAACATTTTCTTCACAGCTGTCTCTGTGTTTCAGAGTCCACATCTCTGCCAGAAACTCTATTTTGGGATTTGTGGGAACGGACAGCTTTTAGCAAATAAGAAATCCCAGAGAACTGTTCCCCCGCACACACTCCAGGCTGCCCTGGGCCCAGGCCCCAGGCATGTACAAGCTGGAGCTGAAGGGAGTCCAGCCTATTCCCAGAGAGCCCTCATGGCTGGCAGACTGCATCTCTGACCTATACCGCCACTGACGTTGTCAGGGAAGTGCTCTGTGGGCCATGCATGGTATGCACAGGGAGATCTGGGCTTTCTTTGCAAACTAATTGCAAATTTCTACCACATTGGTTGTCTGCACAGAGAGATGGGCAGGCTAGGTCCTGATGTTCCAAGGAACAAAGGGTAGGGGGCCACATCGGCAAGAGGCAGGGGATTCAGGATCTGACGAATGAGTGAGGTAGGGGGCCTTGGGATCAGGGCATAAGGGCTTTAAGTGGGATGGCACAGGGAACTTGGGGATGTACATAGCTGGGTTCACATGTAGATGGTTTTACACTGCTTAGGGGTACAGTTGTGCATATGTACATGTTCATGTTACATGAATTTCTTGATCTGCTGTGCGTAGATGTCTCTGCTGATGCACCAGTGACCTCTCTCTCTCTCTCTCTCTCTCTTCCTGCGTTTCCATGGTGACCACCATATTTTCACTGTGATCTAGAGAGAATCTTTAAACTTGTTCCACTGGGTTTGTATCAGTAGCAAAAGATCATTTTGTGAAGCCAGAAACAAGATAGTTATGGTGGCACAGGCCTGTGAGACCAGTACTTAGGAGACTGAGGCAGAAGGACTAGGCCCTGAAGTACAGGCTGTACAATATAGTGAGACATTATGTCCAAACGGAAAAAGAAACATATATACATACATGTGTACATATGTATGCATATTTATATATGTATATATGTGTTACATATGTAAGCAAAAACTAGAGATCAGAAATACAACAGACATATTTAGTAATTATACATAGCATAATAACCACAATACATGAGAAAAATAGACCATAATTATGGGTAACATCTGTACGATACCGTATACTGCGTAAAAACATGGAGGAGTGAGGCTGCTACCCAGCAGTAACCATCATTAACATACTGCATGGGTTTCCTAGCTGTATACAATTCAAATGCACAAAGTCAAGGATGGTGAGCATGGTGTGAGCACCAGCCATCCATCTCTGAATACATCATACCAGTCACACAGAGGTATGGCTGGACATGGTGGCATACACCTTTAATTCAGCACTCGGGAGGCAGAGGCAAGCAGGTCTCTGTGAGTTTGAGGGCAGCCTGGTCATACAGTGAATCCCAGGACAGCCAGGGTATCATAGAGAGACCCTGTTGCAAAATAAAGGCAAGGAGTAAAATTATTCCTGTATATAATGTAGGTATATAGCCTACATACACAAATGAGCAAAATGAAGACTATATTACATAAACTGCACATGAGTGAATGCTTGAATATGTTTCCTAGTTTTCTAAGAAGGGTCATAAGTCAAGCCGAGTACCTTATACCCTGCAATAGGGCCATCCGGCGGATACAATTTCATAAGCCTTCTTATTATACATAATGAGCCACCCGGTCTGCAGATAACTGACCGCAGCTACATGGTGTTTCATTTCCTAGGCAATACATAGATAATCTGACCCATGGCCCTCTCTGGACTATTTAGATCATTTATGTCCATTGCAAACAAAACTATAATCTACATACCTCTTAGTGTGAGCCAATAAGCAGACTTCGTGGGTCAAGGGGTGTTTCTACATGGATGGTTTTCAACACTCGGGGGTGGCAGGTACTAGCATGAGTGATTTTTCTATTTCCTGTGACAGAAATTTCACAGAATAAGTCTAAAGGGGGGGTTGTCTGACCTCCTGGTTTAAGAAGGTTTCACTTGCCACAGTGGAGAAGGCACGGCAGAGTTTAAAGCCAGGACTCCTCAGTCTCCATAGAACAGAAACATAGCTCAGGCTAAGATATGTTGGAGCTATAGCCCATAAGTCCTTCGCCAATAGATCTACAGTTGGCAGCAGCTTCCACCCCACCCAGCCCCATGTCCAAAAGCTCCAACAATCCCTCAGGATAGTGCTATCAGCTGGAGGATCCTATAGGGCACAGTTCCCAAACAGCGGTGGTAATATCTGATTAGTTTATGTCCATCAGAGAAGAAGCAGAACTCTGATGCTCCAGGTTTTCCTGCAGCCCCTCAAGATATCCAAAGCCTTTGGTGAGAACAGAACTGGGTTGCCTTGAAATGCCTTGCTCCTAGTTTTGAGGCCCTTCTGCCCCATCCTCCCAGGAAGGACAGACGGCGACAGGCCTCAGGTGTGGCGCCTTGACTCCGATCATTGTCCATCAGAACCTCCTAAGTAGCTCACAGCCCTAATGTGTGAACATTGATTTCTGGGGTGACAGGGAAGCCAGGATGATTTACATCCAATTTCCCATCGATGATACATCATTGATCTCCCAGAGTGCTGAAATATTTACTAGGGACAGCAATGCTGGAAGGTCCTTGGCCAGCACCAGTGAGCAGAAGATGAGAGATGCAGGAAAGGATGCTGGGTGAGGATAAGATCCCAGGGAATAAGGTCCAAGTCATCTCAGACCACCATGGAGCTGGACAACATGAAATCCCAGGCTGGGTGTGGGGAGGGAAATGAGACCCAGAAGATTTCCTCCTTCTCAATACATCGTACCCAGGGCACCTCCTCAGAGTGGGTGCCTAGGACCCACATCATGCTCGGTCACAACACATTACTGACCCCCTCCTTTTAAGCTTATTCAGCTACTAACCACATATAAGAAATTCACATACAGTTTTAAGTATGCCTCTGAATGTCCCAGAATCACAATGGGAACCTAAAACAGTGTTCACCCACAGGCATGTCTAACACTGGGAATGTGGAGACAACCAGAAGATTCCTAGAGCTCCACACAGCTAATCTAGCCAAGTGGGTAAGCCCTGGACTCAGAGAGACCTCATTTCAATACCTAAAATGAAGAACAGTAGACGAAGATATTCAGTGTCAACATCTGGCCTCCACATGTGCATACATACATACGTGAACACACATGAACATGCAAACATGAATATACCACATGAGAGAAAAAAAAGACCTACATATACTCAGTTCTTACATGTAGAGCTGAATGAGAAACAAAAATATCATCGGTGCACAAGCATGCGTACACATGCGCACACAATCTAAACACAGTAGAAGCTCCTATCCTATGCAAACATGCACTATAGCTGTGCTGTGTCTGCCAATCATGCCTCCCATTTGGGAGCTGGTTCAGGAATTCCTCTTTTTGCTTGGTCCAGCTTAGAAGTTTCTGGAACTTACTCATCCTAACACTAAGTTGCTGTTGAATTTCCTGCTCAAAATTTTCCAGTGCGCACAGTTCCACCATGACACCTGCACTTGATCCTTCTTGGAGACACCTAGGGGCCCTGGTATATCCTAGAGACCCTAGGGGTGGTGTTGATGAGGTCTGAGGCTTGCCAGCATCTCCTCAACCTCACCAGTGTCAACAGGGAAATGTTTAATTGGCAGGAAAGATCTCACCTCCTCTCCTGTCCTCACACTAACCCATGTTCACACCTCTGGACTGTTCACACAGTCCAGCTTCTTTCCCTTGTTTTTAATACTGATCTCCCAGAGAATAGAGACCAGCTGGGCTGCTGACAGGCAGTCCTGTAACTGCTCAATAAAATAAAATTGCAGCAATTACTTTTTGCATGCTACAAGACTGAGCAGAAGAGCTGCCAATGAACAAGCAAAACCAAGAGCCCCTTCAGAACTGCCATGAACTACCTGATTTTGTTGATGCTAAGAGACATTGGCAATGGCCTTCACCATGACTTTCTATCCCACCGAGGGGCAAGAGGCAGCCTGTCAATCAACCCTGGTTTTCTACTTCTCTGATCCTGACGTTATGTTGCATCTAGAATGAACTCCTTTAGGCTCACTTGAGCACCGATCTTCAGTACATTTCCTCTGATACATCATGAAAAAGCAAAAGACAGCCTGATGTGGTGGATCACATCTGTACAGTACTCAGGATTCTGAAGCAGGAGAATTGCTATGAGTTCATGGCCAGCATGGGTTTATAGACATTAGAATCCAGGGGGAGATTTTGTTTTTTAAAAAAGCTGTTTGCAATTGATCACTCCAGGAGATGGAGAGCCTGTGTGGTCCTTGCTAAGTCAATCATGCTCTCTCCAAGGCATGGCATTACATACAAAAATATTTGGGCAGCACAAATTGGGGTATTTTTTTTGAGGACACAAAGTTTGTGTGGCTCTCGGAGGAGCTGAGGAAGGGAAAACATGATCAAAACACATTGTATAAAATTCCCAAAGAATTAATGAAAAAAATTAAAATGAAATAAGAGAGGTGAGAAGATGAGATGACTTAGTCAGTAAAGTATTTGCCTGACTGAGTTTCACCCACTGAACTCTTTTTAAAACAGAAAAGGCAGAGAGCCAAGCTGTGGTGGTGCATACCTTTAATTCCAGCACTCAGGAGGCAGAGGCAGGTGGATCTCTGTGAGTTTGAGTTCCAGGACAGCCAGAGCTACACAGAGCAACCTTATCTCACCCCCCTCAAAAGGGGGTCAGATGTGACACTGTATGCCTGTCAACCTAGCACAGGGGAGGGAGAGAGGCAGAGGGCTCTCCTTGGTCTCATTGGTCAGTCAGTCTAGCCCATTTGGAAGCTCCAGATTCAATGGGAGACCCTATGTCAAAACAGGGGGAGAGAGATGGAAGAGGGTAGACAGTTACTACTTCTGGCCTCTGTAGACATATGTACACATGTGAACATAGACACACACATATCATTACACAGAGACAAAGAAAGAAAATACTCATTAAATACACTGGTTATGAATTTCCCAAAGTGACCTAGGCTCTCTGTCTCAGTTGTAGTGAAGCCATATCTGTATTTTTCACAGTCTCCTTTAAGATGGTTTGAGACGTCAAAAGGAAGGGTTCTTTGTCTTCTCCATGATTTTCTCCTAGGTGTCTCATTCCTGTTCTCAAGGTACCAGTGCAACCATTTTCTTGATCCTACCGGAGAATACCAGAGAAATCACATCACAGCATAGAGAGGTAGACACTGAGTTCAATTGCCCAATTTCCAGTGTGTCTCCTTGGATAATCAGGACACAGACCTATCCTGTTTTCTGTCTTGGGCACACTGCACACGCACGCGCACACACATACACACACACACACACACACACAAACACACACACACACAAAGTAGAAAAATGGCTTCATATGTGGTGGAGTCACTTTTCATCCCTCACATTCACTATGCTGAAAGATCTCCCCTCCCTTCTACAAAGCTATGAATGAAGCATGTCAGCTAGCAATACCCTTGACTAGAACTTGGCATAGGCTAGCCTGGCAAGAGGAGAACCCCAGCTCTCTTACAAGGCAGCTATATGTCCCCTCTCCTCAGCATCATTCTTAGGCCACTCTCCTGACAGACATTTAAATGTTGTTGGTTTCTGGGCTGCACTTCCTGTCTTTGGGGAGGGGCAGAGATGTTTACTTCCTGGGATCATCTTGATGGCTGGCTGTGTTTGCATTCCCATTCTTCAGTGTGACAAATGCCTACTTTATCACTTGCCATGATCCATAGATTCTGGACATTGACATGAGTGCTAAGACACATTGTCTTCTCAGGTAGGCAAGGTGATGGATACAGTGGATGCCACCCACTTCGCACTGGGCATCAGAGTGACTAGGAAAAATTGGATATGATGTTGATGCCTGGGCCTCTCAGAGGCTCTAAAGCAAGTAGACTTTGGTGTAATGGTGCTAAGACAGGGGTTAGGGTCATGAGTAGGTGGCTAATAATTGGAACTTAATAAACATGCAGTGCCATTGTTCATCTGTCTGGTTCACTAGTATTCATCATCCTCACCCACAGCCGTCTCCCATTCCATGTATGTGTAGCAATTATACGTGCATGTTCTTATGTGGGTGCACATATATGTGCTAGGGGTGTCCATCTATGCATACATGTGTGTGAAAGGTCAATGCTGATGTCAATAATCAATCACTCTTCCACATTATATTTGAGGCAGAGTCTCTCAATCAAATCCAGAGCTCACTGATAAGGGTAGTCTCATTGGCCAGCTTGCTCTGGGCATCACCTGTCTCTGCCTAAATTTAGGAACTTGAATTACAGGTGGGTAACCACATCTATTGTGCATATACTTAGGATTTGAATATCTGAACTCTGGTCCTTGTGGTTGGACTTGGCATACTTTGCCTACTGCGCCATCTCCCCAAGCCACTCCCCACAGCCTTTTTTATCTCTTATAAAGAAAACACTGCTGAAAAAAAAAAAGCAATAGAGACTCAGAAAAGGTCACAATAATGAGTAGAGGAAGTACTGGAAACCAGGCTGTCTGGCTGTCTCCCTCCTTTCTTCCCTTTTCCCAATGAAATACTGCAAACCAATAAAATTATCGAGGAGAATATCCAAAGCTTTGTGTCCATCATTATTCATCAGCAGATGTTCTGGGCACTGTGGGTCCAGCCGTGAACAGACAGCTGGTTCCAGTCCTCTCATTTTACCTTACCCTTCTTCTTCTTACCCTTGTTCTTCTCTGCGGACCACATCACTGCTAATACATAAGCTCCAGCTCAACCCTTTCTTCCCACATGCTTCCTTCTTCCTTCATGGGACCCGGGACATGGGACAGCGATGGCCACAGTTATGTTCCCTTCAATACATCTCCTCCTTTCTGAGCTGTGGCATTTCCCAGTATCTTTAAAGTTCTAGTACATGGTATCATCCCAGAGGAATGACCCTCATCAGGATGTCTCCATTTCCTAGTTTTATTTCGAATCACTTTGTTGGAATATATATTCTGTTCTTTCTTTGGGATTCATTAATCTGTTGTTTCTCATTTAATTGCCACCAACATTGATGATCATGTCTTTTTTCAAGTTATCCTCTATCTAAACAACATTTGGATGAATACAGTAATGTGTGTCATCTGGGGTGTGTGCATAAAATAGATGTATCTGTTCTCAGTAGGATATGCATTCTTTAGACTTACATGGTTGTCTTGGTGTTCTACAGCTGTGAAGAGACACCATGATCAAGGCAACTCTTATAAAAGAAAGCATTTAATTGGGGGGCTTGTTTACAGTTTCAGAGGCTTGGTCCATTATCATCATGGTGGAGAGCAGGGTGGCAGACAGATGTAGTGCTGGAGATGGAGCATCCTGATCTGAAAACAGAGAGGGACAGGCTGAGCTGTCCTCAGCTGAACCACAAAGCTGATCCCCTCCCCGCAGTGGCACATTTCCTCAACCAGGCCACATCTTCTAATCCTTAAACAGTACCACTCCCTTATGACTGTATATGAGCCTATGGGGACCGTTCTTATTCAGACCACCTCACTGACAGTCTAAGCAACCCTCAAATCTGGTTGAAATGCTTTGGTTCATCTGCTAGAAGAACCCGATTCAGACTCTATAGCTTAGCTACAGAATCTTTTATAGAAACTTTTCCATTTCTGCCAAATGGAGGACTATGGGGGAAAAATAATCCTTCTTAGTGGTTCTGATTGGTATTTCCCATTTTATTTTTATTATTTTGTTTTAAAGATTGCATCTCATGTATCCCAAGTAAGCTAGATGGATGACTTTGGACACCACATCCTTCTTTCCCTACTTTCCAAGAGTGAAGATTACAGGTGTGCCCCTCCATGCTCAGGTTGGTGGTCCTGGGAATAGAACTTGGGGCTTTGTGCATGCCAGGAAAGCACTCTACCCACCAAGCTACATGCTTGAACCCTGACATCTTTAGTTATCCTTGACAGAACATCTTCACTTTTATTCACTGGTGCTGTGGACTTTCTTTGCTTACAAAGCACAGAAATGTTAGATTTTTCCCTTAGTGAGTTTTCTCCTAGCTCGTGGGTGTGCAGTACCCTGAGGGGAAGATGAGGTGTTTGGGATGGATGCTTAGTAAATGCCTAGGAGGCAAGGTAGGGCTAGTTTTGCTCATATCTATATGGGTCCCTATTTAAACACTTGTTTATTTTGAATCATGACTATCTCTGTGACCACTTCCTCAGCTGTGAAAAATCAGGGGAACTAGTGGACCAGCCTTCCTGCCTCCCAGGGCTGAAAGAGCAACCTGTATTCTCTCTCTCTCTGGAATAAATGCAATGCTTTCTTCCAAATGCTTAGAGCAGGGGCCGAAGCCATTCATAAACTCTTATTGAACCATCAGCTTTGTAGAGTTTACCTTAATGTTTCTGCACACTATTGATCTGCGGGCTAGAACTATAAAAATTGACACCAGAACAAACTGAAAGACAGCCCTTGCTCAGCTGAGCTGGGATCAATGCACATCGACCCGAGGTGTGGAGGGAGGGGAAGAGACCACCCTGTCTCCATTAGCAGGTCCTCACTGGACCAACGCCACTTTCTGGGTGTTTCCTGGCTTTGTTGGACCCTCAGAGGCAGAAGCAGGGTTGTCCAGAGTGTGAAGGTTACAGGCAACCTATTCCCTCATGCTAGAGAATGAGCCTCAGAGAGGTTAAGTGAGTTACCTAGGACCATACAGCTCACATGTGGTAGAATTTGAACTCAGAATTTCTACAAGTACTCTAAAGCACTTCACTGTAGTCACCGAGGATTGATTTCTCTTAGTAATTCTTTCTCCCATGTAGAGTTAGTTTTGGGTGAGAGAGACTTTAAGAAGGAAGAGAAATCATGTGATGAGTTATATTACTGTGTCCCAGGCAAATATTAGGCAGGCAGGGAAGAACTGACTATTCCTATACCTGGTCAATGTCCTCAGGCAAGTGACTGCATCTTTCTCAACTTAAATTTGTCCCCGTGACAAGCGGAGAGTGACAACCCCTCCTCACAGGGGTAGATGGTTATTCCTATGTTCTACAGATGTGCTCTATGGATCTCCCAGACCATTCTCTACCTTATTAAGCTGTCAGTGAAGATGAACGCCCAGTCTCTGAAGCAGAGCATGGGCTTATGGAACACACACTGGGTGTTACCCAGTCTTAACTACCACTCTTCATTTCATCCAAACATTTTCAACTTTGCATCAGAGAAGATTGAAACTCAGAGAGGTTAAGCAATTTACTCAAGTGCACACAGCTCATAAATTACAGAACTGGAACTCAGGACACTATAATTTCTAAGATGAAGCTCCTTGAAATGTTTTATCACAGCAACAGGCAAAGAGACCAAGACACATTTCAAAGGATGCTAGTTAGGACTCTGAGGTTGCAGAGAAGGCAACACTAACAGCCAGGGTGGGCATCCTTTATGCTAATGAGATCTGTGATGGTTAATCTCATGATGTACAGGTCCACAAGAATATTTTCAGAAAGGATCACCTGGGGATGGAGGACTCCGTCAGAGAATACATGCTTCTTCCTAGATATGGTCCAGACATTCTGAAGTCCAGGGGGGGACAGCAATGTTCTTTGCCTGCCTGCTTTTGTTCCTGCTGATGACTGTGTCCACTCTGTTGCTTCTGCTACAGCCACCCTTAACTAACATCACAGCCCGGTTTCTTCAGCCTTCCAATTGTGAACTGGAAGATAATGACTCTCCAGGGTCTTCTGGGCCTTCAGCACCAGATTGGAGCTGATGAGTCCTCTGGCTTCATAGCCTAAGAAGCTACTGTATTCTCAACCTCTCCAGGCCCCAACAGCCATTGTTAGATTGTCCAGTCCAGATGCTGTAAGACAGTCTTTCAAGTTTCCTTTATGATGTATATGTACTCCCTCTACTGTGTTCCCCCAGGGAACCCTATCTACCATAGCCTCTCAGGGCAGTGGCTGCCTGAGGGGGAAGCCCCAGGACAGTGGGGAAGCTCCTTCTTTCAGAACGTGGAACCCATGGGTAGAGTCAGAGCTTTGGCACCTGTCTGTGTTTCCCAGGGAAGCCTGGGAGGCCATGTTTGGATAAGTCAGAGTCCTAGTTAAGAGTGAAGCTCCCCTGGATTTCCTGTGGTTCAGCATTCAATGACACATATTATAATTTTTGTGCATATAAACCCCCTTCCTTTTCCAACTCACTCTCTATTTCACTTCATCTCTGCAATATCTGGAACCAAGATGCATCCTCAGAGACATTGAGAATTACAGCCCCAAGATTACAGCCAATCAGCACCCAGGGTTGATCCCAGTCCACTGGCTGTGTCCAAGCCAAGAAACACATTGTCCTGAGTGAGAAGTGGGCAGTGGTGCCCACTGAGACTATTCGGGGCAGATGTGTGGTGGATCACACCTGTGATCCCAGCATGTGGGACACTGAGGCAGGAGAATCGAAGACCAGCCTAGACTGCAAAATAAGATCCTGTTTCAAAACACTAAGGGATGGAGATGTAGTTTGGTGGTGGAACATTTATTTGGTCTACATTCAACCTCCAGCACTCCATATAACCTAGTGAATCTGCCATTGAGCTACATCTAATATATATATATATATATATATATATATATATATAAATGCATAGTATACTAATACATTAAATATACAATAACATGTATACTTTTTTTTCTTCTAGGCCACTTGCCAAGTAGAGCAATATTTTGACAGGGCAGCTTAGGGGAGGTTGGAGGAAGCCAGAGGCCCAGGAGGAACTTCCCGGGTGATAATAGATGCCACATGAGCCAGCCCCACCCCCACCTTCAGTCAAGAGTTGTATTTTATAATCTTCATTTCTCACAGCAGAAAATTTATGACCGCTTCCAGCCCTGGGACTTCAAAGCCAAAATAGCATCAGCCTCCCCCCTCCCCAACTCCTCACTTACTCCCCCTTTCCCCCTACCTGATTCCCTCTCTGCTCTTGCATTTCTACAAGTCTCTTCTTTGGCATGGCGACTCCAAGGCTGGGAGAGAAGGTCCCCTCAGGCTGGAGGAGACTTACCTGGGAGGGTAGAATGATAAAGTTCCTCCCATTCAACACCATAAATAACCCTTCTCCCTCTCCAGACCACAAGTTACTGCAGATTTAGGGAGTAGGTAGTAATGGCTATGCTTCCCCATAGGCAGAGTTGAGGGTGTGGGGATGTGCGTGCTCATGTTTAATTTAATTTCTCTTTTCTTCTTACCCATGTAAAAAGCACCTTGGGCTCCTCCCTCTGCTTCTAAGAGTTCCTTTGAAGGGATTAGCGATGCTTGACTACAGGCTTCATGCTGTGGTTTGGACATTGACAGATCTTGTTCACCAACCTCGTCCCTCAGATGAGCAAGAGATTTTCTCTCCCAGGGCTTTGGGGGACAAACCCGTTATCAACCCCTGGCTATCTTCATCTACTACTGGGCTATACTCTGCATCACCTTCTCCAAGATCGCCCTGTGTCTCACTTCTTGCTCACCATGTCTGGGTCCCACCCTGGAACCTCTCTGGGTCTTTTTGTCTCAGTTTGGGGTTTTCCACCAAGCAGACATGGAGGCCCAGGGTAGTGGAGGGTACCTGGTGAGAAGTTCATCAGTGGACTCCAAAATGAAGGTGAAGGAGGAAACGAGACAGCTAGCCTCAAGTTGAGAGACTACTGAAGACTGGAAACAGCACTTGAGGGAAACCATACTGAAGTAGTCCCTCTCAGAACGTCTTTGAGGATGAATTGACAGGAATACTCAATCCTAGACCGGTCTCAGGCTTGCAATGAGAATTACCTTCAATTCCTGATTCTTTTACCTCCACCTACTATAGGTATGCACCACCACACCTGTTTATGCCATGCTGGGATTCGAACACAGGACATCATGTAAGTTAGACAAGCACTCCCCTGACTGAGCTATAGCCCCAGCCTTGGAGCCTCTGTCTGATTAACTCAGTTTGGATCACCCATGGCTTCTTAGTTTTAGGCAGGTAGGGACCACGAGCCTGTCCCTTAAAACTGTGTGTCATATTGGCAGATGAAACCATGAGGCTGAGGCCAGGGAAGGAGCAGTTTCTAGTTAGCCATGAGAGAGATGCCCACTGCAGAGGCGGGCTCAGCTCTATTTAACAATGGCTACCACACACCAGGATTTGTATGCATCAGGCAGAGCTCCTTCAATAAATTGTACAGGCTGTGTCCTGCCCAAGGCCACTTCTCTTAGGAGGTACCGAGGTGCTAAATCCCAGCACAGCCTTTGCTTGCCAAAAAGCTACACCCACCCAGGAGAAGGGATGGCTTCCCTAATGTGCAAAAATGCAACAGGCACTTGGTGTGAATTATCATTTTTAATCCTCTCAACAACCTTGAAAGGTAGGTGTGGTCCATTAAAGGTGTTCACAGAGCCCTTGTGTCTCCTCCTTGGGAGGAGTCATATCTCTGAGGAAGGGCCCTGCTCTAGGTGCAGGATTGAGAGTCGGGAGTTTAAATCCTGTCCCTAATCTGAGCTCTCTTAACCAGTTGAACATAATGTAGTTGCAGCCTGCAGCTTCCAGAGATAAGACTTGTAAAACCTTTTGGCTTTCCCTTGGCTGCCTGGAGCTGTGAACCCCTCAGATGAAGCTCCCCGGTATAGTCTCTGGCTTGTCCCTATAGCTGATTCTGGAGACAGGGCAAGGGTATTGCCTTTTCATAGGAAACAAGCAACTGCTTGTGTCTTCCAGCCACCAAGTTTCAGGTAGCTTCATTCACCTATCATTTGCTGTTATTTGTAGAACACTTGCTTCATGCCTTGGACCATGGTGATGAACGCAGTCAGAGAGCATGCCACATCCTCAGAGCCCAGGTTCCTGAGAGAGGCAGCCGTCTGGTTTAATGTGTGAGTCCTAGGATGTCATCTCACTTGGAGACCGAGCTGGGTGGACCTTCCCTGGCACCCTTTCCACTCCCTTAATACCCAATCTGTCTCCAAGACAACAGCTGAGACTTCCTGGAGTGGTAAGTGTGGGGAGTCTGTCTCTTCTTGCCTTCCTCAGGATGGTTGAGCCAGGTCCTCCATGGACTTTGAGTTCTGAGACTTGGTTGAAAATGGCAAAGAAGAGCTACAGTTGTTTCCTTGGGACCCACTGCTGTCCCACTTGGGGTTGCCCTTGGATGTCGACACTGCCTGGGTCACCTGAGTGTGAACTGAGTCTGAGTGGCAGGGAAGAATTTCACACAGATCCAGCCAACTCTGAGCTTCACTCTGGAATAAAACATGCAACTTGCAGCAGGGAACCATGAATCACTATCTAATCTGGACACTCTGAGGCTGGTGCCCGGGGATCAACAGGCTGGCCTTGGCCTGGTGGAGAGTAGAGATGGCAGAGTTGAGGGTTTCCACTGGAGCCAAGCCTGAATCACCCGAGGCCTTCCTTGGCCTCATCAGGAGGATTAAGGATGCTATTTAAGGACCTCCTGAGTGCTCCTTAGGAGAAGTTCCAGCAGGGATGAGAGTTACCCCCAGCTCCCACACCTCTCAATCTAGCACACTCTTCTTCAATCGACAGTCACTGCGCACCTCTTCAAGCCCCAGCCCCTGCCTGTCACCCAGTGTGCCTCGCAGAGTCTATGTTTTCTAGTACCGTGTGTTTGGTGCCAAGCGGGAGTGGGAGGGTGGTGTCCAGGAAAATAAAATTTCTCATCACACATGGGATATACTTGGTGGCATTTTTTTCTGGGGCAGCGTCCACCTATGCCCCAATGCCTGAGTGGTGGAGGCAAGAGGGTTAGGACAATCTCAAGGCCAGCTTGGGCTTGAGGGGACCCTGGTCCCAAATAAATGACAGAGCCAATGAGTAAAGAATGTTGGGGTATTAATCTTTCTCAGCATATTTTGGTCATGGACCTGCCTTTGGTAAAGAAAAGGAGTGTGTGTGTGTGTGTGTCTGTGTGTGTGTCTGTGTCTGTGTATGTGTCTCTCTCTGTGTCTGTGTTCCTCTGTATATGTGTGTATCCCACACTGTGAATGTATCTGTGTGTCCCTCTCTGTGTGTATATCCCTCTGTGTGTATGTGTCTTTGTGTGTCTGTATGTCCCTCTGTGTATGTGTGCCTGTGTGTTTCTCTCTGTGTGTGTTTCTGTGTCCCTCTGTATGTGTGTCTGTGTGTTCCTCTGTGTGTATATCTGTGTGTATATGTCTCTTTCTCTATATGTGTGTCTGTGTCCCTTTGTGTGTGTTGTGTCCCCCTATGTGTGTATGTGTATCTTTTTCTGTGTGTGTGTATATGTGTCTGTGTGTCCCTCTGTATGTGTGTCTGTGTTCCTCTGTCTCTGTGTGTTATGTATATCTCCTGTGTCCCCCTATGTTTGTATGTGTATCTTTTTCTGTGTGTGTGTATATGTGTCTGTGTGTTCCTCTGTATGTGTGTTTGTGTTCCTGTCTCTGTGTGTTATGTATATCTCCTGTGCTTTTGTATATAGTGAGTATCTTGGATGGGTTTGGATGTCATTTGATCCATGGCCATCACTTTGAGACAGCCCTGCTTCAGCTCTAGCTGTCGAGGGAAGACATATACATTTTGTCCTAGATTTTACAGATGGAAAACTAAGGTACCAGAAAGTGGTTGCCATGTGCTATACATATCTAGAAGTAAATTCACATAGCATATTGATGAGAATACATAATACATTTACAACCATAGCAGTTATGGTTGCAAAACATATTTTAAAAATCAGATTGTAATCCTGGTTCTGGATTGCCATTCCATGGCCAGTCTCCAACTCTTGGCTCTGATTCTTGTTCTGATTTACCCACATCACCTCTGAGCCTCATTGGTTAAATGAAGATAATAATCTGCCTGAGGCTTTGGGAAAGGATTAGATGAGATTACACATGTGTTCACAGCAAAGCATTCAGCCCATTGCAGACATGAACGCCACAGTCATGACGAACAGGCATCGGTTCTAAAAGAAAAGATGGCCTCCTGTTGTAGAAAGTAACTGCCCCAAGCTCTAAGGACTTGTCTCTCCTGGCATGCCACTTTGAATCTGTGTTGTAGAGATCCCTGGCATCCTAGTTGGGACAGACTCTGGACCTCTTTATCCATTGTCCAGACCACAGGCATACCCCTGGGAGAATGCGCAAGGTCCCACTTACCCTCAATCCACACCTTCCTAGACAGTTCCTCAGTGTGGCTCCAGTGCCAACACCCAGAAGACATTCCTCAAGAGAGGATTTTAGAATTCAAATAATCTCCAATAATGTTTCATGTTCTTGAGCCCCTCTCCCCTGAGAGACATTGTAAGTGCCCACTGCCTCAAAGACCCTGAAAAGTCCTGCAATAAAACAGTAAAGTGTTATAGTTACTATTGGCCAGACTCAAAGCTCTGCAGACTCAAAAAATGTCTCAGTGACAAGACTTATTTTTTGTTGCATCACCTTGATGACTTTTGAATTAAAAGGTTTTGTGCCCAAGTAGTTCTTATTGTTATTTTTATTATTCTTATCACTATCCTGCATTTATTGGTGTCCCCATGTGTCGTGGTTTGAATAAGAATAGCCCCCATAGGTTTATGGATTTGAGTGCTTAGTCACCAGGGAGTGATACTATTTGAAAGGATCAAGAGGTGTGGCTTTGTTGAAGGAAGTGTGTCACTGGAGATGGGCTTTGGGGTTTCAGAAATCCAAGCCAGTCCCAGTGGTACTGATTCTTTCCTGCTGTCTACAGGTCAGGATGTAGACCCCCTCAGCACCTTCTCTAATGCCGTGTGTGGCTATGTTCTCTGCCATGACAGCAATGGACTAAGCCTCTGAAACTGTAGGCAAGCCCCAATTAAGTGCTTTCTTTTATAAAAGTTTCCTGCCATGGCCATGGTGTCATGGCAATAGGACAGTGAATAAGACACGGTGCTTCTGTTTCCCTTTAGGAGATGCTGGTCACTGATTGGCAGTGATAGCCTTATCTAGGACTCACTGGCTTGGTCAGAAAGATTGCAGACAGTTGACATCTGCTCCTCAGCTTGCATCTATCCTATGCTGAGCCCCTAAATCTCTATGCCTGTCAATAACTGCATCTTTTCCCACACTGTCCTGCCAGGAACCCAGCCCCACCTCTGACTATGTCTTGTTCCTTGAGCCTAGGGCATCATCATAGGCTCCATTAGAACCAGCCTCATTCTCCATTCTCTCTGAGAGTGACTGCCTCACCCTGACCCTCCAGGAAACCACAAGACACTGGCAGATACGTCAATCTGTGATTCTACAGAACCAGACTCACAGGCGCTCTAATTTTTCTACTGCCTTTCACACGAGCAGCTTCCTCTCCTGACACCCCAATATCTCAACCCTTTCTGAGAAAGGAGACTGGTGTGGTGCCTACCAGGCGTGGTCTGGCTGGGAGAGTGTTTCCCTTTGGAGCAGGATTTATAGGTATAATCAATAAGATATATTCTCAATTGCTTTTTTTTTTTCTCTTATGAACAATGTGGTTCCATGGCTCAGACATGAGGAGAAAGTACCAGGGGCCTGGCAAGTTGTCAGCTACAATGCTATGCATGGCCTAGAGACCACAGGAATGCAGCCCTGCTCATTTTCTCCAGTGCAGAACCTTCCATGGCTCCCTACTCCCAGGGGTAGTTTATCATCTCTACTGTGGGAATGTGGTCCTAGTCCAATTGCTTCTTTTAACCACAGCTTTGATCTCATCCCTCCTTTCATCTTAGGCCCCACGGCCAAGTCCACCAATCCCTGCTTTTATTTTCCTAGTTTTATCTCATGTATTTAAAAAAATATTTTTCCTCTGTCTTAGACTTATTGCTCTTTAGGCCATTATTTACTTGATGTTTCTGGAATCTTTTAGGAGTAGTCTCCAGTTGACTGGATATTTAAATAGTAAAAAGCATTAAAGAGCAGAAAAGGATTGGAGAGATGGTTTCCCCTGGCAAAAGGCTCAAAGTTTAATCTCCAGGATTTACATTAAAAAAAAGATGGGTGTGGTCTGGCATGAAATAGCTTGTTATCTCAGTACTGGGAGATGGATACTGGATGATGCCTGAGGCACTGTGGACAGGCAGCCTAGATTACTAGGCAAGTTCAAGGGGAGAGAGAGAGAGAGAGAGAGAGAGAGAGAGAGAGAGAGAGAGAGAGGTGTGATAAAACATTGATCACAGTCCATCACTAAGGGAAGCTAAAGCTGAAACTAATGGCAGAAACTGAGGCAGAGATCATAGGGAAAAAATGCTACTTACTGGCTTGTTCCCAGGCTCATGCCCAGCTAACTTTCTTATATAAAGCCCAGGCCTGCCTCCCTAGGGAATGCTGCTGCCCACAGTGGGCCAGGCCCTCTTACACCCATCAGCAATTAAGAAAATGCTCCCACAGACATGACCTCAGGCCAATCTGGTGGAAGCAATTCCTCAAGTGAGGTTTCCTCTTTCTAGCTCTCAAGTTGACAACCAGAATCAGCCACCACTGTCCCCAAGCTCACATGCCCAAGATCATACATACTTCTTTGAGTTCTAGGCCAGCCCTCTTCTGCTTTAAATCCCATGGTGCCTGTATGTGCTCTGTTTGAGCACAGGGCTGAGTTTAGAGGTGGTTGGGGGACCACATAGAGACATCAATGAAGAGTGAGCAGCCTGTTCAGGTGCTTGGGTAGATCAAGGCCTCAGAGGAAGTGTACCAATCTCTGTGAGTATTTGGTGTGATAGGGACTTTCTGAAGTGCCTGGGGCCCTTAGAGGTCCTTGGGCTTTTAGATGGACTCTGTGTGTAGTAGTCATTTTTCTCTGTCACTGTGACCAGATACCTGGCAGAAACAATTGAAGTAGAGAAGAATCTGTTCCAGTCACAGTCCACAGAATGTGGTTAGTCCTGACAGCTAAAAAGGCATGGTGGCTGCAACAGTACCCTTCTCAGCTGTGACCGTGGGAGTGAGAGGTAGTTGGTTATATCAGGGCAGCAAACAGGAAGCTGAGCTGGCCTGTGACCTCCAAACCCAGCTTTCATGGCTGGATTTCTTCTGTCCAAGGCCACATGTCTAAAAGATTCCCACCATGTCCTCAGAGAATATCACCAGCTGGGGAATGTTTAAGCACAGGACTCTGTAGAGGATGCAAGCATTCAAACCATCAGCATGTCCGTTCTGGAATCTGTGGGTCTTGGAGTCAGCTGAAGAGCCTTGCTTCAGGGTAAAGCTGAGCAGGGCTGAGTTATATGTCCACAGTGATGTATATGCTTCCTGAAGAGAATTGAACTCTGGAGGTGGCCATCTCAGAAACACCAGGGAGGGAGGGAGGAAGGAAGAGATGAGGGTGATGTGCTCACATTTGGGACTGGAACTTGGATGCTTAAGTGTTTGGCAGTATAAACCAAGTTTACTGGACATCTCCAGTTGCCTCTTTTTGTACATAACTGAAGAACCCAAGGTACATGTTTTCTTTTATGTTGTGGGTGATTACTCAAGACTCAAAGGGCTTCCCTTGGAGGTGTTGCAAGTGTATTTGGCATTCCCATCAAAGTTTTCTCAGCCACGAAGCTAGCCAGTTAGCAAGACCAGCTCCCATCAATACATGATTAAGTGCAGACTTGTGAGGATTCTGGCCGATGAATAAAGATTCACTAATTGGAAAACAGAAGCAATTGGTTAATATTTCAATTAGGGCCCCTACAACTAACAACTCTTGTGTGTGCAGTGGGACAGATTTTCAGGTCTGAGCTGGAGTTCTCTTGTTAAATCTTAAATAAAGCCACATTTGGATTCCCACAATGTTTCAGGGTTTGTGGGTACATAAATAGACACAGGTTCAGGTAAATGTAAATAATCCACAAGCCTCTACAGTGGACACATGAATTGTCACATAAACATGAGTGATCAGAAAGAGGAATGTCAAGCAAACCTTCATTAATGTCTTCCTAAGATGGCCTTAACAGCCTGGTTTAATTTGGCTAATGGAGTCTGTGCTGCTCATTAAATTATAAAGACATTAAAAAAGATCTCTAAAACAATGCTAATATTCCAGAGGGTTAATTAGTCCTGGAATTAAAAAGCTAAACCCACAGATTCTATCTGGTTTGATGAGCAAAGGAAGAGAGCCATTCTTCAGAACAGCAGTGAAGCCTAGGTTTGAGATATCCCTTGATATTCAGGCATGGAAGGTTCTTAGAGAGACCTCTTTATTCCAGTTTGAAGTTGGTTCTGAACCTCGGGCCCATTTGATTTCATTTTCACCTAGAAGGAGGCAAGAAAACTCAGGAACAGGCCTGGACCAAAGGCTTGATGACAACAGTGTCTCTAATTCATAGGTAAATGGAATTGAGCTTCAGAGAGCTGTAGTCCTTGTCCCTGAAGCCACAAGATCTGTAAGTGGAGCACCTGGGTCTCCAATATCAAATGCTGGGAGTTTACATTCTTAATTAAACTTCGCAAATCAAGCCAAATGGTAGGTGCATATCCACAGTAAGATCCAGAGGCATTATAAAGGTCTTTTCAATAGTTCAAGTCCTTCCACAATGGGATATCCATGTGCCAAAGGTGACAGTCACCCTGATTTGGTGGTATTCTAGTAGTGGGAAGGGGTGACACATAGTAGGGATACCTCTGCCCCAGAAACAAAGATCTCTGGTTCGAATTTGTCCTAAGATCCTACAATAATCTTAGATCATTGGCTCATGAGATAGTTTTGCTTACCAGGAGTGTAAAGTCCATTAGGGGTAGGCATAACTGGATTCATAAGGACTCTTTGTAGATCTCAAACCATCCTCTTATTCATTCAATCATTCATTTGATAACTGATGATACTTTCTGCACATTCCCTGCATGGCTGACCTCATGGGGGACACTAGCCATTGTCCCCTCAAATTCCAAAGTCAGTAATGGGGTCCCAGTGACACAGAACAGCAGGGCACATAGGTCAATTTATTTGGGACCTTAGCCTAAGCCATCTGCTTTGCAGGTAGGCTGAGCAGGGCTATGATTTGCAAGTCAGAAGTGATCGACTTCCAAGGAAGAGAGTCCCAGGGAACAGGCATACAATGTGGCTGATGACAGAATTGACTCCACAGTGAGATAGGCCATGGTGTGGGAGAAGAACACTCGGGGGAAATGTATGGGAACATCCAGAAGTCGGACAGGGTGGTGGGTAAGGACTTCAAAGAATGTCATTCAACTGTTTAAGAGAATGAATATAGAGTCCCCTGATGTGTATGTGTGGAGAGTGTGTGTGTGTGTGTGTGTGTGTGTGTGTGCGTGTGTGTGCACATGTGTGAAGGTCCAAGGATGACATCAGGAGTCACCCTTGATGGATTTACACCTTGTACATAGAGGCAAACTCTCCTAGCTGAATGTTGGGCCTGCTGATATGGCCAGCTCAGCTAACCAGCTTGGTCCCAAGGTCCCTATATTCACCTCCTGAGAGCCTGGAATAACGGACCTAGCACACACCACTTGGCACTGTGTGTGTGGATTCTGGAATCTAAACTCTGGTCTTCCTGCCTGTGCAGCTATTGCTATTTATTACTGAGCTGTCTTCCCATCCCCCTTACTGACATCTTCCTTCTGTGCCTCTGCCTGCTGTCAGAGAACAGCAGCAGGACGTGGTGTTCACAGCTTATAGGAGAGCCTCGGTCACAGGGAGGTGGCAATGTGTACTGGTTCCTTGTCAATTTAACAAGGTTTAGGATCACTCAGGAGACACTCCTGGGGATGGATATAGTTCCAAAGAGATTTAACAGAAGTAAAACTCACTTGACAGCATCATCCATACAAGGAGAAAATGGGCTGAACACTGGTGCTCACCTCTCTCTGCTTCCTGACTGTGGACACAGTAGTGAACAAGTTGCCTTACGTTCCTTCCACCATAGTGGGCTGTTCCCTCAAACTGTGAGCCTAAAGAAAGCCTACTTTCCTGAAGATGTCCTTGTCAGATTGTTTTATCATAGCAACTACCACAGTGGGAACATATGAAGTACAGCCATTGCAATTCTGTAGAGCCAGAAGGTTGATGGGTGGGTGGTGGAGCCACAGAAGGCTGGGACAGATTGGGGAAGAATAAAAGGAAGGTGAGCCTCAGGTTTCTACATGGATCTCATGGCTTGTATGCTAATGAGAGCATCGACTTATGGTTAATATATATATATATATATATATTCCAAAAACCAAAATTTTGGTCCAAAGAGAGATATAAGAAACATTCAGGATGTTTAGTGGAGCCTATAGCAATAGGTCATGAGACCAGGGCAGTACACCCTTCTGTGCAACCTCATAAAGCCCACTGTGGGGACCACAGTCATTCTCATCACCCTAGCAATTTAAACACACACACACACACACACACACACATACACACATACACTCCCGAAGAATCATGGTAAACCGCACACTGGATTCTGACCAATCCCAAGCTCCCACAAAAGCCAACAATTAAAAGGTGTATTCTCCGTGGATGACCAGCTACTCTGGAGACCCCGTTTCTCCCTAGGGGTTGTCTAACAGCTTTCAAGAATGTGCCCCAGCTCTGGCTCCCGAATACCTGGCCCCAGCCCTAGGAAGTGCTTCAATAATGGATGATGACCAATAAACAGCCAGAGATTTGCTGGAAATTATGAGCGATAAATAATTGAAAGGTAGGGAGGCTGAGCAGCGTTTGCCTTGCTCGCCTCTGGCTGATTATTCTTAATGCATTTCCTTGATGCAACTCCCGGTAGCATAGGGTGAGGGCAGCTCCTAGTTCTTTGGAAGGTGCTGACCAGTTACAAACATCCAAGCATCTCACTATCCAGAGTCCAAAGGCAGCCTCTCTGCAGGGGCATTGCTTGACTGCCATGTTAACTCAGGTGGGCCTCAGTTGTCTCAGGGTGTGGCACAGAGGCCCTCAGAAAGTGGCCCATCTACAAGGCCCAGAGCAAGCTGAAGACCTAGATAGGGTTAGGGAGTGTGCAGAAGGAAGCTGACTGTGGGCTGTGGACAGCAACTGAGGGGATTTTGGCATTAAAGCTCAAAGGACTTTGACCATCCTTATCCATCAAGCCTCAGCTTTTGATACCAGGACCCTGTGTTTAATATATCAAGTCCCCACAGCTCTGAATAATTCCACAACTCTGAGGGAAGGGCTTTCTTATCTCTTGCCTGTAATTTTTTTATATGTGTATGCATACATGTATTCAGGCGCAAGTGCATGTAGTTGGTATTAATAATAATTGGCAACTAATTTTAAAAGGCTAATATTTATTAAGGGTTGATAGGAAAACACTCACTGATAGAAGAGATTAAACAGACGTGCAGTTCCTGGAAAGCTGGACTGGTCCACAGGGCTGAAGCTCAGTGGGTCAGGTCCTCCAACTAAGAGCACAAGAGAGCAAACAGAAAGAGAGGGTGTGGAGGGGCACAGGTACCCGTTCTTAAACTGGCCTTTTGGCCATGCCCCAAATGCTGGGACTTCAAGGTCTAAAGACCACGCCGCAACATAAAGGTAAGAGTGCCTACTCTTCACTACAAGCGCACACATGTGTGATGGGGCCTAAGGTCAATAGTGGCTAATTCTCTTGGTCTTTCTCCTCCTTTTATTTTTGAGACAGGGTCTCTCACCAAAGTTAGACCTTACCAATTGCAAGAATCCAACCTTAGGGGTTGATCCGCTCTGGTCCTTCACTGCACTGCTGGGATTATAGGCAGGAACAGAGTGGATCTGTTATCTCTAAAGCTGATCTCCTCACAGCCCTAGTCATGCCCTGTCTCCTAAGAACAACACAACCAGACCTGCCCCACCCCCTAAGCTTAAAATCAAATGTTCAAACTCGGGAGCCCATGGGATAGTTTATAGTCACTCTGTAATAACAAGTCTCGCCTAGAGTATGACTTAATTGTGTTTCTTTTGCAGCCTCTGAGGCATGGGAGAATGTCTTCTCCATCTTCTGAGGCTCCTCTGGGAATCCTGTATCCCTTGGCTCCATCCTCCCTTCAGAGCTCTCTCCCACTCATGAGAGAACATCATGAAGGCATCATCCCTCCTACAGAATCCAAAATAGTACTTCAAAGCCTGCGATCAGCAAGCTTCTCCCCATCTTTTGCCTCACTAAGTCTCTGCCCTTTTGAGAAACTCTGAGGATCCCAGCATGGATGTCATTTGTGGCAACAGATCTGCATACTAAAGCATCTGCCTGTGAACTTTCCAGTGCTTGCCCTGGCAACTCAAGAAACAGCTGCAGAGGACATGGCATTTGTCTAATTGATGTATCTGACAAAACATACTTGATACCTGCAGCAGAGGCCACACAGAAGTTGTTCAAAATATTTGGCTTGTGGGCTCAGTCAATAGAGAATGTTTGATGTGTTGGTATGAGGACCCAAGTCCAATTCCTGGAACCCAGGTCAAGAAGATGAATATGTGAGAAGACACGCTTGAAACCCCAGTGCTAAGGAAGAAGAGTGGGGTGGATCCCTGGAGCTCCCTGGCCAGCCATCCCGGCTTTACTGGTAACCCTTAGGTCCTTATAAGTCCTAAACATTTAGTTTTTACCCTTTTAACCCTCAGTTGGGGTCTTGATATATAGTCTACCCTAGGCTCAAATTTACCTTCCTCCTGCCTCAGCTTCCAACGTGCCAGAATTCTAGACATAGGAAGTACATGGAATGTTTTCATTCATCTTGAGACGCGACACCTTCACATCTCTTTTCTGACATTTCTCTGATCACTTTCCCCACCAGAAATAAAAAAATAAAATAAAATTACAGCCTCTCCTGAGTTGATGTTTACAGCAGTTTTTGCTGTCTGGCCTGTATCTACCTTCTCTAGAATATTCTAAGAAGATCACAAAGGTATCTATTACTGTCTGGTTTTTATTTTTTCCTGTATCAAGCATATAGGAAGTCCTCAATGCTCTCTTGAATTCCACTCATTTGTTGATCTTGGTGCAAAGATCTGGTGCCTGCAAACTTTGGAATTCCACTGTGCATGGAACTTGACCGGTCCAGGAGCCTAGAGACAGACTTCTGTATTGTACTTTGCAAAGTAATGATAAAAATTGCTTGGAGTAACTGTGTTGAGTACTTTCCCATGCAGAATTTATTTGATTCATAAAACAAATGGCTATTCTAGTGCCAGAGGCCATGTCCTTCACTATGAGAGGAGGCCTCTGGGGACCCTGACACCAGAAGTTTGTCACACCATAGCTAGAGAGAGAGGACATGTCAGAGCAGTGTGTGTGTCCTAGAGACAAATACAGAGAGAGGAGAGGAGGGGAGGGAAGACAGAAAAGGGGAAGGCTGGGGGAGAGGGAGAAAGCAGTGGCCTTATTGAAAGAAAGACAAGAAAAAGAAAGGCAGGAGAGAGGGAAAGAATGCAGACGGAGTGGCTGTCCCCAGATGACTGACATTTCAGATGGCCACTTGGTGATGATTGTGTCACATTATAACCTGGCCATTGTTTGTGGGAATCTAAACTTTACTGGGCACTGTGAATTTGATTTTAGAACTGGACAGTGAATTGAGAATTTGGATTGGTAAGTTCAATGGAGGAGATCTTAGATGAGGAACTCCATCATACGTCCTGACATGACTTGGTACCCAGGTGAATCCTGGGTCCTCCCTGCATCTCAGCCCTCAGGGCTAAGAAACTAAGAAAGCATCAGTTCGAATTTGGTCCTGCTGTCTGTATCTGAAGCTGAGCAGCTGGTTCTTGGGCTCTGTGTTGATCTTGTCTATGTCATGGTTTAGGAAGAAAATGTTTGGTTGTGGAAGAAAAGGCTTCAAAATAATATATTATTATTTTGTTATTAATAATTAAAATTATTAATCTGAGAGATATAAGATGACTTTGTGACCAAGCACAGCCATTTACTACCCACTACCCCCTCTCCACTGGAACCCCACCAGGCTAGGCATGGTCTTGTTCTTTCATCCCCCTGGTATGGTTCTCCTTAAGTTGTCTCTTCCCCAGCTATCACCCCAACACTACAAAGAGCCTCTAAAAATATGTTTCTTGCCAGAATGCTGACAGGCATGATGTGACTACCCCATGGTTCCACAGGAGAGACCAGGGCTCCTCTCTGACCCAGTGCATAAATGGTTTTTTTGGTTAAATGGGAGATGATCCTGGGGAAGCAGCTTGGGACTTCTGCCATCAGCCTGGCCAGTGACATGTGGAGGGTCACATGGGTTATGCTGGGAAGTCAGGTGTGTAGTAGAGATGTTGGAAGAGAGTGAGATGTTAAAGTGTCCGCTCTCTCTCCCAGCCCAGGACTGGGGTGACTCCCCAGTTTCTGAACGAATAGCACAATGTATGTTTGGGAGGGAGACAACACCCTGTGTTTCACACACATGGGAGTCTCTTCTCCCTCAGAACCCTTGAAATGCTTCACCTTTTCCCATCAGACAAGGCACCCTGGCTCCCAACACACTATAATAAAAAGCTAACCACTACCCCACTCTAACATTAAATACTTCCCTTCTGGGTTGTGTACCAGGTACAGACCCCAGCAGAGGCCTTGTCACAGGCCCCACAGGAGGAGACACTGTTGAAGACAGAGGCTTGGGGGCTTGACGTGAGCATCATGCAGGTGGTGGCTGCGCCCGGATGGCTGTCATTGGGCAGCCTGGCTGATGAATCTCCTGAGACTCAGGAGACCCCAGCAACAAAGCATCTATAAGGGTGGAAAGAAATAGGATGAAGGGTAGAAATGGAAGGGTGGGGAGGGGGGCAGGAGAGTGGAGAGAAAGGGGTGGGGGAGGAGAGGGCGATGCAAACAGAGAGGAGGAGGTGGAGAAGGAGGGATAGAAGGAAAGGAAAAGCACACACAGATGGAGAAGAAAAAGGAAGAAAGAGTGGAATCAAAAAGGATGGAAAGATAGGTATCACCATCCCATGGCCTTTGCACTGTCTAAGGCCAGTTCTAGTTATCTGCTCTGCTGAGTTCAGGTTCCCCAAAAGGAGACCATAGCAGCCACTCCCAGCAGGGCTGTGACATGTGCAGAGTACTTGATGACACCAGATAGGTTCAGCAAACAGTGCCCCCCCACCCCCAACAGCTGGCTTAGAATGTGCAGGGCTGGCTGCCCAGAAGGCTCTCCACCTGGGTCACCACCAGTAGACAAGCCCCTCCCCTTGCCCCCCCAACTCCCTTCTCCGGGTTGAGTGGGGAAGTGGGGCAGGAATGGAGTCTGAGATTCATGACCTTGACTGTCCTCTACAGCCTGATTTATGGGGCGATGCTGTCTCCCAGATGAGATGGAGACGCTGTGAGAGAACCGGCTGTAGAAAACCTTAATCCCCAAATGGCAGAAAGAGATACTCTCTGGCCTGGTGTGTGTTTGATTAGATACATCAGGTGGGGCTATGTCCCCTACCACTGCATGTCCCGAACCCAATCAGCAGTCAGGACCCAGGCTGGGGGTTCCTGGACTTAGACTAAAATATTTTCTTTTCTCAGCAAAGAAAATCCACAGTGCATTTTTTTTCCTCAAAGAAAAATAGTAACTTGGTCTCAGAATATTACAGTCATGTCATTGGACTGATGCCAGAAGTTCTGGCTTAGAGACAGGGGGAATGGAAGAAGAGCCTGTTTAGCAAAAATATACCCATTCTCTTTGGTCTGGTGGAGGGTTTGGGGGCTCTTTCTTGGGCACATAGACTCTAGGGCCCAAGTTGGAGAAAGACAGGGGATGCCTGCCAGACCTCTGAGATGAGGATGAGGCTGGGTATGCTCTGGGGCTCTGGGAGCCCTGGGGATCTTCTCTTTTGAGAAAATGGACCATTCTACATCTTCCCTGGGTCCCTCCTTCTGGTTTCACAGGCTTCCAGATTGCTCTATATGCAGAGAGACTAGGGACCCTTGGAAACAGGACGTGGCTGCCATTTAAGGCTCTGTCATGGGGAACTGTGATGCAGGAGAAATCCCTACTTGTGGCAGGGGATGTAACTCAGTTGGTCATAAATGAAACCTTGGGTTCTAATCCTGACATAAAATAAACTGAATGTGGTACCTCAGGCATGTAACCCCAGAATTTGGTGGGGAAAAGGCAGAAGGGTTTGGAGTTCAATATCATCCTTGGACACACAGGAGTTCAAAGCCAGCCTAGCCTACCTGAAACCATACCTTAGAAAGAAAATCAAATATTGACTTACACTGAATTCTTGGTGGCTCTGCTTGGCTTCTGGGAGTTGTTCTAACCCATTCTCTTCCAAGAACAGCCCCCTTCCCCCCTGGCTTCCTATATGGAGACTAGGGGAACACATAGAGGCTTTGTACATAAAACCAAAATAGCATTTTCTTAAAAGCTGAGGTCAAAGTTCCTGGGCATGCCAGGATCCTGAAATCCAGCATACAGAAAATCTAGTTCAAACCTAGGATATTCAGTCATGTTTTCTGCTGGGTAAACAGTTCACCCAGAGCAGGGACAGTGTCTCTTCTACCAACAGAGAAGCCTGGAGCATGTCCATATTACCTTCGTGGCACTTTGGGTCCTCTTCTTCTGCCTCTCCATAGACACTGCTCTCAGGCAGTCCATTCCCACACGGCCACTGTTGTCACTGCAGGCTACTCTTTCCACAAAGTCCCTAGTGGGAGACCTAACCTCCCGTGCCTCGGAATGTAACTGCATTTAGAAACAGGGTCTTAAAGAGGAATTAAGTTAAAACAACGTTATTAGAACGGGCCCTAATCCAACATGACTGATGTCTTTGTAAAACAAAGAAACTGGAACCAGACACATTGGGGGAGGTGATGCAAGGATGGGGGTGGGGTGGAGTTCATTATGTCATTTGTAGGAAAATGGATGGAACTGGGGAATCAATGAAATAAGTCAGACCGAGAAAGAAAAATGTCACCTGCTTCCTCTTAGATGTGGAATCTAGACTTATGCACATGGTGTGACAGAAATGGAATCTGTTAGGGACTAAGAATGGGGTAGCAGAGGGTAGACATTGGAAGGCGTTGGGGAGCCAATGTGGTAATAACATATGATGCCCTTGGATAAAAATGTCACACTGTCTTGTGCAATGACTATGCAGTGACAGAATATGATGCCTACAAGCCAAAGATGGTCTAAGGGAGGACCAACCTTTGCATTCCCATTTCCAACCTCCTCAACAGTGAACACATCTCTGCTGGTTAGGCACACAGCCTTTGTGCTCCTAAGAATGTCTCTTACAACTTACATAAGGGACCACAAGCCCAATATTCTCTTTGAAGAGTTTGGACCCCCAGAACCCACATAAAAACCAGGTGAGGGTGGCAGCCTGGCTGACATTTCTGTACTCCAGAGATAGGAAATTTCTGCAGCTAGCTGGCTGGCCAGAATAGCCAAAGCTAGCTCTGGGTAGTTCTGGGTTCAGAATATGCTTCAATATATAAAGTGAAGATTGATCAAGGAAGATATTTAATGTCAACCCTGACCCTACCCCCCCACACAAACAAATACACATATGCAAAAAGCAAAATAATCTATAACAATAATAACAACAACAATAACTGTAATATTAACTTCCTACAAGTGCTACTTAAGCTTTAAGAATTTTACTATATTTATCTGTGTGAACAGCAGGGAAGATAATTTTTTTTAATTCACAGGTGAAATCAATGGACAGAGAGATTAAGAAATTTTTCAAACATCACACTGCTATTAAATGACCTAGAAGGATTCGATCCTGGCTCTGGAGTGTGTTCAACTGCCTGGGATACCCATGCACCTTCCTCATAAAGCAACCCTGATTGTACATGCGGGAATTGTCTCATCTCTGAGGTTATTCTGCCATTCCAGAACTCTCCAAACTTTTAAAAGGACTACATTTGCTCTTTGGTCATGTGACTTTGTAGGCAGAGGGATGAAGGTGACCCCTCAGTACATAGTATGCCTACTACTTTTCAGTGTCAGGCAGTACCTACTGGATGTAGTTAGGTCTGTGGTGTGGGTTTCCTTGTGAACAGAATGAAACCATTTTGGGGGGCAGTTTGCTTAGGTCTTGAGGGGGTATAAAGTTTGTGTCTCCACGAGTCCCGAAAGATGACTTTGCTGTGAAGAATTTTCTCTGAAACACTGATGGTCATCAGAGGAGCTCTTACCTCAGAACCTCAGAACCTGTTAGAATCCTGCTTCCCACATCACCACCTCCATCTCAGACAGGGTCTCATACTCCAGTCTGACCTTGAACTCATTGGGTAGCTAAGGATGACCCTAAACTCTTCCTTTCCTGTCTCCACCCCCCACGTGCTGGTATGACGGGCTGTGTCATCATGCCTGCTTTATGTGGTTCTGGGCATGGACCCATGGCTCCATGCATGCTGGACGAGCTCTCTACTAATGGGATCACATCTGTAGTCCCCTCTGTCCCTGAACTAGCATTTTAGTCTGGTTCCGGGTGCCACTGCTCTTGCTGTGGAGAAGGAGCTTAGAGGAAAAGCCGAGGTTGGCAAGGCTTTGCCCTCTAACTAGACCCTGCCCAGCTCTTTGTGGTCTTTGTTATGCAGCGAAGAGTCACCTCTCTTTCAGGGCAATCCTTGCCTGTGTAGTTTGGATTGTCATGGCTCAGGGGAAGCCATAGAGATGTTGGATGTCATTCAGTATCTTCTGGTGTGGGGATGGCCTTCCACTAAGTATCAGAACAAGGTCACAAAGAATAGCTTGCTTCCCATCACCATAGCAAACACCCAAGATGATCAGCTTATGGGAAGAAAAGGTTGTGGGGACCCCAGTCTGTAACAGGGAAGACTCAATACTTTTAGGTCACTGACTAGGGGACTGAGGACAGAACATCACAGATAGAAGATGTGGCCAGAGCTAAAACACTGACCTCACCAGACAGAAAAATTGGAAAGTAGAAGAGGCTGGAGCATCCCCATCCCACAACCCTGAAAGTCCCCTCTAAGCCACACCCCTTAAAGCTCACACTACCTCCCAAGAAAGCCAAGCTGGGGACCAAGCTTTAGATGCTGGACTTTTGGAGCCACATCCAGATCCAAGTACCAGAAATGAGCTTGTAAATAAATGTAAAGACAGAAGGGAATGAAATACTTGTGAACACCCCGGAAAAAAACACTTCTATGGAATTTGATTCCACGGCTTAAATGTAAAAGACCATTCTCAGCTGGAAGGCCCCTGTCACCCAGGCAGGAGTAGCACTTACATGTGTGTTTCTCCAGCTCCTCTGCCCCACCCTGTGTCCCTGTCTTTGCCTTCAGCCCATCCCAGAGTCTGGATGCAGAAACCGTCATTAAAAAATGAGCATGAATTGTCCCCCATCCCTTTTTTTTGTTCAAATAATCCAGTTTACTGCCTCAGACAAGTCATTATTCATGTGGAACCTGCCTGTGCTGTCCCTGGGGAGGAAGGGTAAATTGATTTAACATGTAATCCAGTTTGGACTGCCGGCTAACCCCGGTGCTGGGCTGACTGCACCCTAGCTGCATGGGGAGGAGAGAAGGGGAAGGAATGGGTTTGAGGGACACAGGGGAATTAGTCCAAGGCGTGGGCCTGAGCACTACTCCCTACAGAGGAACACAGACACCAAGCATCCTGCTTCTTCCTGTCTTGGGCTCTCTCTTCATCAAAAGTCCCCAGCAGATCATCATAATAAGAACAATGTGGTCAAAATGGTAATTGCTTCAGCAGTGCCCTAGTGGAATCAGGCCCAAACCTAGGAAGGTGAAGACTTGAGAGGTAGAAGAATATGACATGGGTACATGAAAAGTTCTAGAACCAAGCCTTGAGTCAGTTAGGTACATCCGAAAGCTGTAATCAGGAGGTGAACTGGCTCTTGGGTGTGAGAAGGAGCTCGGGAGAGTTGTGCAGCTGCTTTCAGGCAGGCCCATGTGTACTAAGGGTCATCAGAAAGGCCTGGCTGGTCTGTGAGTGGGGATTGAAGAGTGGGCTACCCAGGACTAACTCTGAATCTTTGACCTTAGTCTCTGGCCTTACTACTAACCATGTCATCTACCTGCTTCCTAGAGGCTGGTGGCCCTGGAAGAAATGAGAGATGATACTGCAAAGAACTGGGGCTGAGAGTGAACAGTAGCAAGTTATCCATGTGAGAAGAACGCTCCTTGGGTGCAGGCCCATTAGAGAGAGGCTGCCGTCAGGGAAAAGTAGACCCTTCTTCACAAGTGTTTTGGAAGCATCTTCTGGGCAAGATGGAATTAGGGGAGAGAGCAGGACATGTGTCTAGGGACACTGCAGGGAGAACAGCTCATTGGAATCCACATTAATGAAAACACTGCTTTGCAGCCTCAGTCTGTAGACCCTCCTTGAAGGTACCACATCCATGTGCTTCATCCATTTCAGGGCAGGCAAGACAACCCCTGAGTATCCATCCTCAGTGATGCATTACCTCCAGCTCAGCTCCATTTCCTGAACTTTCCAGAATGTCCTCAAAGAGTACCACTAACATTCAACATGTGAACTTGTAGAGGTATTTTACAATCAAACTGTGAAATCTCTTTCTTCCAGGGCTGTGTCTCATCCCTACACTGAGGCCATGGAAGGATTTCCAATTATACCTCCTACATATTTTTTAAACTCAAGAACCTCAACACAAGGCACTGGAAGATGTCTAGGTTGGTTAAAGTTGTGCTACATGACCATGGGGATTATATTTAGACTCCTAGAACCCATATTTAATAATGAAATACAGTAGTGCATATCTGTAAAACCCAGTGCTGGAAGGCAGATATAAGGATCCCATAGGCTCACTGGCTCATCCCTTGTCATGTTTGTAAGCTCCAGATTCACTGAGCAACTGTCCTGGTCCTATTTCCATTGCTGTAATAAAACAGCACAACAAAAAGCAACTTAGAGGAGAAAAAGTCTACTTTAGGTCACAATCCAGGTTACAGTCCATCACAGCAGGGAAGCCATGCTGGGAGGGGGTGAAAGTAACTAGTCAGACCCCTGCCACAGGCAGAAGTATCAAGAAATGAATGTATGTGTGTGTGCTTGTGCTCAGCTTGGTTTATCCACTCTGACACAGTTTAGGACTCCCAGCCTAGGAAATGCTACTGCTCACAATAGGTCAGGTCTTCCCAATATACTTAGTTTCATTAACAGGATTTCCCACAGATGTGTTCAAGGCAAAAAACAAAATGCAAATAATCCCTCATTGGGACTCTCTTTGTGGGTGATACCTGATTGGGTCAAGCCGACAGTTCAAACTGACCATCACAGAGATTCTTTCTCAAAAAAAAATAAGGTGGGCAGCAATTGAAGAAGACACTCAACATTGACCCTGGCTTCCACATGCAGGGGTCATCGAGGAGACATTGACAAGCTACCAGCTGAAAGAGAGTTTTGTACAAATGCTGAGGATGGCTGAGTCCTCCTTGTTGAGCGAAGGGGCATCTTCTGTCTCTTTTTATAGCAAGCTGTGCTCAGTCTAAGTAAGAATGGCTTTCTTTGGGTTCTCTATAAGGAGCTAGAAAGGGGATGGGACAGGAGACCCCAAGGTAGATTCCTTGGCTGCTGTCACCAACCCCAGCAGTGTGAGAGAAGGGGTGGATACAATGCAAAAGAAGCCTCCCATCTTCTGCTGTGCTCTCAACTCCGCCTGTGTCACATGGACCAAGGTTGGAATACTGGAAACTATCATTGTCCTTAGTCCAAGCTCCTCAGCCTGCCTTCCTTTGGAATTTTTGGGGAGACTATGGTCAAATGGCCTTGTTAAGGTCGAAAGATGGGTTGGTAGGTGAGAAAATGAGATGGACTGTGTCTTAACCAAACCAAACACAAAGGGTGTGTGTGTGTGTGTGTGTGTGTGTGTGTGTGTGTGTGTGTGTGTGTGTAAGTGTGTGTAAGCAACTTAAGTGTCCAGCATTGGGCAAATCATTGTGTCATCCAATGTGTCCTGAACAGCTCTGCTACAACTGTTTCATGACAAAATTCCATACCAGAGAATGAATGAATTACAAACTCTGACATTCAAATGTGTGAGAAATACACCAACATGGGTCTTGGCTTCCTTGCAAGTGTCAAGCATGCTATCATATCTTTGGCTTTGGCCTACTTCCTTCCAGACCCTTTCCCCCACCCTTCCTTTCTGTATGGTATAAACTACACTTCCCCATAAACTACATTTCCTTGTAGTCCTTGCTGATTGGTGTCTAATTAGTTTCAGTCAATGAGAAGCTCTGAGGAAATACGGGAGAATATGGCTAAGGAGATTCCTGTTTTGGGAGATCTCTAGCAGGCACTTAGCCTTCTCCATAACTCCAGCTTTTAGCAGGCAGTTGTTCTCTCCACAGTCCCAGCTCTTCTCAGTGTTTGAAAGTCTTCCCAGATCAATGACTTGCTTTTGAATCTGAGTCTTGGTCCCTTTGTGTGGGAGGGAAGCCATGGAGAGACAACCATGTTGATACTACAGGGCTATGCATGTCAGAAGATATTGACGGTGCAGATGAGGTCATCCTGGAATAGAGGCTGCTGATGCACTTCCAATGGGCACAGTGAGTCACAGACTTGCCCAAAACACAACAGGGCTGAGAGCCCACCTTATTTTTCATGACTCCAAATCACCCAGGCTTATTGTGTGGCCATTAGTGCATAATCCAAGGAAATGAATCCAATCCACAGGCTACTGAGCCCTGTCTTTTGCCAGGAAAGGGTTAAATGCACCAGGGTGATAGAGTTCAAATCCTTCATTGTAATTTCATGTAAGTAACCTTCTGGCAGCTTCCTTTCTCACCGCTGCACTCTTATCTGCCAGCCTAGCTCAGGCCTGGGCATCCCCCAGGAAATGTTAAATTCACTGCCCTCATCTGCTTGACTGACTGTCATCTTGACACATCGCCGAGCTGGTGACGAAGCCCTTAATTAGTGCATGTCTGCAGGCTCCTCCTCTCGCAGTCTCCTCTTCCACCCTCCCCCTTGAGCCGCTCTCTCCCTTGCCATCTCCAGAGAGGACACATCACCCACTTCCACAGCCTCCTTCTCATGTCGGCCGTGCGAGACAACACCTCTGATTTCTAGTTTGCAGCCAAGGAAACAGACCCAGAGAAGCTACACTTGCTGGCATTGGTCCAAGACTAGACATGGCTTAAGTCTTTTTTTAAGATGTATTTTTATGGTTATTCAAATGTATGTATCTCTCTCTGTGTGTGTGTGTGTGTGTGTGTGTGTGTGTGTGTGTGTGTGTGTGTGTGTATAAGGATTCCTGGCATGCCACGTGGTAGACCCAACATGGTACCAGGTGAAATAAGAATTCCTGGAATGCAGTGGCCACATGGTAAAGCCAACATGGCGCTGGCAGAACATGCTACATACGAAGGGCACCCCTCTAGTGCCTACATAAATCCGTGCCCACCCATTCTCTTAAAAGGAGACGTCATGTGGCAGTCTCTCTCTTTCTCTTCTGCTTCTCTGCCCCTGTACCTGCCTGGCAACTCTCCTGGGGTCCTGGTAGTGTGTGTGCTGATCTCACACATGAAACCAACAGTGTGTGCACACATGCATGCACATCTGTCCACCCATCCGTCTGTCTGTCCATCTGTCTGTCTGTGTGTTTGTGTGTGTCTGTGTTCCAACCCCTTGGATCTGGAGTTGAGGATAGTTGTGGGCTACTATGTGGATGCTGGGAACTCACCACAAGTCCTCTGCAAGATTAGTAAACAGGCTTCATCACTGAGCCTCTCTAGCTCCCAAATGACTAAAGTTCCAACTCTATCCCTTGCTGTGTGGGGGACCTCACAGGAATTCCTTGACCTTTTCCAGTTCTAGTTTCCAGTAACACAGAGGTAGGAATTGTAAGCTCACAGGTTTACAGTGATCCAGTCCCACCATCTTCACATGACAGTGTGCTTAAGGCCTGACCATACTTCTGCTCCTGCTCTTCAGCCCCCAGTGTGGTGATGGCTGACGACTTCACAGCTGTAATGGCGGGAGCCAACCTGTAATACCTTCCCGCCATGATGGAATGTTTCTCCTTCTAATTCGCTTTTTGTCACAGGACCAGGAAACTAACTAATCCAAAAGATCACAGAGAGAGCTTGGGCATAGGAGATGTGCAGGATGTGAGGGCAGCTCTCCAGAATGGCTGCTGAGATGCTGCTTTTATGGGACAGCTAGAGTTGAGTGGCTGGGAATTATGGGAGCCTGAGCAGAGCTTTACCAACAGAAGCGGGAAGGAGCGGAATGCATCTCTACTCATAACCTTTGCCAGTTGCTTTCTGGTTTGCTAGTAAGTATCTCATTGCTGGGGGCAAACATCTACCTGAAGCTACTGTGGTTATCCCATCACCATTAGACAGCAAGTAGTGTCATGGAAAAAAAAATCAGGGGTTGGTGTTATACACCTGGGTCATAAGGCTGTGTCTTTTATTTCTTTTTTAAGCATGTGTGTGGGGCTTCCTCTTTCATTTCAGCAGCCAGCCCTGAATTCCATGTTCCCCTTTAATCTATCACTGGCAGACAGGATCAGGACAAATGAATCATAATGCATACCTATTGTGCTCACTCCCAAGGCCCAGGTCCCACCTCTCCTCTAAATCCAGAGATCAGCAGTAGTTGCAAAACTGGATAAATTCTGTGGTATAGAAGAAGAGAAATGGAGGCTTTGGTAAATGACAGCACCTACCACACTCGGTGTCATTTTAAGGAGAGATCTGGGGTCCTTCAGCCACCTTGCAACTTGTGCTAAGCCTCTGAGGTATGAGGCGTGGTGAGAGATGTGAGCTGATACTGTGGTTTGGAGCCTGTGGCTCACATTCTTAATTCCCAGCTTCAGAGAAGAACAGCGTGTCAGCCCAGAGCTGAGGCTGGAGGGCTAAGGAGGAGGCAGCCAGGAGACAGGTGTGAAAGTGAAGGAGAATTTAGCAAACAGTCCTGCCCCCTCCTGGACTCAGGCAGCAAGAGATTCCTGTGGTTAGTTTCTCTCTGAAGCTGCAAGAGGGTTCTCCTCAGTCATTTGGGAACATGCACATCAGTTATTTCAGTTCTCAATTGCAACTCAGGTTGGGGAAACCTGGAGTATTTTCAGTGTGTGTGTGTGTGTGTGTGTGTGTGTGTGTGTGTGTGCACGTGAGCACATATATGCATGACTTGGTACACATGTAGAGAGCAGAAGATAAACTATTGGTCCTCGCCTTCTTCCTTCTTTGAGACGATGTCTTGTTTGCTGCTGTATAGACAGGCTGCATAGCCCTTTGAGCTTCCCATGACTTTCTGCCTCTTCCTTGCATCTCACACTGAGCTGTCAAAAGTGAAAACATACACTACCACATACAGTTTATGTGCAATCTGTAGATTCAAACTCATGTTCTTACAGTTGCATGCCAAGCTCCTTATCCATATCTGCAGTTAAAGTCAAACATTTACACGGTAGATGTTGAAGGAAGCTGTGGGCTTGCCAAGATGTGAGTGACTCAGCCAGTCAGTGGAAGAATGAGGATAAACAGACTTCGGTGGAACAAAAGGAAATTCATTCAGCAGATAGTCATTGGAGTTCCTGTTAAATAAGGCTATCCTTGGGTCTACCTTCTGGTTGCCCACACTACAAATTTGATCTTACAAATTTCCATAATTATACATGTCAACTGCCTAGATAAATGGATGGATGGATGGATAGATGATGGATGGATGGATGGATAGATGGATGGACAGACTGGCAGGCAGATAGATGAATACATAGATGGGTAGAAAGGTGGATAGATGGATGGACAGGTAGATGGGTGCATAGATGGATGGATAGATAGATAGATAGATGAATGGATGGGTAATTGCTCACATCCTATCAGCTCCATCCATGAGAACCCTGACTAACACAGAGAACTTCCCAGTTCTTGCTCTCATTAATTCTTGCATGGCCCTGGGAGGTCAGTCTTTCTATTTCACTCTCCAGAATACATATCAGTAAAGGCTGTGGGTGGTGGTGGGAGTGTCCTCTCAAACTAACTGCCACACTGCAGGCTTCAGATCCAGGACTATGTAACATGCAAACCTGCACCTGAAACTGAACAAAACAAGCTCCATAACGTACATCTTTATACTCTAGAGTTTTGTAAAAATGTATCGTACAGTGCTTAGGTTCAAATCCCAGTGATCCACATGCAAACTGTGTGATTCTGGACAACTCCCAAGCCACTCCAAGCCTTCTTTTTCTTATTAAAACCCTGATAATGAAAACTAACTCCACCCCAGCAAAAAAGGACTAGATATTAACTATATCAACACTCACAAAGCTTTTGTCCAGCTTTTTGCAAGACATGCATGTCAGTTTTATTTTGAGGGAGCTCATATGTCTAGGCCTGGATTTTACTCCTGTGTGTGCATATATGGGGGAAGAGGCTATTGTTCAAGGGGAGGAAAACAAAAACAAAATACAGAATTTGTGAAGGTGCCTGAGAGCCAAGCACAAATGAGAAGCCCCAGAGCCTGATGGGTAACTCTGCTCATCCATTTTCAGGAGGAATGGTATTTCTTCTTTCCCTCAAAGAAATGTTAAAGTCTGTTTTTGTAAGGTTCCTTTAATTTCCAAATTCCATTCGGTCACTTTCTTGACAGCAGGGATCTCGAGGGATTAGGCCACGTGTCCTGTGACTGTGTGATACTTAAGGGATGAGGCTGCTGTCTGCCAGTTTCTGAACCTAGATGCCCTGGCTTCTCTCTAGCCCCGGAGCAGGCAGCACCTGGTCCTCTCTCCCAGCCCCCAAGGGTCCTCTACCTGAGAATAAGACAGGCTTAAAAAGTCACCCCCAAGGGACAGGGTGGGCTCCAGGAGTGGATTCTTCATTTTTTAAGTGCTGGCTTCAGGTTTTTTCAATGTTCTTCTCCGAGGCGATGGGACATTATTTTTAATTGAATTCTCAAAAAGAATGGAGACAGAGAAGGCCAGGGCCATCCATTCCCTCCTGTGTGGGAAGGATGGTTTAAAGTTCTGGGTGGTTTTTTCACTCCTGAATGTCTTTTCCCCCTTTCCATTTGTTCTGCCTGGGACGGAATCCCATCAGACCATACACGAGCTGTGTGACTCGGGATAACATCCTTGACGACTATTTCTTCGAAGAGACTCTAAATACGGTAACACTGGGTATGCCACCTGATGTTAGAGATGAGGTGCTTGGGGGTCCCAAGGCTGAAGGTCATCATTAGGCTGCACAGAATGGAGTGGAAAAAAATCTCAAATCGTTTTAAGAAAAGTCCATAAAACCAACACAGCACACGTGGTGTGGGAAGAATCTTAGCTGAGTGTATTGTCAACTGGATAGATTTAGAATTCCCCAGGAGACACACAGGTGTGTCCATGCAAGAGTTTCTAGAGGTTTAATTGAGCAGGCAAGCCCACCTTGAATGTAGGTAGCCTTGTGGACCAGCCACCCACAGAGCCAAGCAATGAAGTTCAGGGAGTGGTGATTCTGCCTTCAGACCCATCACTCAGAAGACAGATTTCCATGTGAGTTCAAGTTCAAATCTGTGGTAGCACACGCCATTAGTCCCAGCACTTGGAAGGCAGAGGCAGGAAGATCTCTATGAGTTCAAGGTCAGCCTGGTGTACAAAGCAAATTCCAGGTAAGCCAAGACTGTTAAACAGAAAACCTTGTCTCAAAAAACCAAAACCTAAAACCAAAAAGAGCTGGAGAGATAACTCTGTCCTCTGATATTCCAGACTATTTTCATAAAATATACAATATAACACTACATGGCATCATCTCACAGGCTGGGGTCCAGGACTATATGAAAAAGAGAAAGACAGCTGAGCTCCAGTGTTCATTTCTTTCTGCTTCCTGATTGTGGATGGCATGTGACCAGCTGCCTCACACTCCTGCCACCATGCCTTCATCATCATGCTAGCTAATTTTGTCAACCTATCATAAACTAGAGTTCTAGCTGTCCTCCATGGCTTCTGCTTCAGTTCCTGACTCCAGGTCCCTGTCTTGAGTTTTTTTTCTCAGTGATGATGTGTTACCTGGACATATCACCAAACAAACCCCGTTATCCCTAAATTTCTCTTAGTTATGGTGTTTATGGAAGTAGCAGAAAGCAAGTCAGGGTGACCAGCATGATGAAGTTGAACTGTGAGCCCCAGTAAACTCTTCCTTCCTAAGGTTGCTCTGGTCAGAAGCAGTGAATATTAGAACCCAGCTCTGAAGGAACTGAAATTGGTGCAAGGTCCCTTGATTACAATACTAATAAGGACAGCTGCCCAGTTTACAGCAATCCTGGCTATACTGACAGCAGCCAACCAGAATGGCCATCCCTGGAGCCATTTGATATAATCTATTTGACTCCTTACAGAAGTACTTGGGAGCAGTTAATCATACTGCTCCAAATTTTCAGATAAGGAAACTGAGTCACAGAGAGGTTAGATAGCTTGCTGGGAGGGTGACAGAGCTGAGTTCAAATCTAGCGGCTTCTCTATGGAACTGGCTCCAAAAAGCATCAGGGAGCCAGGCTGAATTTCCAGTTCAGATGGCTGTCTACCAGGTCACAGGGTTCACTCATATTTTTTTTTTCTCCCTGATGGATCAGAATTTTTTGAAATCATTTCTCTGTCCCTCAACCCATGGCAGCTGAACTCTCTGGTTGCTGAGGAAATCTGCTCGTCCCCAGGGTTTAGTACCAATGGACTCACAGTAAGGGCTGAGAAAGCTCTCTGGATCTTTGACTTTGCCAACAAACTGAGCACACCTTGTATTCTGGGGGCCTCACAATCAGTCATCCTCAGCATCAGACACAGAAAATAACAATGAGACCCTCAGGCATGGAGTCCTGTCCATCTGTAAGAGATTGAACCAGCAACATCTGTTCAGGGCTAGCCTGAACTACAAAGTGGAACTCTATCTCAAAACCCAAAACAATGACGTGTATCAGTTAGATCTGGCCATGTTTTGCTCTGTGACAAACATCCCTATGTTTAATATACTAATATTGCTCACATATGTGCTGACTTCTGAATGTTAGTTCAATTTAGTTTGGGGTGATTTAGGGCATCACAGTCTCACCCCTGGCTTGAGGAAGAAGTCCGTGGCAGTAAGGGATCTCTTAAAATTGTGCCTGAGACTGGGATAATCCCAGTCTCACTTTCACTTTCACTCCTGTTGAATAGGCCCCAAAATCCCCATGGGCAATGTGGAGACAGCCAGGATCCCCCTGTGAATTATATGGGCCATGGTTTGCCCTTAACTAGAGTGATGCAGGATGTCTTTCTGTATGGTGCGAATATCATTGGTTAATAAAGGAACTGTTTTGGCCTATGGCAGAGCAGCTTAGAAGCAGGTGGGAAATCTGAGCATAGATAAGGGGGAAGGAAGGTGGAGAGGAAGATGTAAAGGGAGTCAGGTAAGCCACCAGCCACGTGGCAAGACATAGATAAATAGAAGAGGGTTGAGTTGTAAAAGTTAGCAAGCAATAAGCCTGAGCCACAGGCCAAACAGCATGTAATTAATATAAGCCTTTGTGTGATTATTTGGAACAGTTGGTCTGGATCTTGGGGCTAGTCCAGGCTAGAAACTCCTTACTATACTAGGGAGCCATGGAAGAGCATTGAGCTAAAGCTGCTTTCTGATCACTAAGCTTCCAGCCAATCACAGGAGAAAAGATTAGGAGATGGAGGCTACCACAGCCTGACGAAGAAATCTTAGGAGTCTGGGGTGGCTTAGACCAAGAATGAGAGGAGACCAGTTGTCTGAATCTGAGTAGAGGGTAGAGGTCAAAGAGTATCAGCACTATTAATGTACTTGGTGTGTGGGTATGAAGGAAAAAGAAGAGTCATGGATGACTCCAAAGTGTATGTAAAGATACTCAGAGGACATGAAGCAATGTGTTGTCATGATCCTGGAGGTGTCACTGACATGTGTGTATAGGTCAGGATGTCATTAAGAATCCTTACATGGTCAGCATGCCCTCACAAGGAGGCAGCATCCAGCCCACAGCTCCAAAGCCAGAGCAGATGCTGGTTGGGAGGGAATCTCCACCTTGTAAAGGCTAGGAGGTTTTACTATGGCTACTTTCCTGGCTCTTGGGCTTACTGCTGATATGACATGGGGGAATTCTTTTCTTTCTCTGGATACAGTCGTTTCTTCTGTAAATCAGGGATTCTGACTCCTTGCAGCCTCAGAGGGTCTAACGGGTAAACACGGAAAGACCTTCTATTGTTGAGTGAGTGTTCGGTGAGCTGCAACCTTAGAGAGGAATGTGGTGGATGGATGGAGTGCGGTGTCAGAGGCTTTCCACTAAGGCTCATCTGTCCCACCAAGGAGTTTGCTTCTGACAATATTCTTCTTGTAAGTTCAAGTTTAGGTGCAGAACTCATGTTTGTCCAGTCAGTTCCCAAACTCAAACAGGGAACTTGGGGTGTCATCTCAGGCCAAAGTTCCAGCAGAGAAGACGAGAAAGAAAAAAGATCAACTACAGGGAAAAGCCTTACTGTCTGGCCAGAGAGTCCCCATAGGGCTATCTACCAGCTTTGCTGGAAGCCCAAGTCTTTCTAGTTTTTAATATAATTAATTTACTGTTTTACCTCTTATAGTCCGAGTAGGTTCATGTGCCAAAAGCTTTTAGCTTGTTAACTGACAAAAGCGTCATTAAACTAACTGGGAAGCAGTTCACATGTGCTTTCAACCATGACGTGCAGTGTTCTGCTGGGTCTTTTAGTGTGTGTGTGTGTGTGAGAGAGAGAGAGAGAGAGAGAGAGAGAGAGAGAGAGAGAGAGAGAGAGAGGGAGAGAGAGAGCATTCTGACATAGCTACCCTATTCCTTCTGCTTTGCCAACATCTTCCCCTGATACAAGGGCTCAGTCTTCTTGTCCTTTCCCCTTAAAAATCACAGTGGAATTTCAACTCTTGCCCATCTTCATGCCACTGACAGGCAACTACATAGCAAGGACATGCATGTAATCTAGCCGTAAACTAAGCTAATGAAACATGTAGCCTGTGTTCTAGAAGCTTTATCTGTAACTTCATGTCAGTTCTCCATGATGATCCATAATTAGAAATAGTAATATCTGGACAAGGAGGGATGGCTTAGTTTGTGAGTAAGAATATTTGCCGTGCATGCTGGAGGGTCTGAGTTCAAATCTCCAGCACACATATAAAAAGCTGGGTGTGACCAAACCCTCCTATAACCTCAGCACTTCGAAGGGATGGAAACAGGAGAATTAGTGGTACCTGCTGCTTTCAGTCTAGCTCTAGGTGCGGTGAGAGACCATATCAGTGAAGATAGGGAGAGATGATGTAGAGGAGATAACCCCTGTCCTTCTCTGGCTTCTTCTAGTGCATATAGGCACACACACACACACACACACACACACACACACACACACACCATTCACACCCTCTTCCCACACACACCACATTCATTAAAGTATAGTGTTATAATTGGTTTGTTTTTAGTAGTTACTGTTATTACTCTCTTACTGTGAAATGAATTAAGCTTTGTGATCAGTACTAGATATAAGAAAATACATAGTTTTATATGAAGTTTGGTACTACCTGGGATTTCTGGCATGGATGGCTCCATCATAGGGCACAACCCCCATGGTAATGGAGGGATACTGGGACTATCTGGGAATTCAGGCATAAAAGATATCCTAGGGAATGCCCCAAAGATGATGGAATTCCAGAATGGTGAGCAAGAAATGAAATTAACTCAACCTGTCATACAGCTCCAGGTCATCCATATATGTGTGTATTTGTAGATATAGAACCTGATCTAATATGTCACCCAGAGCCGGAGCAGCCCAGGTGTCATTTTATTCACTGTCCTGAAAAAGCCACACCAGCCCATGTATTACTTTCTGATGTGCCCTCAACACTCAGTGTTTGGCTACATAGATGCTTGCAGAATAGTTAATCAAAAAACAAAAACAGTATTTAAACTATGGCTTCTGTTTCATTTTATCTCACATAGCCCAGGCTGGGCTCGAACACTTTACAGAGCCACACAGGACCAGTGAACTCGTTGGTTCCCAGGCTGAACTTTGGTAGAGTCACACTTGTTCTGTAACCTAATGACATTTACACTTGAATCAGTTCTCTCAGACATCCATCACTTGATGTCAGATGTTGCAAACCACATCTGCTGGGCCAGTTTGGCCTTTTAAACCTAACTAGAAGATTCTAGTCTGAACATGACCTGAGGATGCAAAGCCAGAACCTTCCTATGCAGGCAGATTATTTTATTCTTCATTCATCCCAGATCCTCATAACACAGCTGGCATCCACTCTTAGCTGCTCAGCACAGTGGTTATATGGTTACTCAATATCCAAGATGGAATCTAAGCATCCACACCTGCCCACCTTCCATGCAATAAACACACACACACACTTTTAAAAGTTCAAACTCCGTGTTGGGTCCTGAGCTCTAAAATATTTCTACATAGCCATGCACCTTTCAGATAACATCTCCTAGATTCTGCTTAGCTGCCTGCCTGCCACCGGGAGGGAGTTATTAAAGGCTCGCTGTGTCTATAATTCAGCAAGAGTGCTTTCCTTGGCTTCCAGAAGCAGCTAAGAATAGCTGGGCTCCTGAGAGCTTCAGAAACAGATACCCACCTTCTGTTTCTCTTCTTCCTCTTCGATACTACGTTTTCAAAGTGCTCAGAGTTAGTGTCACCCTGGCCCATGCCCAAGAAATACCCCTGCTTGCTGGCATGGCTTCAGCTCTTGGCTGGCTTCTTTCTTTTATTTCTCTTTGCCAGACTAGTTTAGTCCTGGGTCATCCCCATTTGCACTTGCTATTATTATTATTATTATCATTATCATTATTTTATTAACTACAACACTCCCAAAAGGGAAAATTAAGTGGGTGGGTGTATGTTCTTAAAATCTTTTTAACCCTTATTGGTCAAATCTGCCTGTGTTTGTGCAGTCCCGTCAAGCCGACCTCCTGAAAGCTCTCTTGACTTTGAGACTTTAACGCTTATCCCAGAGCTCGGGAGTTGTTTACCCATCAGCCCCCAGAAGAGGAAGAGCCAAAGAGCAGGAGTGTAGAATGCAACAGACTAACGCAGCTATCAGGAGGCTGAAGCAAGGGGATTGCAAACTTGAAGCCAGCCAAGACTGTGTTGTGAAACCCTGTTTCACAAACACACACACACACACACACACACACACAGGCACACACACTACACAACACACACTAATACACGTTACATACATGAATACCTAAACATACATGAATACACAGAATACATGAATATTTACACACTAATACACGCACATTTCAAAGTACTTTTAAATGGAGAATGCCAGTCTTGTGGATGGATGCTGGCTGACATGTAGTAGACACAAATCCAAGGAAGGCAATAAGATGGCACATTCACCCCCAGTGACATTCTCCAACTGAGCATTGACACTCAATGCTTCTCCACTTCGGGTGAGCTGGGATCATGCCTCTGGCATTACTTTATATACATACATGCCCCCATCTACACAGAAACACACACACACACACACACAGAGGCTCTCACTGTGTAGCCCTGGTAGACAAAGCTATCTTCAGACTCACAGAGGTCTGCTTGCCTCTACTTCTCAAATGCTGAGATTAAAGGCATGTCCATGTATAAATTCATATAATGGTTTCTTAAAGCATGCTCAGTGTCCTATTCATTGTTAAATTCAGAATGCTGAAGACATTGTGGGGAAAGAGGAATACTGTTCAGTGCTGTTGTGAACATAAAGGAATGCAGCTCCTATGAAGGGTTCTCACATGGAAAATTGATTCAGCTATGCCACACCTGCCCATAGAGGTACCCTGGGACTCCTACATCTGCACATCACAGAGATGCCTGCACATCCATGTTTTCACAGTGCTAATTACAATAGCCAAATTACAAAATCAGCCTAAGTGCTCATCGACAGGTGGATGGGTAGCAAAAAGGTGATAGATATCGCTATGCAATAAAAATTTACACAGTCATAAGAATGAAATTATGCCATGAAAGGTGGAATTGAGGGTTATATTACACAATATAAACATCACAAGGGAAACCTGGGCAGGAAAACATATACATATACACATGCACACATACACATATATTCACACTCACAGACACACACACCCATGTATACACACACACACTCACAGACACAAATGCACACTGCCTATACTCACATACAAGCACACACATTCATGCACACATACTCACAGACACATATTCACAAACATACAGACACACAAACCCCATACACACTCATGCACAAACAGTCATGCACCTGTGCACACACACATACTTGCACATATGTGCCCACAAACACACACATGCACACACACAATCTCTCACATACACTTATGCACACATACATTCATACAATACACACTCATATACACGCACACACATACTTGCACATAGGCACAGATGCAGTTACACACATACTCATGCATACAATGCACAAATACACAATCACACACTCACATGTATGCACACACATATTCATACATATATGCACACAGGCACACACATGCATGCACATATGCATACATACATATATACACATTCATGCACTTATACAATCACAAACATGCACACATATACAAACATACATTCACACACATACACACACATTTATACACTCTGTGCTGCTGTTTTACCTGACTCTCCCAATCATTTTTCCTTTCATGTGCAACTTTGCTTCAGCTTTCTGTTCTGGCCTGGGGCGTCCCTGGACCCCTCTTCACCTTAAGAACTATAAAATTGAGATAATGGCCCTGCTTTATCTGCCCCAGAGGCGTGTGAGATAATTATGGGGCGGCCACTTGCTTTGAAAAGACTTAAGAATTGAACAAATATTACAGGTTGTTATGATCATACCAGTTTCCGGGGAGGGAGGAGGTCCTGCCCCTTCATACATATGCACAAGCTACTTCTACCGCAGGGCAGGCTGGTTCCCTGGGTGCTTTGGCAGAGTGACAGGAGACTGACAATTGAAAACACCAAGCAAGACTCCTGGCATCTGCCCACAAGACTGTGAGTGAGTTCAGCATGGAAGCCTTTGTGGATGGAAGAAAGGGTATCAGAGTTCATGACCTCTGCTACCAAAGGCACCAAGAGCTTCTTCTGTGGGGAAGATACTGAGATCACATGACTTCCTGTGCATGGATCTGGAATGAGCTCTGAGCTCTGTGAGTTCTCTTTGCATTTATAAAACAAGTCCAGATTTTCCACTTTAGCAAACTGGGGGCAATGTCTGTTGGTCCCTCCCCCATCCTCCTCCCCCTTCTCTGGCTTTCCTTGAGAATATGATGTCTCTGTGTAGCAGAGGATAGTGTCAGCCTTGCAGTTCTCCTGCCCCAGCCTTAAGTGTCAGGATTATGGTTATATGCCACCTTGCCTGACTGTTGGCATTTTTCTAGAGCTTTGTTAAGGGACCTACCACATAGTAGATGCTCTATCATTGTTTGTCTAAGGAATGATTTAGGCAATGGATGAGCTCCGGAATGCATGGATGGTCCAATGAGATTCTGGATGAACAGAATTCTGTGAATTCTCACTTCACTCACTTACTACTCACATGATGGCTTTGATTTACTCTTGACACTGTGTTGGGTAAGCACCGTGGAGGTTTTTCTCTTGTAGGGACAAATACCCGAGAGAAATAATTTAAAAAGAGGAGAAGGTTCATATTGGCTTATGGTTTTTAAAGGGTTCACTCCGAGGTGATGGCAAGTAAGCAGAGACAGAGGGAAGGGCTTGAGACACCTTCAGTGAACCATCACTTTCCAACACTCCTGCTTTATAAATCCATCAGCAGAAGCAGATCCCTCAGCCTGCTATCACTGCTCAGCAGCTCTGCCACCTGGGAAGCAAGCCTTTTAACCCAGAATCCTCCCCCACCTCTCTCGTGTGTGTTTGTGTGTGTGTGTGTGTGTGTGTGTGTGTGTGTGTGTGTGTTGGGTATGACTCATTTCCAAATGGGCTAAATAGATTCTAGAGCCAGATTCCCACTAGTTCATTCATTGTGAGCTCTTGACTCCAAACACTCTGTGCCTCAGTTGCCCCACTTGCAACAGGTAAATGGAAATTATACTTCCCATATGAGCTGGTTGTAAAGTCAGTACACTGGGATGATAAATGGAGAGGCTTGCACAAAGAGGCATATGGGAAGCACCCTCAAAATCCCTAGCCACTGACAGTTTGTTTTTAATCTGGCAACAAGCAAAGAATAAAATAGTTACTTTGGCAGGCTTGATCATTTCACTTTAAAAATAATGAATTACACATAGAAATTTCTCAGTCCTTTTAGGCACAGTGGAAAAGTCTCAGGAAGACCAACCACTCAAATGCATTTCTCTCCAGCCCATTCATGCAAACTAATCCTTACCCCTGCATCACCCTCCCTGTTAGTCCCAAGAAGGATGGATGCATTGGAGATGTTGTACAACCCCGCTGGCCAAATGCATACTCTCCTTCATTCCATTCATGAGCATCATGGCTCCATCAATAATCCTCACAGCAAGAAAAACATCCCTTGCTTCTGCTCTGCACACCAACCTCCAACAGATAAACTCCCAGCAGTGCCCAGCTCCAGCAGCTACTCCTTCCCCAGAGTTCCTTCTCTCCCCCTCTTCCCAAGTCCTCTGTCAGCGTCTGTTAGATGTTCATGGGAGAAAAAAAAAATGACTTCCTAAAGTGTTCAAAAGTCTTTCCTCGGTTTGTTATTAAAGCAATTATCTAACATAACACACCGAAGTCGCCGAAGGTATTCTAATGGAAAACAAATGCTGAGAATGGCCAGACTCGGGACTCTTGATTGAAAAATGAGGGGAAGGTGATTAGTGGGGGAAAGCAGGGGAGGAAGGATTTCCCACCTGGCCTTGGACAGGACATCAAAAGGATGCTATTTATAATCATTACTGCTCTGTCTCTGTAGTCCTGTGCTATGCCTTCCTGGAACCTAGTTTTTGTGGCTGCCATTCTCAGCACTGGGACACAGGGCCTGCATCCCAGACAAAGCTTGTCTGGCTTGACACTCATGTGACATAAAGTTAGATCCTGTGGGGCTTCATGGAATCACCAGGATCTTTTAGTTTCATTTCAGCTCTGCAAGAGGTAATGGCCCACCATAAACACCAACACCTATAACAGATTCAAGGAAGCCTGAATACCTTAGCCTGATGAGAACTCTGATTTTCTGGGAGCATGAGCCAAGGATAGAGTGAATGCTATAGGGGGAAAGATCCAAAGAAAAGAAGGGTACATCCATTCTTCAGCTGATTCTCAGAAACCTGGGGCACATCAATTGCTGTGCTTTGTGCTAGAAAAAAACAGGGAAAATAAACATTGACAGCAGTGTACAAGACAGATTGAATTTGCAGCCAATGCTCATTGCTTGGCAGGTACTATCTGGAATCATGGCACAGAAAGATCCTGAGCTCAGAAGAAAACAAATCTGCAGTTGATTATTGATGCCTGCCATAGACACATAGAGTGGCACTCTTCAACTTAAATGTGCAGACTGAGTACCTGGGATGTTGAGTGACAGTTGGGTGGAGTTTTTATGAGGCTCATAGTTGTTGCCATGTTGCTGATTCAGCGAGCATGTAATAGAATCTACCGACAAACTGATAACCCCAGATCCTTTATTTTCTTGGCCAAGTAATTTGTCTAAGTCAAAACATTTTATAACTATGACCTCCTTTTGCCTGAGAAGTTTTTATATGACCTTACAAGTATAGCTATACTAACCAAATATGCAGTAAAAAATAAATCACATGGAAATTTGTTTTTAAAACAAGTCTTTGTTATTCATATCATTTTACTATTTACTAAAGATGAAAGCAAATTTGAATATTTTTATTTAATTAAATTTGTATATAATTAAATTAAAGCTGAATTTTTGGTAATTTTCCAAATTGATTGATATTTGGATTTTACATTTTTTCAATGCTAAAATGCCACTCAGCATAAACATGTAGTACAAAATGGTAGATGCATGTTTAAGGTCATTTCAGAAATTGTTGGAAATTCTGTCCTAATTGCAAGCCAAAATTCAGTGCATAATTTTTGTTTTTCTAGGAAATTCAAGTCAGCAACCACAATATTAAAGATTCTAAGTTAGTTCAATCCAAAAACATACTTAGTGAAGAATCAATGTAGGGAAATTTTAGAAGTCTTTGTGTTATGTGATTCAGCCATTGTGTGCTTGTAATAGCAGAAAGTTTTGTGGGCACAGTGAGAACATCACAGTTCATAGTCTGCTCTAGTCTGGAATCTGAGCCAAGGTGTTTCAGGGAGTGTTTGTTGGTATTGTGTGATGTGACAACTGGCATAAAGGGACTATGTGTTTAAGAGTCAGGGATGCAGAAAATCCCATAATACCACATAGGCTAGTGCTACCCCAAAATACCCCAAATACCATATGAATTAAATTCTGAAGTAATTTCTGGTCATCATGCATTGAGAAACACAATGTTAGAATACACTGTCTCCAGTCTCTCCACAGAGTACTTGGAAAGGGGATGGTGGCTGTTTCTCTGCCCCAGCTGGAAGAATAGAATCCAAATGAAAAGATAAATCAGAGGTGCATTCACTTTGCTTAAGAAGCTGTGGTCTAAATCATTGTGTTGGAGAGCAAAGGTTTCCACAGGGACTCTAGAATGGTGATTTAGTGTCATCTTGCTTCTGAGTTCTTTCCAGTTCTAAGTGTAGGCCTAGCAGCTCTGATCCTGAGCCGGTGGCTTCCATTGCTGGGCTGGAAGCAGGCAGAGGCTCACAGAGGCCTATAATCTTCTCCCAGAGCCCCATTCAGAAGCTCAGTTTTTCCCCCAAGTCAACCTTAAGGTTCCTACACGATTCTGTGGGCCTCCTAAGAGCTCAGTCTAAAGTTTCCAAAGATAACATTCCTGGGTGAGCCTTAGGGCAATACCACCTCCTGACTGGCTGGGCAGGGGGGACTTCTTTCTTGTGGTATTTCAATCCCTCTGGCCTTGGCCAGAGACCATCAACCCAGGAGTCTCTGAGAGTGAAAGGGAGGAGGGACCGAAAGCATCACTCATCAGGTCCCCTCCTCCCACCCAAACAAAAGTCCCTGCTTAGACCAAGTTCGAGCTTGTGTGGAAGATCAGATGAGACCTTGCGAAGTGAATTCACCTCTGATTTATCTTTCCATTTGGATTCCTTTCTCCTTCCAATCAGGGCAGAGACAGCCACCATCCCCTTCCCAAGCACTCTGTGGAGATTGTAAACAACTTTATTTTAAATATGCCATTAAATCCAAGATCATCTCCCAACCAGTACATGTAAGATCTGTCAGGACAAAGGCAGTGTCCCCTAGCAAGAGTACATAAAGCTGAAGCAGAAGGTTGAAGATTTGAGAAGTTCAAGTGTTTTCTTCTCAGATTGATGGCAAAGGAAGTCTTCTCCTACAGGGTAAACTGGGAAGGTATAGAGAAAGTTGGTCCAAAGGTTGACACAGTTAGGTCATGTCTGAGGTATGATCCACCTCTAGCCAATTCATTATAGGAATGAGGAACTGGCTGCTTCCTGCCAACCTGCCAGCCACAATGCTAACACTGAGTGGGTCTCACTTATCCTCAGTTGTCATGGTCCTGAGAGGTCCATGTGAATCAGCTCTAGATTCCCATTCACTCCTGTGTCTGTCTTTATCACTTCTTAGTTGGGGGACTCTGAAGCCAGCTCAATGCTAACATCCTTAAATATGACTATGTTCACTTAGAATTCACAGATACAACATTTAGAGGAAGTGTTTTTGAAGAAATAGTTAGGGATAGCAAATTATGAAATTATGAACTATGAAATTAGCCTGGTAGGCATGATGAACTCAATGACAAGTCTCTGAGGTTATTTGTACATGTGTTTGTGTGGACACATATGTGTTTAAGGATGTGTGTGCTTATGGAGAACAAAGGTTAACCTCAGGATGCTCCACACTTTATTTTTTGCGATACATTTCATAGACCCTGGAGCTCTATGATTTAATGTATTTAGTGTCTGGACAGTGAGTCCATGTATGCCTATCTCTCTATCGCTGTGGTACAGGTGTGTGCCTCCACACCCAGCATCATCTTATGTGGATGATGAGGTTGTACAGTGGATGGTAGATAGTACAGTGGATGGTGGGGTTGTATAGTGGATGGTGAAGTTCCACAGTGGATGGTGGGGTTGAACAGTGGATGGTGGATAGTACAGTGGATGGTGGGGTTGTACAGTGGATGGTGGATAGTACAGTGGATGGTGGATAGTAAAGTGGATGGTGGATAGTACAGTGGATGGTGGATAGTACAGTGGATGGTGGATAGCACAGTGGATGGTGGATAGCACAGTGCATGGTGGATAGCACAGTGCATGGTGGATAGTACAGTGATGGTGGATAGTTCAGTGGATGGTGGATAATACAGTGGATGGTGGATAGCACAGTGGATGGTGGATAGCACAGTGGATGGTGGATAGTACAGTGGATGGTGGATAGTACAGTGGATGGTGGGGTTTACAGTGGATGGTGGATAGTACAGTGGATGGTGGATAGTACAGTGGATGGTTGGGTTGTACAGTGGATGGTGGTATTGGAGATACAGCCACACCTCAAAGATGCCTCTAACCCTTGAAGCTGGAAAGAGGAGGGAAGAGTTCCCACCTGCTCCCAGTATCTCCAGAGAATGTCCAGCCCTGCCTGTCATTGGTCCTCTTACCAATGATGACTGATTCATGCTTCTGGCTTTCAGTACTGTGAGCAAATGACTTTGGTTGTATTGGGCCATAGTTTTGGTGACAATTATTTACTGTAATTGATATTCAAACCCCTCACATCTTCTGTTTCCTTGTCAAGAGATCAAATGAAGTCAAATTAGCCAGGACCAGATGCCAAGCTCTGTCAATCCCTAGCTGTGCGATCTCTCACAGCTCACGCTCTCTGAATCAGTTTTCTTATTTATGAAATGAAAGTGTTCACGGCCCTTTTCCCACATGTTTGTGACAGTTGCTTTTCACAGTCAGGACTGTGACTATCGAATGAAAGCAACCTAAGAAGGGTGGAGTTGATTTGGGTTCATGGCCCTAGGGAACAGCCTCATCATACTGGAGGAGGTGTGAGATAGCGGGAGTGTGAAGCAGCTGGTCACATGGCATCATGGCTGCGAAGCAGAGGTGAACACTTGTCCCCTTTTATTCAGTCAAGAACCCCATCCTAGGGAGTTGTGCTGGCCACAAGGTGTGTTTTCCCACCTCACACAAATCTTTCTGGGAATGCCTCCAAAGATATACTCAGGGCTGTGTCCCTTAAGAGATCCTAAATTCATAAAGTGACAGCTGAGATTAACCATAGAGGGATTAATACTGTGTTTTAAGTTCCTTATTCGGTGTTTGGCTTTGCAGTACAAGCTGAATAAATGGCCGAACTATTTTACACAAAAGTGTGCTTGCATTTCTGGTAATGGGCCCAATGCTCTAGGAAGGATCATTGCCCAAAGCAAACAAAACCAAAGTGGCCTTTGACCTGTTATTTCAAGAAACTTCTGGAAGTACCAAGGAACCCTCCTCCACTGCCATTTTCAGAGCAGTGAGTATCTTGGTTTCTGGCAGAGTAGGCTGCCTAGAAATGATTCAAAGAGACTCTAGAATTCTTCCAGACCCTCATTGGTTGAGAGTTTGGGAAGTAAAATTGGGAACCTGGACTTTAAATAAGCAGAATAGTTGTTGTAAAGCCTGCCCAACATAGCGTGCCTCTAAGCATACATCCTGAGAGGCTGCACTCCACTTCCCCTCCCCTTCCATCAGCTGCAGCTGAGTTCACAGGAGGACTTGGCAGGAGGCAGCCTCTCCTCAGATGAGTCCTCATGGCGTCATAGAGAGTTCTCATCTACGCCCACAAGTCCTATGATGTGTTCCCAGCCATGCAGGTGAGGCAGGTCAAGGACTAAAGAGCCCAGAAGTGGAGGAATCTGTAAATGCTGGGTGTGGAGCCTGGCTGCTTAATTCCAGTTGCTAAAAAGTCATATCAGGTAAAAACAACAGCTACATCCCCGACTGCCCTATCTGCCTTCCCAGGGTTCACAGGATCACCTTCATAAAAGCTACCATCCACTTTCTAGTTAGCATTGTGATTTTTAAAATAACTTTAGTAGAAGAGACAAAAAAAGAGAAAGAAATTAAAAGCTTAGAACTGTGTTGAACACTTGTGCTATTGCTTCAGGAAGCTTAGACCTTACGTGATACTGAGATTGTTTATGAAAACTCTAATAGTTTTCCAGAGAAAAGCCAGTGGTGGTGGCACACATCTTTAATCTTAGCACTTGGGAGGAAGAGGCAAGTAGATCTCTGAGTTCAAGGCTAGCCTCGTCTATAGAGCGAGTTCCAGGACAGCCAGGACTACACAGAGAGACCCTGTCTCAAAACAACAAAGATAAACAAACCAACAACAAGTCAATTAAACAAAAACAAAAAAAGGAAAAGGAATTTTTTTAAAACAAGCCAATCCAAAGGGAAACCATTTCCTGAATTCATTTTTCATTTCTGTTTTCTGGCTGCTGGTGGGTGGCTTTTCTTCTCCTAGATTTCTTAGAGCTAAATTCAGATGCTAGAAGCCCCATGAAGTCAAGTCTCTATCAATTGAAAAAAGAAGAAAAAAACCTACAGATATATCCAGAAAGTTCCCATGTTTCAAGAAACTATAGAAACATTGTCCCACCACTCATGCTTGTTGCTTGTATTCCTGTCAGATCTCTGGAAAGTGCTGAGTTGGAAAAAAGCAACAACAGCAAAAACAATTTTGACATCAAGTGCCTGGGCAAAGGCAGCTGGATTTCAAAGCCAGCATCTGGGAACTCTGGGGTTAAGTGGCTGCCTGACTGTCATTCTTGACATCTCTTGCTGAGTTACTGATCCTCTGAACCAGGGCTTCTGAAAGTGGGTCCAGCAATACTGGCTGTCCTCACCAGGTGTAAGTGTACCAGTGGATCTCCTCTGCTCCTGGTTCACACCTTGGGAAGTATTAGCACAGTGTACTTGGGCAAAACATCATGGTGGTGGGTCCATGTGGTGAGGGAAGAGGTTTACCTCATGGCTGACCAGAAGCAGAGAAAGAGGAAAGAGATGAAACACAAGCATGAAAAGTGACCCACTTCTTCCAGCTAGGCCCCAACCTCTCAAAGTTTTCACAGTCTTAAGACACAACAGTATCCACTAGGAACTAAGCATCCTACATATGAACCGGTTGGGGATCCTGCCTCAGTCTGTGGCTGGATGGCTGAGGAAGTTAAAACAGACCAGTCAAGAATGGCAAAAGTTCTTCATGTACATTAGCAAGGAGTATTAATTTTCATGGGGGTGCTTTTTTAATCTCTGTGAGGTCCTCAGTTCTTCATGGGGTTAATTCTTGCTGATTCACATGATCAAGGCAAGGCACCAGCAGGTATTCCGTGTAACACACAGCAGGTACTGAGCCTGAATCCAGGCATATTTTCCTGTGAATGGGTAGATGATAGTTTACAAGGCTTCTTTCAATAGCTGTGGCAACCACTGAATCCCTAACAGGTTGAATTGAAAGGAACTCTCTGACTGGGTAAAAAGACATAACATCTAAGAGAAAAAGAAGCAGGGTGTTACACAGGGAGAGTCATTGGGAACAACACAAGAGACTAAATCTTTATAAAACCCAGTCATGCTGAGACCCCAGGCCACGCTTTTCCTCCCAGGTGCCATGCTCCCAGGAGGCAGGAACACAGGCTGATGCCAGTGTGATTCAGTTAGCACCAAATAGGCTGTCCTTGGCTCTCCCCAGCAATGATTTAATACTCCCAGCCTCTGAGAACAGAACCCAAAGTAAAACATTAGAGAAATCACACAGAGAGCTGGAGCTACACATCGCAAGCTCAAAGCACCAGAGCGTTTGTTGCATCCACTTCAGCAGTTTCTTGGGTTTCTTTAGTGACCTTGTAGCAACAAGTGGCTAAGAAATGAAAGTGTTAGAGTATTTCAGAGATGGAAAGGAGGTGCGTGTGTGTGTGTGTGTGTGTGTGTGTGTGTGTGTGTGTGTGTGTGTGTGTGTGTGATGCTACATGCCATCGTTTTACCATGTGCTGTTGACCAGTGTGAAGGCAGCAAGGATTGGTAGGACAGACAAGCCACACCTGCTGTCCTGGACTTAACATTTCAGGGAGGCAGAAGAATCAGGCAGAAAGACAAAGGATGGACTGACACATACACAAATGGTATGTGTCACCATTTCCATCTACCCATCCTCATTTTCTCTAATTAGAAGCTCCAGGCAGAAGGCAGCTAATTACTTTGTAGTGTGCATTGCACAATCTTGGGGGTGGCAGACTGAAAGCAGCCAATCTTCCCCAGTGAGAGCCTAAGCTTATCAAACATAAGCTTCTTCGATGCTTGGGGGATGAGGAGGAAGGTCAAAGGTGTTCATGTGAAAACAAGTAAGAAAATATGTAGGGTGTGAAGGTGTTACAAGTGTGTGATGCTGTGAGTTTTAATTGTCAACTTGGCACAGCCTAGAATCCCCACCTGAGAAGAGAGAGACTGTCTACATTGGGTTGACCTGTGAACATGTTCGTGAGGGTTATGTGATATGAGAAGACCCAGCCCACCATGGGTGACACCATTCCCTAGCCAGGGATATCCTGAACTATGTGACAGTGGAGAAACCATGCTGGGCTCAAGCAAGCAAGTGAACATGTCTGCATTCATTTCTCTATGCTTTTGACTGTGGACATAATGTGACCAACAGTTTCTAGCTCCTGCTTGCATGACTCCCCTGCTGTGATGGACTATGAGGTAGAGTTGTGAGCTGAAAGAAACCCTTTTCTCCTGAGTTGTGTATCTTCTCACAGCAACAGAAATGAATCAGTGGGCCCTGTTTTCCTGCTCACGTTGATCAAAATATCTAATAACAATACCAAATCATACGGAAGAAAAAAAAGAACAAAACTATGAAAACAAATAAGATTTTTAATAATCTGTTGGGCATCCTGGATTTGTGGCTAAATTTAGTGGTGGTGCAGAGCTGCTATCTAATTATTGAATGTGATTGTATTTGTAGCCACAGGTACACCTATGCACATGAGAACTGGATCAAGAGTCATGTAGGAGAGAAGACCAGAGAGGAGTCAGGAGAAATAGATATATTCACACACCCGCCCTTCTGATTTTAACAAGAAACACCATGTTCTCCCTCCAAATACCATCCTAGAGCCTTCCTAGCCATTTCATTTTCTTGATATGCTTTTGCCTCACTAACCATTTATAACACTCAACTTAGCTAACTATGAGTTACCAATCTAAGCAATATCTTCCCAAGACTTTCGACTTGGTCAGAGTCGACTAGACTTAACTTATGCATGTGAATTCCCTGTGTCCTCTGTATATCAACAACCTTGGGTGCACAGCTCCATCTCTCTGGAGATCTTTAGGACACAGGGGTGAGTGAGAAAAGCAAGTTTCTTCCATCACGGAGACTGCATCCCTACAGGTCAAAGGCACGTCTGATGTATGAGAGGCTGTGTGTCTCTTCTGGAATTCCTCCATCACAAAGGCCCTGGGCAATAACTGTTCCCAAATTAGGGGTGAAGCAGAGACATGGAATCATTGTCACAAGTTCTGCTGTCTGGGCAGAGGCCAACCTGGGACTGCAAAGCTAGTCTATTGGTGAGAGCTGATGTTTTTTTAACCACTGGCTACACGGTATACCCTGTTCTTCCAAATGTCTCTTGTTTACTCTCTTTTTGGCTACGTATATTTTATTTTCATCTTAACACATTTTATTGTTCTCATTTTTATTATTTTTTTCATAATCTCATTAAACTCTTACCAGAACAATAAAGTAAAAATTAAATGTTCCTTCTAATAGTGGGCATCTATGTCCTACCCACCAGATGTTAAGTTCTCTGAGTCAATGCCCATGTCCCCCATCTCAGCAACCTTGGTACCTCTCCCCAGTCGTGACACACTGTTAACCTCCGATTCATGCCTGAAGAGAGAGCCCCGTCCCGTGGTCTCCTCCCGCTCCAGAGCACATCGGAATTCCAGGCTCTTGTGGGACAGTCACTGGCTTATTGAGCAACCTTGGGTTTCCTTTGAACTATGTGGGTGATCCTAATGGAGTCAAGATGACCTTTCTCAGCATCTGGGTTCGCAGTCTCATGTTAGCTGGAAGCCTGAATTCACAGAAACTCTGTCCATCCATCTCTTCTGTGGGAATAATGCCAGAGGCCTGTGTCCCGTGGTATCTAGTTCTGATGATCCTACAACATGTATTTAGTGAGCATCATCCCAATGCACTCTTGGTATCTGTCCTATTGGCCAACATAATAACCTCTCAAGCTAGACACCAGTGTGACCTACAGGTGACAGGGGACAAAATAGTTAATCTAGTTTGTCTGAAGAGATTTCTCAGAGTCACACAGTAGAAGATTCTGAGGCTCAGATCTGAGGGCCACAGTGTTTGATGCATGAAATAATCTTTCTGTACACTGTAAAGATTTGTCTTTGCCAAGGTGACTTCTGATTGGTTTAATAAAAAGTTAAACACAGCTATTAGCTAGGCAAGTGTTATAGGTCGGAAGCCAGACAGAGAGAACTCTGGGAAGAAAAAGATTGAAGTCATCAGTGGATGAAAGGGAACAGACATTTAAAAAAAAGGTAAAAGCCACATGTCACATGAAAACATATAGATGAATGGGAATAGAAAGCTATTTAGAAACAAGCCTAACCTATTGGCTGAGCTCTTATAATTAATAATGTCTCCATGTCATGATTTGGGAGATGGCAGAAGAACAGAAAAATCTGCCAACAATCTAATGCTATCTTCTGCTCACAGTGTAGGGCAATGAAGATATCAGGTCCTAAGCTGTGGCACATTCTCCCTCATGCCTCTCTCCATGTAGTTCTGGACTCTTGCTGTGCAAATTTAGTGACCTGAGTTCAAATCCTCAGAACCCACATTAAGTTGGGCATGTCTAGAATCTGTGGTCCTGGGGTGAGATGGAAGATGGAGACTGGTAAATAACCAGAATCCTGTGGGTCTTCTAGTCAGGAGAGAGGTGGTGAACAATAAAGAGAGACTTTGTCTCAAACAAGGTGGAAGGTGAGAATGAGCTCCTCTACATGTGGGCCCTAGAATGTGTGCATCTGAATACACACACACACACACACACAAGACATTATAGTTATTGTTCTTATTATATATAGTTTTACTATGTTAGTTAAAACCTTTGCTTTTTTAGACAAAAAGGGGGAAATGTTGGATGATATTTTGATTGTGTTCTGACAAATAAAGATGGCTTGGAGTCAGAGAGTGGAGGTACCACTAGTTAACCATAGAGGTTTGGAGGACAGAAAGGAGACAGGAAGTGATAAGGTGGGCTGAGAGACCATCTTGGCCCTCTTGAATGGAGAAACAGTAGCGGCAAGAATCTCTGGTGACTGCTCCCTGCCTCTCTCATCTTTCAAGTTCTCACCCCAACATTTGACTCCCAATTGCTTATTGTTAAAGTTGAATTAGATTAATGCTTCCTCTGATCCCTTTATGTCAGACCTCATACACAGCCCAAGCTGAAGCATCTGACAGAAGTTAACCCCCCAGAAGTCTTTGGGGGCTGTAGAGATGGCTCAGGAGTTAAGAGCATCTGCAATTTCTGCAGGGGACTTGAATTCACTTTCCAGGACCTACCCCACAGAATGTACTCAGTAGATTCACTTGAGCATTCATTTGTATACACATGTGCATATGTGCATACATGCAAATATATGTTCATATATATGTGGATTACATCCAAGACCACCTCTCAATTAGCTTCTTCTTTCACAATAACTGGTGTGATGTCCAGATTAAACATCTATTTATAGGGCCGGAGAGATGGCTCAGTGGTTAAGAGCACTGGCTACCCTTCCAGAGGACCCCAGTTCATTTGGGGTTCATCATCCCCATGGCAGCTCACAAGTGTCTGTAACTCCGTTCCAGAAGATCTGACCCCCTTCACATCAACACACATAAAATAATTTTTAAGGCATCAATTTATGAAGAGTAGATAATACACAAAAATGCATGACTGTGAGACTCCCAGGGCTTATCACAAACACATACACTTCATCTCCTCTTCCTGTTCTTCACACTAAATGATGCTGCTTCACAGTGTTTCTCAGTGGCTCCTGCAGGCCTAGGAGAAGACACACCCACAGGAGTATCACATCAGCAGAGAAATCCCAAGTCTACCCCACAGCAAACAGCACGTCCATGCCCTCCATCCTTTTGGCAACACTGTGACAGCCCTGACAGTCTGTGACACAACAACCTTAATCTAACTGAGAAAATTTAAAATGTTCCAAGAGTTTGTAAACAACCAGCAGGGAGCATCTAAGCCTGTGGAATATTTGTGAAGAGAAGAGTGGATGACTTTAAGGTGAACCAAGCTGTGTTGATTACTAACCATGGACACTGATGGAACGTATCAGTCCAACTCACTGTGCACACACAGTTTTGTCTTTCTTTTCTCCATCTTTTTGTAGTTATTTCGGTCCTCTGTTTTGTTTTTATGTGAGTCTTTAGAATGAGAGTGTTCTTCCTCACATGCAGAGGCCAGAGAAGATGTTGGCTGTCTGCCTTTTTCCTCTGTTTTTCTCCACATTATTGCTTTGAGGCAGGGTCTTTCACTAAACTGGAAGCTTGCCATTTTGGCTAGGCTAGCTGGTCATTGAGCTTCTAGGATCTGCCTGCCTCTGCTCCAAAATGCTGAGATTATAGGCAGCCATGCCTGGCTTTAATATGGACACTGGAGATTTGAATTCATATCATCTTGCTTGCGTACTCTTATTTAACACCTACCCGGGGACCACCTCCATTTTAGTATGCATTCCAATTTAGTACATAGACTTCTAATTAGCTTCTAATTTAATCTCTCTTGGGCAAGCCAAATCTTCTAACATCCCTGGAAAATTTCAGACTGACATCAACCTTATAGCATGGTCTCCCATCAGGGTTAACTTCTATATATGTGTATACATAAGCATGTGGATACAGAGGTCAACCTTAGGCATCATTCCTCAGGTGCTATCAACCCTCATGTATCTGCCTATCCATCCCTGGAATAACAGATGTGCATCACCATTCCTTTATTTTATTATATTATTTTTTTAACATATGTTCTGGAGGTTAAACTCAAGGCTTCATGTTTGCACAGCATAGAGGTATCTCCTCAGACCCTTGACTAATTTTCGTTTGAGACTCAGGTCTCCCCTAATTGGAGTATAAGAATGAAAAAGTGTTCAGCTCATATAGCATGTCTCGCCATTGCTTTATCCATAGCAGGCTTCACTTATAAATCTCTTCATCCTTTTCTGAGGAGCTATGAGTAGGCTCAAGATTTGTCTCAGTACAAAGAGCCTTCTCTACCCAACCCAAACTGACTTTGACACTTCTGTCATTTCTACACGCAATGATTCTCTGCATCTTACACATATGTATCATGTAGACCATTGTGCCTGCGCCTCAAATAAGTACATGGAGGACCTTCAGCCAACTTTTATAAGCTACCTGTAAAGGACCATCATTCAGATTGCAGTTTACAGAGTGGGCTGTTAAGATGGCTCAGTGGTTGAAGGCGCTTGATGTCAAGCCTGATGAGCTGAGCTAGGGTTCTTGGGTCCCACATGGTGAAAGGGAAGAGTCAACCCCTGCCAGCTGCCTTCTGACCGCCACACGCATGTGACAGCAGCCCTCCTCAGAACAAATAAATGAATGGATAAAAGTAACTACATTGCTTTTAAATAGTAGTATAGACTTACTTTTTAAAGGGGGAAGGTGTTCAAACCACCCTATAAATCTTTCAGGAGGATATGTAGCTAATTGTATGGGAGGCACAGATGGGAATGACCTCAAAGTGACCCAGGTGACAATTGCAGATCATTAGACAAAGAAACTGGGCTGGATTCATAAGTGACATTTCTTCACTTATGGCAGTCCTCCTCCTGGCTTAGCAGTGACTCATTCCTTTTCCCACCGGCTGATGAAGGCCTTTGCTGGCTTCTCAGAACCCTCCAGAAGAACAGTATCACTGCACGGCTCCATCTGAGAAGTGTCTTTGCACAATGTCTTGGATTGGGCTCAGCTGTCAAGGCTAACATATGGCCGACCAACGCTTGCCTAAAGCAATTCCACTTCACTTTGGAAGAATCTTTGGCCCAGATGAGAGCAAAGTGAGGACCCTGATGTTACCAGGCTCCTGGCCTTGGACATCTCATGGCTGTGTCAAAGGGAATGAAATTAGAGGCCCCACAGAATGAGGGAGGATGGTACTCCACCCTGATATGAAACTCAGTGTCACATCCAGATTCCCATGGTTCTGAATTTCCTCAGACTCAGCCACCTAGAAGAGAAGGATAGGCCTCATTTGTCCAGTTCCATGACACAGATACTCACTCATGTCTCAGTGGAGTCTGGGATGGCTAGTGTCTTAAGAACATTGATGTGTAGAAGGAACTGCAAGTGTCAGCTCCTTGCTTGGGCTCTGTTCCCTTCTTGCTGTGTGTCATCCTTCAACCTGACCTCTGAGGACCATGACTTATTTTTTAACTCAAACATCCAGGTCCACTTTCAGCTGGGAGGATAATCAAAACCAGTCAGAATTAGCTTAGCTCATAGTGCCTTTTCTAACAAGAATCTTACTGTAAGTAGCAAACCCAACAACTTGACGCTGTGCGAATTGGCACACAGCCTCCATGTGGTGGGTGATGGTGCCAAGACAAGCTTCCTCCCCACGGGTCAGCATCGCTTTGGCAAACCAAGAGGCTGACTTTGAGTAGGTCTGAGGATGGTGGGAGTCTGCACCCAGAGTAGCCAGACCCTGGACAGCATTCCATGGTGATGATAGCCTTTGGAGAAATCAGCTCCTTAGTGGGGAGGGAGCACCTGAGGGCTGGGTGACCTAGAAAGCAGTGTGTTTATTTGACAGCCTGAGGCAACAAGTTGTAGAGAAAAGGAAGGAGAGGAAAAAAAAAAACAAAAACAACCCAGAAGATTCTTTAAGAACAAAGGCATCCACTCCGGTCTGCCAAAACCTCGTAAAACTGTAAATGTTCTGGCGCATATAAACACATTGAGAAAAATAAAAGTGCAGGGACTCAGAAGCCTGGAAACAGGTCCTTTATCTGTCTTATTGCGTAGGCCCACTCACTGTTACTGGATCTAGTTGTTACATAATAAATACCCAGGAAATGCCTGTGAATTGATTGCACAACAGAAAGAAACCATGTGGACCAGGACTATCAGGGAAGGTATCATGGACTAGACAGATTTGTGGGGGATGGGTAGGAGGTGGGTTACTGGAGGATGGATATTATACAGAAAAACCCTGGCTTCAACAAAGATCCCCCTGGGAGGGTGAATTTGTGTTGCTAGGAGATGGATGGGCCAAGGAAGGTTAGGCTGCACTACACTCTATTTCCCTGGAAGTTTAGAGACTCTGTGTCCTGGGGACACACTGTATGGATCCTAGGGGAGGATATTTAGGGGTTATGCTCCATATAAGCCCTTCGGGGACCCAGGCTCATGGCAGCTCTAGAGGCTATTAACTACAGCAAGAGAAGGAAGGATATGATTTTATACAGGGCCAAGCATAGAAAAGAAATACAATTTGTTGGGGGGGGGCAGCATGCAGATGGAGCTGGAGGGTACTCTGACTGAGAAAAATAAACATCCATGTGTGGAAATTAAAAACGTGATGTCTTAGAAGGGAAGGATGCTGACCGCTAGAGAGCAGAAAGGGAGGATACAGAGAGATGGGATGATGGGTATCAACATCCGGAAGGATGGAGGAGTAGATTTGGGTGCACTGCAGCAGAGAAGGAGTGGGAAGTTCACAGAAATTTATTGGGTATCTTATAAAGAACCAGGAGAAAGCCCTGGAAGATTCCTATCGGGAAAAACGGTCAATGTCTTGAGAGACACTGTGCTAGTGAGCAGACTGGTCAGTCCTTGAAGCTTATACATTAATTTAATATTGTACACTATAAGCATGTCTGGTTATTAAGCACCAATTAAAAAAACATGAATAAGCTGGGCACAGTGGTACCTACCTACAGTCCCAGCATGGATTACATAAACCAGCCTGGATTACATAAGATCTTGTCTCAAGTGAATAAATAAACACATAGATAGATAGATAGATAGATAGATAGATGTTAGATAATTTTAATGTATAGTTTTTAAATAAATCATACAATGGTCAACAGGCCTCCAGAAAGGTACTCAACACTAGGGAAACGCAAGTCAAATCCTCAGTGAGTTATCTTTCAGATATGCCAGAATGGTTGTGAAATAAGCCAAACGTGAAGGACAAATCTCACCTGATCCCTTCTAGAAGGGATGAGAGTCACCAGACCTATAGAAACCAGTTATAGACTTATCACACACCCAGCTGGGTGTGTATGGCCACACCATCACACTACTATTGTATTCTTTATTTTTAAATTATATGGGTGTTTGCCTTTGTGTGTGTCTGTATATCACATGCATGTGGTGTCTGCAGAGGCAAAAAGAGGGCACAGATACCTTTGGAACTGGAGCTCCAAATGGTTGTAAACTGCCATGTAGATGCTGGAAACTGAACCCAGGACCTTTAGAAGAGCCTCCAGTGTTCCTAACCACTGAGCAATCTCTTTGATCCAGTGCTTCTTACTTTTTAAAGGCAAAATAAACTAGCAGTTGTATAAGAAAAACAGGCAAAGTCCAAGGAGTCATCCTCAGAGTTACAGAGCTCCCTGAGATGGGGATAGTCCAAGGCTTCAGTGGAAGTTCTTTTCTATGTCTTCAACTTTCATCTAAAACATTCAGAGAAGGAGTACCTGAGGCAAGCTCAGAGAATAATAGAAATCTTTTCCATTCTAGTCCATCATCCACCAGCCTCCTTCCCAACCAGGCAAGTTTTATTATCTATCTATCTATCTGTCTATCATCTATCTACTATCTATCTATCATCTATAATATATATCCATCTATGTATCCATCATCTATCTGCTGGTTTATTTATTGGATTTTTGAAGAACATTGCTATGTAGCTCAGGTTATTCTGCCATTCATTATGTAGAGTACCCTAGTCTTGAACAGGTATTAATACCTCTGCCCCAACCTCCCAGTTTCTGGCAGGACAGCCATGTACCATCCATCATACCCATCTCTTTATTTATCTGTTTTTGAGACAGACTGTCATTCTTGAACTTGCTATGTAGCCCAAGCTGGTCTCAAATTTGTAATCTTCCTGCAGTATGCAGGTGACCATGGAGATGAGAAGAGGACATTAGATCCCCTAGAACTGAGCTGGACTTCCAGGCAGTTGTGAACCAACATGTGGGATGCTGGGAACTGGACCTGGGTCCTCTCCAAGAGTACCAATGGCTGAGAGAGCTCCCATTTCCCCAAACAATATAATTCTTAATGCACCGGTCAACTGAGACCTCTGAGAGCAAGCCTTGACAGTAAATCACTGATGAAATAGAAATGGACCCAAGTAGTTAGAAAGGATTGAGATATGGTAAGAATATATAAGAACTAAGATGAAAATAAGCAAAAATTGTCTCACAAGTTGGAGTTGAGGATGATGGGTAATCCCAGGTCTCCCAGGGGTTGTGGCACGTGGTGAATGGTGTTTTCCCAATGTCACTAATGTCTCAGCTGTGACTTCTTCACTAGATTCTGACAGTTGTCTCCTCTTCTGAAATGTTGGGGGACCCTCTGTTTGAATCTGGAAGTGCTTGTGACAGTCATGAATCAAGTTACTATGACAACACAGACAGCATCCAGGCTCCAGACACCTTCAGAAGGACAGCATCCAAGCAGCTCTTGCCAGTGTTTTTGCTGCATAGGTATGAGCTAGAAAATGGTTAAAAATGAAAACTGCTAAGACCTGCTGATGTGGGAAACCCAAAGCACAAGTCAAGGTGAGAACGTTAAGTGTGTCTTCTGAAGAATTCTGGGTTATTTGGATCTGCGGGCACAGTTGAGAACTTTGTGGTAGGCAAGACCTTGTTCCTCAAGTGTGGTCACCCAGAAGTGAATACGAGCTACAGAATCTAAGAGCAGCCCCCCTTCCAACTGTGGTACCAGGGTCTTCTCTACAAAGTCCTCAACCATCCTCAAGTGCTGAAGAACAATGTCCTTGCCTAGGTCTTAACACGTATATGAGCACAAGATTCAGGACACTTTCATAGGCCAGGACTCACTTGCAGGGATTTCAGTTCAATTGGTCAGGGGCCTGGCTCAGAAACTGACATGTCAAAAGATTTCTCCAGTAGAATCTAACATACAGTAAAACCTGGGAAAGGGGAGGTGGCATCAGAACTCATCCCTGGCCCTCGAGGTTGGGCGCTTCCTGGAGAGCAATAGAACCATTGCCAGGATGTTTTAGGAGAAGCTATTGTCTCTACCTGTCTTCTGTCAAAGAGGGAGGCCACTCAAATCAAGGACTGTCAATCTACTCTCCTGTCAACACACACACACATACACACACACAAATGCTCAAGGCCCTGGGTTCAGAGGGAGGGCAGATCGAGGGAGAGGTTTTATTACTATAAAGCCTGCATTCACTGAGCTGGGCGTTAATTAATTTCAAAGTAGGCTGAGTGATGGGGGAGGGCTGCTATTGCCAAGTGGGTAATAAAAAATCTTTTCAAAAAGTCCCGCCTGGAATGTCTCCACCCAGACCCACCCACTACATCGTGGTTAGAAGAGAAAGGCCAGCCAGGGAGCAAAGCACATTTGCCAGCACTGCCGGGCTGGTATACGTGTCTGTGATATGTGTTCTGGTGTATATGCAAACTTGCATGTGCTGGCGGACCACAAAGAAGACAATGCCCTCTCTTTGGTTGGCAAAAGGAAGAGGCCACTAGTAGCTTGTGGATTAAAAAGGAAGGCTCTGTGTAGAACCAGAAGGGATATAGGGAGTCGAAGAGGGGGCTGGGCAAAGCATGGGTGAGAACAAGGCAGAGGGACGGATGTCTAGAGAAGAGAAGGCTCAAGATTGTTGGGGTCAACCCATTGTCTCCAACACAGGCATTCTTGCTGTGTCCCCCACTGCCTTCCTGTCCCCCTTCTGTGTCCCCTCTACCCTGCCCTCATAGGGGAGCCCTGCGAGCCTGACCTTTCCCCAAACCTCCTGGTCTTATCTCTGGTCACTCTGGACATACACAGAGTGAGAAGCCAATCTTTGGAAGTCCGCAGTCCCTGAGAGGGAGCTACTGGCAGGCTGTGCTGCAGTGGGGAAATGACCCCTCCACGTGCATGGGCACGTGTGACCGACTTCTGAGTCACCTTGAATGAACTTGGCCCCAAGTTCCCTCTCATTCTCCTCACCGTGTTTGGGACAATCTCAGCTCTCACCAACTCCAGTTTTCCAGGCATCTTCTCTCCATAAGACCCAAGAATCAAGCATGGACTTGACACTGAAGTAGCCTGAGATCTGGTTTTTGGTTTTGTTTTTTCCTTGTGTGACTTTGTTCCTCTTTCAACTTGAAAAATAACTTCGACAGAAAATCAGATCAATTCCCAGAAGTCGTTTCTTCATGTGGTGGCCTTCACATGCGGGGAGTCTGGGAATCTTGGCGTGCTGTCGGAAGAAGGGCGGCTCCCAAGTTTATTGTCAATGGGGAAGTGAGCATTCGCCTTCTTCTTAGATTTACAGTGCTGGGGAAGGGGCAGACAGATATCTGAGTTTGAGATCAGCTCTGTCTACATATTCAGTTCCAGGCCATCCAGGGCTACATATAGTGAGATTGGGGGGGGGAGAGACTCATTTAATGAAAGGATAAATGGAAAGGAAATCATGGAGGGAAGAAGGAAAAAAGAGGGGAACAGTAGGTTCCCCATATGTTGTAATGCATAGCATTAGAGGACCTAGAGGACCATCAAACCAGATGGCCGTGGGTAGGCACCTCCTCCCTATTTTCAGGCACTTAGGAAGTCAGGGTGTAGACTGGATTTCCAGTACTGTTGACTATGAAGGACATTGCCGGCATGCTGAAGTGACATGGAAAGAGCCACGAATGAGATCTGGTTTCACTGAAGGACTGTGAGGGAGACAGGAAAACTCCAACACCCCAGACTCTGACCTGCAACATCTGACAACAAATGTGTCAATGAGAGAACCCCAAACTGTATGAGAGCTCAGAAGTGGTGGTGACATTGTTTGGGTGCTGATTGCCTAATTGTGATGGTTACATTGTGACAGCAGAGGGCAAGTCCTTCCAGAAGCTTTGAAGTAGTTGCAAGGAAGCTAAAAATAATCGTATTTGTTTATTTGAGATAGAGTCTCAGACAGCCAAGGCTAGCTTTGAATTCCAGAAGCTCCTGCTTTCACCTCCTAAGTGTTGGAATGGCACATATGTACCACCATACTTGGCTTGCAAGATAAACAAAATTAACATTAAGCCTAAATAAAACTGGACATCTACTTTTTCTACTGCTCATAATACAAAGATTGAATTTATCTCCAGCAATGTTAAGTCTCTTATAAAAATGCTCTCACCTGGACAGGCTGAGGCAGAGGGATCATGAGTTTCAGGCTAGCCTAGATTATATAGTGAGATGAAAGAGAGAGAGAGGGAGAGAGAGAGAGAGAGAAAGAGAGAGAGAGAGAGAGAGAGAGAGAGAGAGAGAGAGAGAGAGAGAGAGAGAGAGAGAGAGAGAGAGAGAGAACTGAGTTAAATTGTTCACTCTACCTTGATGAGCTATACTTCCAAAGAAGGCACTTTGTGTAGGTGTTGAACTTGGTGGCAGATGGACTGATGCAGAGAACATCATGTGATCTTAGGTAGTAGGATGTTATGCGCTGTTTCATCCCAAGTCCCATCCACAGAGGTCCCATGAATTTCCCCCTACAGAAGAGCAAAGAACTCAGGCCTGTTTCTAAAACAGTAGCTCACTGTGAACCACACCTGCCAAAGTTCATGATTCCACCAAAGATGTACGGGGGGGGGGGCACATCCTAGATGCCCCAGTTCTCAGGGTCAGTTTGTGAGGAAGTTTTGGGGAAGAAATAGCTGATCAGATGCCAGAAAACCTAAAGACTTTTACTTGAGTCAGGGAGAGGGATTTATTAGATCCCTGGATTAAGATTCCTGCATTTAAGACACAGTTCACAAGCACTTAATGGGTTTTTCCCACCCTTTAAGAGCCAACTGAGGGCACAGTGTTGTGTTTTAATAGGAGCTGTAACTCCATTTCATTTATAGACTAAACTGACAGAAAAAAAAAATCACCACCAGGGCAGTTCTCGCCAGAGAAAACATGACTTTATGTAATTGCTCAGGCTGTGGACTTGAAATAAAGGCTTGTCTGTACCCTGGATGATCTCTTTTCCTCTTTCTATTTTTGGGATGAGGGTTGATTGGAAGGGAGACTTCTGTGGTCAGGACCCTATGAAGTTAACACTTCCGGGGCAGGACCCCTGTTCTATCCCAAAATGCAGTTACAGGACAGCCTATTGGCTTGGGACACCATGGCCAGAGACTCTAGGAAAGCCTCAGTACCTGCTGAGATACATGACAGGCACCATGAGGCAGAGGATGTTGGGATGGGGCAAAGGCAAGAGGCACTATTTCCAAGTAACGCTGGGCCAGTGCATTTGAGATTTGTGGAGAATCCTTCAATTGTCATGAGAAAGAAACATTGAGAGAGAAACTCATTTCTCACGGAATGAGGCACATCTCCACTACTGGTGTGGGCATAAAGCAGACCGACCCTGGGGAAAGCTGCAATAAGGCTTCAAATGTGAAGTGAGGAGGGGTCTGGGAGGAGACACAGGAGTCATGCTGGAGATGATCAGAATACATTGTTTGCATGTATGAAATTCTTTAAAAAGTTCATTCAAAATTCTACTTTAAATGCTTTAAAACATACAAGTATCTACCTCTACTACTTTTCCCCAAGGAAGTAACTAAATATTCCTAAAATGACATAATCAATTGCAAAGGTATTTATTGTATCTACCAGACTTAGTAGGTCCCATGATCTTAGCACAACTGACACCATGGTGGAAGTACCATTCAGGCTGTAAAACTCAGCACGTAGACAGCACCACCTGCCAAAAACTAAAACAAAGACCTAATCCATCAAACTTCATAGTTATGGGAAAGCCTCTAAATGTACTAACTCTGTATTTTGGCTTCTGTAGTTCCACTTATGGCTAACTTGTTAACTGAAGTATGTCAACTCAGAACATGTTTTTGTGTGTGTGTGTGTGCTTAAAAGCTCACCCTGGGAAAGTCTCAGGACTACACTAAGATCTTAAACACCTAGTGTAGTCATCAGCAGGAGAATAAAGGCTTTCTATTGGCTTAAACTCATGTCTGAGCAGTCTTCTCTGGTGAATACCTCACCATTTTTGTAGTAATATCTCTCAAGCATGAACTACTGTAAACTATGAACAACAGCTATTATAGAAGAAATAAGAAAACAAAAAAGAAAGATCAAGTGTTACTGGTTGTGGTTTCTATTTGGGAGGCAGAGGTAAGAGGACCCCAAGTTCAAGACTAGCTCAGAAATTTTGGCTAGACTACATCTAAAAGCAAAACTTTATAATTTAGGGCATTTGCCTGGGATGTGCAGAATCCTAGTTTCAATACTGCAAATTACACACACGTACATATATACATACACATACATATATGCATACACACATACATATACACATATTCACATACACACATATGTAGTGGTATTCAGGGATTATTTGGGGAAGGTTAGAAGCATATCTCTAAAATATCAAGACCTGGAATGGGGCGTGGTCAGACTCCATTGAGACCTGAGGCACACTGACCTCCTTCTTGTTTTGTTCCTACATTCTCGGGGGGCATATTAAACCATTCATCATGGGACATTCCACTCTTCAATAATTGTCTTAAGGTTTAGCTTGTATCATGTTTATATACCCCTCAATGAATATTAATCCTTTATGTGATATATTACATATAAATAATTCTATAAAATTTGGTATTCACTATGGGGTTGATACATACATATAAACATATACATACCATGAGAAGAAATAAATATACAGTGTAAGATGAAAATTTTTCCTCAATAGATTAAATTAAAATAACAAGCTATAAAAGATGTGGGTGCTGGAGAGATAGCTATCTTAACAACTAAGGACAAAGATGTTCTTGTAGAGGACCTGAGTTCAGTGCTCAGCACCCACATTGAATATCTCTCAATTACAAGTAGCTCCATCTCCAGAGGATCCATAGCCCTTTTCTGGCCCACAGTCAATTACCTCACACATATGGTGTACATATATACACAGACACAAGCACACACATAAGTAAACAGAACTCTTATAAAGAGATATCAAAACTACAGATCATTACCTTTTATCTTTTGATAAGGTGAGAAGGCATGCAAGTGTGTCTATATGTGCATATTAACAAACAATTGGACGAAAACATTCTAAACTCCCCAAAGCAAGCAGGTGTGGGTGACAGAACCTAGAAAGGAACCTTGCAAAAAGCTGCATGAGTTTCTTTTCAGTATTCAGATTGTTAGACGCTACAGGACATGTTATAATTCTTTTCATTAAATTTATTTTATTTTTAATTATGTGAATATGTGTGTCTTATGTGGGCATACACATGTGTGTGTGCACTACCCACATAGTCCAGAAGATGGCATTGGATCCCCTGGAGTTGCTGTTATTGGCAGTGTGAGTGACTCCATACCGGTGCTGGGAACTAAACTCTGATCCTCTGGAAGAATAGTATACATCCTTAACCAATGAATCTCTCCAGCCCCCATATTATACCTGAAATCTACTTGCAACAGTATTTACTGTAAAGGAAAAGAGACTTCACATTATATTTCCCTCAAACTATAGAAATACATCTAATGTTTGGACATTTTTTTTTTTTTTTTTTTTTTTTTTTTTTTTTTTTTTTTTTTTTTTTTTTTTTTTTTTTTTTTTTTTTTTTTTTTTTTTTTTTTTTTTTTTTTTTGTTAATCTCAGCTCTGCCATTTACCAGCTGTTGACATTGGGAAAGCCACCAAGAGTCTCTGAGTTTGTCTTCCAGACTGTTATATAACGACATTGTGTGGTGTCATGTTTGAACTGGGTTTGGCCTCCAGCCTGATACACACAAGATGTTCAAGTTAAAAACAAGAGCAGATGAATGCTCTATGCCTCCAGCAAGTGCAACAGACCCAAGAACTAAACTTATGACAGCTGGCAAACACTAACCAAAAGGGGTGCAGGGACCCCTGCTTAGTATCTAGCCTATGGTTGTCCACTGTCTGAAGGAGAGGCACCATGGGGAACATGGTATCTCTTTTGAAAGCATTTGACCTCCAGCAGGGAGTTTGGCTGCTGTGACAAGAGTCAATGTCATTGAGCAATACTGTGTTCCAGGCAGGGCTTGGCTTTTAAGTATGACATGCTATCTCCCTGCACCACTGCACCACTGTTGTAAGAACACACTGCTATTCTTCTGTCTTATAGACAAAGAAACCACACAGCAAAAAAGTTACATAGCTTGGTCAGAATTATCAAGCTAGTTAGAGATGTCTGAGATGTTAACCACCAGGGTCTAGAGAGATGCTTGATTGTTAAAAGTGAGGTCAAAGGGGGAACTAGAACCTCCAAAATCCTACAAAGAGCGTTTGATGCTCCAGCTTGAGTGACCATCAGCATGCCCTATAAGATCCATCCTAACGATGCAGCTGGTCCTCCCCTGAAGCTTCTGCTACAGCAAGTCTCAGCTGAGAACCAAGGATGCAGATCCTGTCAGTGGTGCTAGGCTTGTGCCGCACTTTGTTAGTCATTCTGTCAGGCTTCTGAACTGAGGAGTGAGAATGGACCTTCCATCAGAAACCAACCACTGTGTAAATATGCATTGCCTTCTGTTTTTAAGGGGATAGTGTACCACTCCAATTTAACCAGTGCCAGATCATAAGAATAGCTTTACAGAAATGTAGTTTCAAAATCCTTATGAATACACACTCATTGTCTCCTGATCAAAAGTACGATATTTAATGAATTCCTTCAGCAGTCAAATGATAAAAAGAAAAGGAATTTCTTCCTTCCATATCATGGCAGACCCAATTCATCACCTAGGTTACTTCCTGCATTCCCTTTGCTGTCCTCAGTCATTTACTTCTTCAAACACCCAGGCATACCTCTTCTCCAGATGCCTCCAGAGGCATTGCGGTGTTTTTCTATCTTTGCTTCAAAATTCTGTCTCAGTAAAGCTCATCAAAGCTTTTTGTATCTGCTTTCTTTGGAGACTTTTGCAATTTAGTGTCTTATACTGAAGTCTATTATCCATTCACACTCCCGGAGGTTTTTATAAGATCATACACTTGTCTAAACTCATCAAATCATACACATTCAATATGGTAGGTTTGTCCATTTACTTTTTTTATGTCAGTCCAGACCTCAAAGGAGCTCTTAATAAACAGTAAAATCTGGAAAGATTGTCTAAAAGGAAAAATAAATACCCAGGAAGTCTCAGTTCTTATTAATTTAGTCATTATTGCAGCTAAAATCACTTTTGGACAAGAATCTGGGTTCTATATTTATTCACTTTTAATCAGTTGATTTTGCCAGTGATCCTGCCCTAATGACTTATCTTTGAAGTATGAACATTGTGTTGGTTAAGAGCAATCATTGCTTCTGCTGCTGCTGTAGTGATTTGAGGGTGACCTACAATAGGTGTAAACCCTCCCGAATCTCAGATTTAGACAATGAGAAATCTGTGGACATGTTGGATCCCAGCGGCTTGATGTGTATATATGTGAGTGAGTGAGTGTGTGTGTGTATGTGTGTGTGTGTGTGTGTGTGTGTGTGTGTGTGTGTGTGTAGCATCTGCAAAATAGGTTATGGATTTCTCACTCTTGTTCATAGTACATGCTTCCATAGCTTATAAATATTAGTGAGAAGAGGGCCCCCTAATTTAGGGTGACCTTCCCTGAGCATATTCTCCATCTAGATAATTGGAGTTTAATGCCAAGGTTTCTCTTGAGTAGACCTCTGCTGAAAAAAAGCGGGTTGAAGACCAACAAGACAGACCAACTCCATGATTTAAAACAACAAAACGGTAATAATGCTTCCTCTGTGGGACTTAATAAAACTATTTTCAAGTTTAATAAGGGAAAACAGACTGTAAATGCTTTCAATTTTCCCCCTTGATTATTTATTTTCTTCTCTATCGCTGATCTTATAGATTCGGGGTTTATTGGAGAATCCTTTTCTCACAACACAGTGTCACCATCCTCAGACAAAGCCCTGGTCCATTTTCACCTGCTGAAGATCTTGGTGGAGGAGTAAGAAATGTCTGTCTTCAATCACACTTATTTCAAAAGCCATAGGTATTTCTGCTTCCTATATGTTTCAGGACACACAGTTACATAAACATCATGCACAGGTTCACATAAAAAAATTTTTTCAACTCTTGGTTACATTCAAACCGTCTAGAGCTTTTATAAAAATCTAAACCAAGCTATGTGCCAGGTCTCCTGAGTTAGAACCCTGGGAGGAAGTTCCTGCTTGGTTAAGGACCATAACACAAGGCAGGCTTTCTCAGCCCTTATCCTGAAGTCTACCACAATCAACATCACCAGGTGAGCATCTTCACAGACAAGGCAGGAAATTTGGTGAGCCTCTACTTCCTTACTCTGTATCACCTGACACTGAAGATGGATGGTGCTCTGAGAGAGGAGAGTGTCTCCTGGAGCGGCATCTCCCAAATGCACTCATCCCTGTGGAGTGCTCCATTCTGGAGCCTGGGGTTCTGAAATCTAGCTCAGGACTTCACTCTTCCTGTGCATATGCGTTTGTACACTTAATACCCTGTTTAGTGGGTGTCTTACTTACAGTTACTATTGCTGTGAGGAGACATCGTGACTAAAGAAACTTGGGGAGGAAAGGGTTTATTTATCTTTCACTGTCACATCACAGTTCATCACTGAAGGAAGTTAGGACAGGAATTCAAACAGGGCAGGCACCTGGAGGCAGGAGCTGATGCAGAGGCCATGGAATGGTTCTGTTTACTGGCTTGCTCCCTATGGCTTTCTCAGTTTGATTTCTTATAGAACCCAGGACCACCAGCCCAGGGGTAGATCCATACATAATGGGCTGGGCCCTTTCCCATCAATCACTAATTAAGAAAATACTGTTAAGTCTTGCCTACAGCATGATCTAATATAGAGACATTTTCTCAATTGAGGCTTGTTCCTCTCGGGTGACTCTAACTTATCTCAAGTTGACAAAAAACTAGCCAGTACAATGGGTGAATATGCTACATATGTGTATATGTACATAAAGCTCAGAAATCTACCTCAGGCATCTTCCTCAATCTTGTGTTTCTTGAGGCAGGGTCTCTCACTGATCCTGAACCTGACAGATGCAGTTAGGATCACTGGCAAGTAACTCCCAGAGATCCTATTGTTCTGCTTCTCCAGCCCTGGAATTACACGTCCTTCTACTGTACATGGCTTTTTACAGAGATGCTAAGGACCCAAACATTAGTTCTCATGCTGTGTAGCATGCACTTGGCCAATAGAATCATTGCTCAAGCCCAAGTTCAGGATTCTAAGAGCCACCAGGTACTTGAACCCTGAATAGTCTATTCTGCAGTTGAGAAAGCTGTGAACTCAGAATCCTTTGCTTGGATTAAGTGATGGCATCTTTCCCTGTGACCATCCTTATCAGAATCTAAAAAACATAATTTAACAAACTGATGGACAGACAACATGCTGCATTATAGGAGACTCCATGCCCCTCCCCCAGTTTGTATTGCTTAGAAGCAAGCAGAGGAAGAAAGGAAGCAAGGCAGAGCATGGGGATGGGACGACACAGGTTGGCCAAGGGATTTAACAGCCTGATGGTAATCAGAGAACTTGAGCATAATTGCTTGTGTTGTTTCTGAAAGCATCCCAGCCAGGCTGGTGGTCTGACATCCTAATTAGTTAATGGGCATAGGAGGGTTTTACATGTTTAGAAATGAAGGCTTATTGGATCAGCACTCAAAGATACTCACATGTTTTGGTAAAATGACATTTCCTTCTAAGACAAGGAGCCTCAAACTTGAACATGCATCAGATCCCCTGGAGGGCTGATTAAAACACAGCTCACTGGGCCCCACTCCCCAAGTGTCTGATACAGCAGGTCTGGAGTGGGGACCAAGCATTGACATTATAACGAATATGGGTTTTGAGTGACACTGCTGCTGGTGGTAGTCTAGGGGCCTATACTTTAGAAGGAGAATAGCAACAGAAGTGGGAAATAGAACAGACATGGGTGGAAGAAAAGCAAGGGGACCATGGGACGGGGATTATGAAATGGAACATGGGAAGAAGAGACAGTGCGAAGGCAAAAATGAATGGGGGTAGAGTGGAGAAAATAGGAGCGTGGAGGGGTGATGCATAAGTTTGAACGTCTGTGCTCTTGTTTAAAAAGAGGTGGCAACAAAACTATAGCAGGTGAGGATGAGCATCCCAGTGAGGGTTGCTGGGCAGCATTGATGACAGACGATGGTAAGCCTCACACACCCCTGTCAACACCCCTACATCTGAATGAATGATGCACATGAAGTTTCATTTCTCATACACAGCGAGACATAGCAGGTTTTTTGGCTCTGGCCTCCACGGTTCCCTCCTTTCATCCTTGACTTCCTATTCCTTTCATTGTCTCTGTAATTGGTTAGCAATACCTAGTTTGCTTTTTGCTGAGAAACCCAAAGCACTCTGGGGTAGTGGGGGTGCTTTGATTTTCATCTGTCATCTTTAAATTGTCTGATAAAAAGTAATTATATGCCAGGTGCAAATATGCTTATTACAAACTTGTAGAATACCATGAAATTTTTTACATGTACTCCACATGTGTGTGTGTTTGTGTGTGTGTGTGTGTGGTGTGTGTGTGTGTGTGTGTGTGTGTGTGTGTGTGTGTGTGATGTGCATATGGCACTGTGCACATGTGCAAGTCAGAGGAAAACTTGTGGGTCCCAGGAATTAAACTCAGGTTATCAGTCTGGTGGCAAGCAAATTTGCATGCTGAACCATCTTGCTGGCCCAAACACTATAGACTTTCATAGATTCATTTTTTACATAAAATCTTAGTTCTAATTGCTACCAAAGCCAGGCTATCTTTCTCTCAAGGTTCTTCATAGTATAATGTGTGTCCTTCCAGACATCTAGAATTCTTACTCTCATTTATACATACAATTCATCACTGATCATTCAAAACAAAAACAAGATTGTGTGCTTCTTAATATATTAGAACATGATTCATTAATCAGATATCAATTATTTGCACCTCTGCGTGAGATGGGATTTGGGACTGTTCTTATGCCTGACAATTGAGTACTTCACTTCTGACACTACCAAAATCTAAGCTCATTGGTCAGTAATAGATGAGTGACCTTGTAGCCTGTGATTTTCCCCAATTACAAACAGTGAGGCTTAAAACATCCCTGCCCAAGTGCTTTTCTGGACAAGCTAACTTTGAAAAGATGGGCTACTCCAGACTTTGCACTTAGCAGTGCCATTCTGTCCTGTTGTGTATCTTTTCTGTGTGTATGAAGTAAGTGGACTTGTTTCCCTGGCTAGGTTTTGTCTTGTTTTGGAGGTAGGCGTGGGACACAGGGTCTTCCACACACTAGACACTGCTCTCTCCTGAGCACCATCCCAGCCACCAATGTTTCCTTTTTACCTAGTCCTAGGGGTGATGCTAAAAATTAAAAATAACATCCCCCTATATTTTAAGAAAGATTGTCCCCAAAGCCAATCAGAGCATCAAGATGCAAATTTGTAGACCATGCTCTCACTGAGCTCCTCTTTCTCCTGGTAGGGAAACACCTCACTTTCCCGGGCTCCCAGGAACTGTGTCTGACTTGGTTTTCCGCTCACTTTGCTCTCTTGTGAATGTTACTGGTTTTCTGTGGGACTGTGAGGCCCCCCAATCCTGTGTGACCACACCACATGGCCACTCTCACCCTAACCCGCCTCTCTATTACTCATCCCCAAGTCAATAGAGAATGGAAAGCTTGAGTAAAGCCGGGCAAGCAGCCAGGGAGCAACAGAACATGCCCAGAAAATCAGGGATTCCCTTTTCTGCCAGGGAGGCACGGGTGGAGACAGCCGATTCTTCACGGTTGAGCTGGAGGGCTTTCAGAGAGCTGGCTGCTGGGGAAGTGGGTGGTGGTCCCTGTGTGTGACAGCCATTGGGAACAAACAGTCTCATCCTTGATCAAGCAAGGGAAATAACAGCTGAATGACGCCACAGGACAGTGGTGAACTTTCTTCCGGGATCTCCTTGAGGACCTTGTCAGGGTATGCATGAGAAATGTCCCCTAGCGGTTCATATGTTTGGACGCTTGGTCTCCAGTGGGCAAATGTCTGAGGAAGGTGGCACAAGGATACAAGGATGGGTCTAGAGGATTAAAGCCCAGCTCAACTTCCTGCCCAAGCTTTTGACACCCATTGCCCCACCAGCTACTGTCCAGTAATCAGCCAGGGGTTCACACTACCATAGGCAAGGTTCACTGTGCTTTCCTGAGACAGTAGACTGGATGCCCTGAAGAAGAGCCAACATAAACCTCTGTCTCTTAAGTCATGTACTTGAGCATAGTGACCACCACAGACATAAATCCATTTCCAAGCTTTTCTGTGAGCCTCACCAATTCACTATGTGGGTCTCCTGGCGTGGGGGTGGAATTCTTCTGAAGCAGCTTCCCTGGGCCAACTGAGACCGAGGGAAGGAATGAGGGATGGAAGCAGGGAAGAAGTGGGAGAGGAAAAATGGGAGGATGGAAGGGAAGGGGAAAGAGGAGGAAACCTTGGTGAGCACAGAGGAAAGAGAGAAACAGAAAGAAGAGAGAGAGAATGAAGAGAGATAGGTTACTGCAGCTTTGTTATCTCGAAAGTGGCATTCCTTGGCTTCTGTTGGGTGCTGTTGGACCTACAGACCAACTCTAGGGAAAGTGGAGTGTGTTGCATCACCATAGGACCATTTGGAGGCTGGCACCATGGGAAGCACCTGTCAGCTAGCAAATCTTTGGGGACACCGAGGATCAAGGTGTCTATTTTTTTTTCTCTGTCTCTAGACACCATCCTAACCAAAGTCCAGTGTTTACTAGAAGCTTACATCTCTCCAAAACAAAAGGGGACTTTACCATTGATTCTGCCTATCAGTATTACCCAATAGATTTTGTTCCCATCAATTCCACGTTCTCAACAAACATTGCTTTGTTCTTATCCTAGATCAAGGATGTGGCTTCTTCTACACTGCCTTTTCCATCATAAAGAATATGTTTGTCCACCCTCTCCTCCCCATGGACCATGTGGACTAGATGATCTGTGCTTCCCTGGCCATCAGGTTTCAGCTGGACTTGGCCAATGGGAGTCACAATCGGTAGATAAGTGGGAAGAGAGGTAGGACATCCACACATCCCCACTCTCTGTCTTTGCACTATCTTCCTGGAGGTGACTGTGCTCATTGTGTCTACACTTCTTACTAGGCAACCCACTTCCATGTCCAAGTTCTCACTGGACCCTGGGAATTCTACCTCCCCCCACCACTTCAGTGCCCCCATGTCCCAGGGTCACTAAAAGTTCCTGAGTGTCTCACTGTCTATTTTCCGTCTTCCAACCCATTCACACTTCCATAAATAACTCCCTGTATAAATGTCTCCTTTGAACCAGCCAAATAGAATTCATTTCTCTGTTGGGATCTAGGACCACAGACAATGGAGAGGGCTTTGGCTCCCAGACCTCTGTTCCTTCACACTTTACAAGTCAGTCCTTTAACTGTGTGTCATTGTAGATGAGGGCAGGTGACTAGCTTCAGCGAACACAGAAGTCCTTTGGGACTCAAGTCCCTTAGAGTTATGTGGCCCCAAACTAACCTATCAACCGCCAGTAGCATTTCAATACCTGGGAGAGCTGAGACATTTGATGAGAAGGCAATAGTGTGGGATGTCCAAGGAATGGTGAGTATCAGGATTTGAAAAGTCATTTCAGACTTCCCCCATGCAATCCAATGCTCTCCCTTTCCCCTGAACAATCAGGGTTTGCTCTTTGAGACGTGTCATGCTGTGTATATCTTCCTCCTTAACACAAGCTCTTCATAAGAATCTCCACTTTTTTCTCCCTTTCTGGGAAAATACGGTAGTGTAAATCCAGGCATTTATTTGTGGTAAGCTGTGGGATAGGAGAAAAAACAAAGCTGAACATTTGGGGAACCTGTTACTTCCAATTTCATTTACACATCTACTCATTCGCTCCAAGTTCTGTCCCAGCATGCTGGTAGATTTCTTGGGTCCCTAAGCAAATCAGACTGGATCCCTGATAGCAAGGGGCTCTAGAGAGAGACTGAGTAGGCAATCACTACAGCAGAGGCAGAGAGGGCAGAGGCTGGGGCTGGACTCTTTTGGTCTCCCTTAATCACTCATCACTGCTTTTTTTCTGAGACAGGGTCTTTTGCCAAACCTTGATCTCACTGATTAGGTGGAGGAACTCTGGGGAGCCAGCTGTCTCCACACACACCAGCACTGAGGTTACAGATACATGCCCCTGGGCCCAGTTTTTATTTGGATATTAAAGACCTGAACTCTGTCCTCTTCTTCGCAGTAAAGCATTACCAAATAGCACCATCCGCTCAGCCCAGTTACTGCTTTTGTTTTCAAATGCAATGACCTCATTCTATCCACCACATCATTTAATTATAATTAAGCTCCATTAATACAGCAGTGCATATTAGAAATTGATTGGACTTCATTTTTATGACTGTAGATTCTCTCTTTTTCTGAATCGTGATGGATCAGACTAGGAAACCATTTCCCATGGACCATGCTCCAAAGAGAACAAACAGAGTACCCAGGATACTTGGGTTTGTTCAGGTGTAAACACAGATGTCCTGCATAAGAATCTCTGAAGGAAGGATGAGGAGGAACAATACTCTTCTAATAAACCTGTCTGGAAACTACAAAAAAACCCCTCCTCTCTCAAGTTCTTATAGAAGAATGGGGGGCCGGGGGATTCCTTCTCTTCCTCACATTGTCAAATCCACAGTCTCAGTTTCTGGAGTTAGGACTCAAAGCCATTAGTCCAACCACAGCCACCAATTCAAGCCAGAGACAGGCAGGGGCAGTCTTCTGCTCTTAAGTTTCTGGGCCTCTTGTGTCATAATTACAGGCATAAAACACACACTGAAGCAGAAAGAGCTCTCAGGTTTGCTGCAGGGGTGGAGTTCACTCTTTGTACTGATGGATATATCAGTGCAAAGATATATTTTACATATATTTTTCTTGTAATAGAAGACAGCTAAGGGAGCCAACTTGGAAAAAGATGTTTGCACAGGACAGAATGTCTGATCACCACAAGATGGACATGGTTTCCCCACTGCCAAAGTCAATATGTGTGTATGTGTATAGGTGTGTATATGCATATATGTGTATACATGTATACCTGGGCCTACATGTATATGTGTGTATGCATGTATATTCACATGTATTTGTATATATATATGGGTATATTCTGTACATTTGTACATATGCACATTTATCAGTGTGCTTTCTATTGCTTTTATTAAAATGCTGACCAAAAGCAACTTAGGAAGGAAAGGGTTAATTTGGCGTACAGGTTACAGTCCACTATGAACAGACATTGGAGCAGAAGCCATGAAGAAACATTGCTTACCACCTTGCTCTCTAGAGCTGGCTCATTTTGCTTTCTTATGCAGATCAGAACCACCTGCCTAGTGTTGGCACTGCCCACAGTGAGCTGTACCCTCTCACAATAATCATCCAATCAGATGGAGGCATTTTCTCAGTTTAAGTTACTCATGATAACAAAGCACCAAACAGGATAGATACACATATATGTCTGTGTATATATGAAAGTATATGACTGCATAAATATAAAGGTATATGTATGTGTGTATATATCTACAGATGTGTACACACGCAAAGGATATCAGAAATGCCTTCCCCGGGTGAGTAAGACAAAGGAGCAGACAAGATTTGAAATGGAAGCCATGGAGTGGGTTAGGGGCATGACGTGCTTTGGGTGCTATGGTGTGTGTGCACATTCATGCGTGTGCCAGTGCACATTCATGCTTGTGCCAGTGCACATGTGTGAGTGTGCACATGTGTACAACTTGAATTGTTGATTCTCGGGCTCTTTACATCTTTTTTTCTTTAAACAGACTCTCTCACTGGCCTGGAACTCACTGATTGGGTTCAGCTGGAGGACCAGGGGGCTCCAGGGATCTCTTCTTGTCCCTCTACTTCTTACTGGGATTGCAAGCATGTGCCACTAAGGCTGTTCGCCTTTTTAAAGATCGGTGTTGGGGTTTGAACTCAGGCCTTCACCTATGCAAGGCAAGCACTTGACCACATGAGCTGGCTTCCTGGCCCCTGGATCAAACTCTTCAGAAAAAGAATATATGAATGAAACCTTTTCCAAGACTACTCCATACAACCTGTGGGTTTCTATGCTCAAAGCAGAAGGCAGCCATAGTAATTTTCCTTGAGAGCAAGACTCAAATCCATCCACAGATAAAGCAGGCAAGAAGTTGTGGTTTGTGAGATGACAGTGTACACACAGGCACACGCACAGCATCTTATGTGAGACTCGAGAAAGCCACAAACAGAGAAGGGTGAGCTTGGCATCCTGGAGCCTTGGGCTGATGTCGAGTGAAGCCAGGGTGCTAACACTAATGAATTCTGATGATTTGGAGCAGTCATTAAACTAATAAGCCTCTTTCGAATTAGCACAAGGGCTGCAGCTAGCCATCATTTAATAAAGCCGCCTTCATTATTTTAGACACAGCACACTTGTGAAAGTGACTGCAGGAGACAGGGTCCGACCCTCATCTGATGATTTTATCACTTGCCTGCCGGAGCGTGAAGGAATCAGTGTGATGAACTTGCTCTCTTGGTTTCTGCTGCCCGAAGGGAATTCTGCACAATGCCTCTCTTTTAAATCGACATTTTGAGATTTGCCATCATTTACGATTGTAACTTAATTCTTAAAATTGTATTAATTTATCAAATATTGGGTTTTTGGGGGGCAGGGGGGCCTGTGTTGAATTGTGTGTGGAAGCCAGAGGTCAACACCAAGCGTCTTCCTCAGTTGCTCCCCTCCCCCCACCTATGGAGGCAGGGTTTGTCATTTGTATCCAGAGCTTGATTGTTTGGATGCCAGTCCACATGAGGCAGCTTCCTCTAGGGATCCCCTATCTTAACCTCCTAACCATTACAGGCAGACCAGCACACTTGCCTAACATTTATGTGGGTGCTGGGACCCCAGACTCTGGTCACTGCACTTGGCATGCCATGCACTTTCCTGGATAAGACATCTCTCTAACTCATAGTTGGCCAACCTCTTCTAAAGGGTCTCTTGAACTCTAGTTCTATCCGAATTTGGTACTCTCGGCCCCCCCACTCATCCCTACCCAAAGTGAATCTCTTTGCTCAGAAACCCTGAGCTTGGAACTCTCAGGAAACTGCCAGTGGCCAGTCAAGCGCATCCTTTTCCATCACCTTCCCATTATCTTCTGTGCCTTCTCTGCAGCCAGCTTGTTACTACCCAAGGCTCCATCACACTGTGCCATGTGTCCTTGTTTTAGCACGGAGAGCCCCATGTCCTAGAGACTCCTGGGTCCCAGGCACCTGAGGCCATTGAAATCTCTTTTACAGTGAGGATCCTGTTTCCCAAGCATCTCTTGGATTTATAAAGAGTAGAAAGCTAGGTGCTTTATAAACCTTTATCTCTCTCTGCCATCATCTCCCCATCCCCTCCCCCCTGTCCCTCTGATTTGCCCAGTGTCTTTTCTCTCACCAAGTGAAGTCTGGTGAGATGACTCAGTAGATAATAGCATTTGCCACCAAACCGGACGACCAAAGAATCACCCTCAGCATCCGTGTGGCAGAAGGAGAAGACTGACTCCAGGATGCTGTTCTCTGACATCCACTTGCATCTTGTGGATGTCACAGCTGTGCCCTCCCCCGACAGATAATGTGATAAAAAATAATTTAAAAATCAAGTGATTTAACATCTCACACATGATAAAGTTTCCATCAGATAACTGTTTTCAACCCTATGATTGTTTAGTAGATCATGTGCATGTGTATGCAAGACTCTTCTTCCGCTGGCCAGTTTCCCAGAGTTCTCAGAGGCAGCAGACATGGACAAAACACGGAGCCTCTACAGAGAGTATGGGGTCTCTAAGCTTCGAAGAGGCTTCTGTAGGCCTGGGGGCATCTCCTGGTTGGAGGATTAGAAAAGAAAATGGATTAAAAACCAAAAAAACAGTGGAGTATTACTTGGTCAGAAAGAAACAATCTCTGTTTTTTTGTTTTTGTTTTGTAGGAAAATGTGTAGAACTAGAGGTCACCTTGTTTTGTGAACCAGACTCAGAAAGACAATTAAAAAAAAAAAAATGCAGAATCTAGTGTAGGTGGAAATTTCTTGGTCCCACCTAGCCCCTCAGTCTCACAGCTACTTATAAGATAATTACACAGAGGCTTAATATTAATTAATTTGGTTTATGGATCAGGCTTCTCATTAGCTAGCTCTTACATCTTGAACTAACCCATTGCTATTAATCTATGGTCAGTGGCTTTCTGGTACTTTCATATCCTGCTTCCTGGGTGGCTTTCTACCTTCTCCCTGACACCCTTTCTTCTCCCTGTATCTCTCTTGGATTTTTCCCCTGGCTAGGCCCTACCTTGCATAGGCCAAAGCAGCTTCTTTACTAACTAATGATGGTAATGCATATTCACTGTGCACAGAACGACCATCCTACAGAATTCTAGAAAAGTAAAATAACAAGGCTGAAAGTGGTTTAGTATAGATAATATAGCTCACACACATAAGGGCTCTGGGTTCAATTTCACAACAGTACTGAAAAAATGCACCAGTATTTGAGTCTGTCAACCTAGTTCTGTTGGTCAAGATGCTTGCCTATAAGTCTACCGCTGATAGCCCGAGATTGACCGCCCTCAGGACCTAACTAGTGGAAGAAGGAATCTAACCCCTGTGTATTATTCTGAGACACCCACACTCACAAACCACTCTGCACACACACATAATCAATACAATTAAAATGTGGTTTTTAAAAAGCCACAATGATAGAAGGGAAATATTAAAAAGGGAAAGCAGAAAAGAGATGAGCAAGGCAACAGGTGGGTGGACATGGCACGGCATGGCCATTATTTAATTAATCTGGGGGGATGAAAGAGAAGCAGCCAGAGGGACACAGGAACTGTGAAGGGAAGCCATCAGGGGGAGGAGTGAATTAGTGCAAAGTTCAGGCTCATAGGTATGGAAATGCTGCAATGAAACCCATTTCTATGCTAACTTTAAACACCAACTTTATAAAGAAATATATTAAAATGCTGAAGGTCTGAAGGAAGAAAAAGACCCAGAAATGACTTCCCACAAGGCATGGGTAGGTGGTTATCTGGGAGGAGAGAGACCCACAAAGGTTCCAGACAGCTCAAGAGGCCCCAGGGCTCATCTTGGGGTTCATCTCCTAACCTGCCTTTGCTCTTCCATGGGATCTTCAAGGCCTCTGGGCAGGTGCACAACTGAGGTTTTCACATTTCTTTCAAAGGGATGGATAATCCTTGCATTCTCTTCCTCACGTGAAGGTTTAGGATGGAATGTACAAACAGCCGGCGGAGCCTCCTCCTCCCGAGGGAAAGGATGAACAGCGGAATCACCACTGTTTACTCAGGGACTTTCCCTTTCTGATACTTCCTTCCTTCAGCGTGGGAGAGAAATGGAAAGTGTGAGTGTAGGGGTACACGTGCATGTGTATGCAAGACTCTTCTTCCGCTGGCCAATTTCCCAGAGTTCTCAGAGGCAGCAGACATGGACAGAACACGGAGCCTCTACAGAGAGTATGGGGTCTCTAAGCTTCGCAGAGGCTTCAGTAGGCCTGGGGGCATCTCCTGGTTGGAGAATTAGAAAAGAAAACCTTAAAGCTGCGTGAACAGAACAGGGGAGGGATTAAGACAATCAGCACTGCATTTGGGGATGATCACACAGTTGACAGAACCACGTGGGTGGGTTTGCAGATCAATATTTACTGAATTCTTAGGCTGCATGCCACCCAAAGTCTTTAAAGATGTACTTCTTGCTGTAGGGGAAATGGAAGAGTTTTGGAAAGCCAACATTCCAGCATGTGCCAGTGTGTTTTCTGAGATTCCAATGTGAATGGTTGTTTACTGAGCATTTACTAAGGCTGGGGCACTGAGTGTACATGACAGTCATACCTCCTAATCCATAGTAGTAAGTTCAAGAGCCTCAAGAAGGTATCTGAAGCAGCAGATGGTACCTCAGCCATATACATTAATTTACAAATTAATACTTATGTATGTACAGGGAAATTATATATAATATATAAATGTATTATATATTTACATATAATTATATAATTTGTATTTACATATTCATATATAAATTATAAAATAATATATAATTATATATATAATTTTCCTGTACATGCCTAAAGATTAATTTTTAAATTAGTTACAGAAAGCTAATAGCCACTGTTGCTATCATAATTAAAATAAAACAGAATTCTTATCACAATATACTGTTTTAAGATTTCCATCCATAACAGTCTTGAATTTGGTACTGTGATGATGTATATTAAAGGATCTGTAAACACAAATACTGACATTGCCCCAATCTGTCATCAGCTAGTGGAAACAGACACCTAATGAATGAACAAAGAGTCTTCTATACAGCATGGGTATGCTCCACAAATGAAGGGGTTCCACCCTGGGTGGAATGGGCAGTATGGCATGAGATTTTATCTTTCTAGATTTCTATCTTTCAGAATAGAATATGACTGAACATGGTTTGTTTCTGGAAACTTCTGCTTAGTATTTTCAGATTGTGATTGACCATTGCTAACACAAACAGTGGGGGAAAAAATCTTGAGTGTGAGGGAAAGATGCTATATCATCAAATCCTAACAAGTATGTCAGTGAGGAAATAGACTCTAAGATGCCTCCCCCACCCCCACTACCTTCCTCTGTATATTCATCAGGACATGCTAGATGAAAACTCTGTGATTTCTGATGTTTCATGAGCATCTGATGAACCTTGTTCAAATGTAGATTCTGATGCTATGGGCAAGAAGGGGGCCTAAGAAACTCCCAGCTGGTGATGGGAGTTTTAGTGAGGAAAGGCCAGGAGATACTCGAGTAACATAAATATATAGGCTATATGAAATATTTCACTTTCACTCTTCTAAAAAGTTGTTTATTTTTATTTTGTGTGTAAGAGTATTTTGCTTTCATACATGTATATGTACCATATATGTATAGTATCTATAGAGGTCAAAAGAGGGCATCAGATGTCCTAGAACTGGAATTCCAGATGGCTGTGAGCTGTCATGTGGGTCCTGGGAACTGAACCTGGGTCCTCTGCAAGAGCATCAAGGGCTCTTAACTGCTGAGCCATCTCTCCATCTTTCTCTATAAAGTTCTTGATTTTCGATGGGCTTTGGTTTGTAAAAGTCTTGAAAGAGCAGAAAGAGACAAAAATCCTGTCATTCAAAGGGTCAAGGGGGGAGATGGAAAACTTCATGCCAGCAAACTTAAACTTAACAGGCTGGAAACTTGTGAGTCAGTGGCTAGAATCAGTCATATGACTCTAACCAATACAAGGCAGTCAAATGTCACTTACTATGTTTAGGAAAGAGGAAGGGCCAAGAAGGTCTGGTAAGCAACAATGAAACATCACATCCTCTCCACAAATGAACACATCCAGATTTTTTTTAAAGATGTATTTATTATGCATACAATGTGCTGCTAGCATATATGCCTACATGCCAGAAGAGGGTACCATAACTCATTGTGGATGGTTGTGAGCCACCATGTGGTTGCTGAGAATTGAGCTCAGGTCCTCTGATAGAGCAGTCAGTGCTCTTAACCTTGGAGCCATCTCTCCAGCCTAATGTCCAGAATTTAATATGTGATCCACACTGAGCTAAGGAAGTGCTCTGGGGGCTGTTCAAAAATCTTTTGCTCCTTTTCGTGTCAGTTTTGTCTATATCAGCAGTTTAAAAATGTTTTTGATGCTCCATGCACACCCACAAAAAGCACATTAGAAGTTATGCAACTTTAAAATATGCGGTGATTGCAGACAGGCCTTTTGACTAGTGGAGAATGCAAATTGCACAAGATTCCTCTGAATAAAAATGATTGTGTAACCAGGGAATGACTGTACATGCTCAGGGGAGCTCTTCTGTAGGTGTTTTACATGCTGCCATGTTAGCTTGTTATCTCAGGCTAACAGTTTTTGGTATATTTATTTCTTTACATAGAAACAATCATTTTCTTATTCTGTAATGCTCTTTCAAGTGTTTAAATGTACCTTTTCATTGAGTTTGTAACATTGTAACCAATATCCAATTTGATTGCAGTTTTTCTTTTTCTGTCTCATTTACTTATTTTGTTACTTTTCTTTGCTGTGTGTGTATGTGTGTGTGCCCATGTGTATATACACATCTGCAGGTGCCTGAAGGGGCCAGACAAGGACATCAGGTACTTCACAGCAATTGTGGCCTGCCTGACAAAGGTGCTGGGAACTGAGCTGAGCCAACTCTTCAATTCCTTTTAGTTACTTTTCTCAACACTGAGACCCTGACAGGAAGTGACTCAGAGGAAGAAGCATTTTCTTCTGCTTTACAGCAGTGAATGCCCAGCTGTGGAGGGGGTGCCTGTCTGTGGTGGCAAGTTCTTATGGCACAGCCTTCTTGAGTTTTAGTAGGCTAAGATGAAAAGTTTTTGACTGGAAGGTGGGCCCGGCGATCCTTCCCCCTCAAGGTCATGTTCCTGCAGGAATCTACTTCCCACAGCTATGCCCTACTTCCTAAAGGTTCCACAACCTTCCCCAGATAGCACCAGCTGTTGTATGTGGTTTCTGGCCAGACTCTCCAGCCTTAGCCCAGAAGTTTGAACCCACTCTCAGCCTGTTTAGCCTCAGATAATCACTCACAGGCTTATATTATTTTTATGCTGATTGACCTAGGCAAAGGCATATAATTTGCTAACTCCTTAATTTGAACTCAACCCATCTTGTTCAGCCACTCGGCTTTGTACCTTTTCTCAGAGCAGCATATCATCTTTTTTGCTCTGTGTCTCTTGGCATCTGTGTTGTCTCTCTGGCGGCTCTGTGGCATCTGTCTCTGCTCTGAGATGATCCCAAGTCTTCTTAGCCTGGTGCCCCCACCCATATTTCCTGTCTGCCTTTGGCCAATCAGCTTTTATTAAACCCATAGGCAAGACAAACATGTACAACATTACCAACATAATCCCACTACAACCAGCAGTTGGGGAACATGTATCTAAACACATAAACCTATGGGAGACATTTCACATTCCAACCATTCCCATTTTCCACCCCTGGCCTCCTTAGGTTCATGGCCATCTCAAATGCAAATTCATTCTGTAGAACTTCAAAAGTCCCTATAGTTCAAATGTCTAAAGTCTCTTCTGAGTTTCAAAGCAGTCTCTTAACTATAAACCCTGGCTTTAAAAAAAATTATATGCTCCTGAAATACAACAGCCTAGAGTAATCATTCCTATTTCAAAAGAGAGGAATAGAAAGACAGGAATTAAAGATTGAACTAAGGTAAGATTGAAGTCCAGCATGAAGCCAGAAAGTGGTGATGTATGTATGCCTTTAATCCCAGCACTTGGGAGGCAGAAGCAAGCAGGTCTCAGAGAGTTTGAGGCCAGCCTGGTCTACAAAGTAAATTCCAGGATATCCAGAGCTAAACAATGAAACCCTGTCTTAAAAAACAAAGGCAAAAATAAAAACCCATCATCAAAACAGGAAACCCTGTATCTCCATGCCTCTGATGCAGGGTCATCGTGGCATGATCCAGGCCCCAAGGGGCTTTTGTGTACCACTTCCTCCTCACCTTTCCCACACATGGCTTCTCTAGTCAGTGAACTCTATTCAGAACTGTGAGATTTCCTTGGCAGATGCCCAATTGTCTCAGCAGCTCCAATATCTTGAGGTCTCTGCTGCAATTTAAGCTTCACCTTTGCCACCTTCAATAATCACATACTTGGGAGCTCTACATCTGCTGCGCATTGCCCACCCTTGACAACTTCTGGAACCTTGGTGCAAGACTTTCTGACCCTGTCCCTGTGTATTCTGCATGCCTGCAACCCCCCTACCATGTAGAGGGTATCAGCTTCTCTTGTCAAATCCAAATGTAGCTGGCCCTCCTGGACTGTTGTAGTGGCTGAGTGCCTGCATAGACCAGCTAAGGAAAACATTTCCATGTTTATTTGGGGTAAGGAATCTCTACAGAGGTGCTTTCTTTATGGGTACTCATTATTTTTCAGGCACTCTTTTCAAATAGGCTTCAGCTTTACAACCCAGAGCCCTGATTGGTGAGTTCTTGGTCACAAGACATGCCCCCTCCCTTGTCTCAGTGCAAATTACTTTTCTCCATACTTGTGCAAATTTCATCCACAATTACAGCTCCTTTGTCATGAAGTTGAAATTCTCTCTTGCTTTTTTCCTTGATGAACTTCACAAAATCCATGTCTTTCTGCTCTCTCTAGCTCTACGTCTGGCTAAGTGAGACAAGCTATAACCATGCCACAGACCCTGTGTTAGACTGTTTTGCAAGTCAAACAAATTATAGCCATTACTCCTATCTCAGTCTCATTCAATTTGTTTAAGGACACAGGCAGAAGGTACTTGTACTCTTTGCTGGAATATAAGATGAACAGGCTCTATTCTTTTCCCATAGTCATTGCTCCCCTCTGAAACCTCACTGGCACAGCCTTTATTGTCTAAGTTTGTGCTGACATTCTGATCTTCCACATGTCTGTGAGAGTTTTCTGTAAAGCCCGGCTAACAGCATCTTTGTTTTCCAATGCATAAACACAAACTCTTTCAAATTCCTCTCATAAAACCAGCTCCACAATTATCACAATAACCCCACTCCTTGTATAAACTTTCTATGGTAGTTGCCTCCCTCATGGTTGTGTCCAATTCCAGAGAAGAAAGGTCTGTTTGGGCTCACAGTTTCATGATGAGCAAGGCATGGAGGCAATACTCAGCTGTGTCCATGGTGATAGGAGCCTGAGATATAACTTGCTTGGATGATATCAGAATTATTTTCTTTCTTAGAAAATAATGACACACATGGATATTAGTTACACCTCCTATGTTGTACAGGAGATACAACTTGGACTTATTCCTCTTATATAGATATTTTGCATCCTCCAGTCCACATTTCCCAAAGGCTTCCTCTCCTCCCTTATCCTCCAGAACCCACAATTCTATTTTTTTGATTCTATGTGTCCAACTCATTTGTATACCATGTGAAGGCCATATTTGCCTTTTTATGGCTGGTTGATTCCACACAACACAATGTTTTCCAGTGTCTTCTTTATTTATACAAATAAAATATTTTGTTTTCTTTGGTTTCCTAACAGGTAGTGAGATTTCTAGGTCATAGTTCTATTTTTAATATTTTTCCAGAAACTTCTGTGCTGTTTTTCATAATTCTGCACTAACTTCACACAATAAGCAAGTTGACAGTTAAGTATTCTTGCATATTTATTTCTTTAGGAAAAAATTCTGTGAAGAAAATTACTCAGTAAAGAAATAGAAATGCTTGTAGGGGCTTTGATATTTAGTGTCAAAATGCTTGTATTATGTTTACACCAGTTCAGATTTCCAGCAATGTTCTATAAATGTTCATTTCCCCACAATACTAATTGTAAATTCATGAGAAGAATGTGGATATATATGTTTAAAATATTCATTAATAAATTTTTCATTCTGTTTCATTTACTAGCTCATGTTATTTTACATTTAAATTTTAGTTTTATTTATTCTGCAATGAGTCTGTGGAAAAGATCAATTAACCTTTTGTTTGACCTATATGTAGCCAAAATCTCTCCATTGTTTCTCTTCACTTTTACTTGTTGTTGTTGTTGTTTTGTTTTGTTTTTTAGCTCACGTAGCCGATGATGTCTAAGGCTTGATATGTAGCTTGGATGCCTTGCACCCCCAATCCTTCTACCTCTACTCCCCAAGTGCTGGAATCATAGACAGATGCTTCTATTCCTGGCTTAGATGACTAAAAAAAATTCAGTAAATGCTATTGGGAAGGATATAAATGGGTATAAGCTTAGTGAGAGCAATTTAATAATATGTATCAACAATTTAAAAACAGAATGTAAGTTGATAAATCTATCCAACTTACAATGACTCTTCATCCTCAGGAAATCCATATGGGTGGACTGAGATAGATGTATGTCAGGTGGTTGTTATAGTGTTGCATATGGCAGCAAAGTTGGAGTTTTGTTCAATTTAGTGAGAACCGTGTGGTCAGTTCATCCCCAGACCTCTGTTCCCAATGAATGTTTTAGATTTTGATTGCAGCACTAAAGGAGGAAAGGTGCCATTTTAATATTTGTGGCTATTCCAATGAGAAAGAGCTTACAGGCTTATATATTTGACTGCTTGGTCTGTAGCTGGTGGAACAGTTTGGGAAGGATTAGGAGGTGTGGCCTTGTTGGAGAAGCTGCATCACTAGAGGTGGGCATTGAAGTTTCAAAACATTCACACCATTCCCAGTGTTCTCTCTTTCTGCCTCCTACTTGTGGATCAAGATGTGAGCTCTCTGCTGTTCCTCACTCCAGGTCTTTGTTCCACCATCATAGACTCTGACTCCCTAAAACAGTAAGGTCAAGATTAAACATTTTGTTTTATAAGTTGCCTTAGCTGTAATTGTGGTTTTGTTATAACTATAGAAAAATAACTAAAAAATATTCCTTGGGCTTCCTGTCCATAATTAAAAATGGGTATACAAATAGATGGTTAGCTAACAGATGATAGGTCAGCAAATCAATAGATATAGGTTATCAGAAGATAGATTGTTGGCAGATAATAGGTAAATGATAGACAGAGATATGCGAATGTATCCATCATGTGATACACACCCTAACCACACATACATCCTTCAGAGCACACACAAGTCTGAACTCCTCCCTCGAGAGCATGATTCAGCAGGGTTGGGTGGGGTTCAGGCCCAAGGGAAGAGTGTGAGTGATGTTACTGGGAACAGACAAGAATCAGAGGAAAATGCCAAACAGTTGAGTCACCAATGAAGCTGAGAGCTAGATTATAGACCCAGCAACTTCTTTCCTAAATTCATAGTAAGGCTGTGCCCTGCAGCCCAGACCAGGAGATTCTGCCCCATCTGTCTTGAGAGCACTGAGTAGAGGCTCATCTCAGACTACTCAGACTCACATACTATTTCCACTGGCCTTTGTTTCTGTTTCCTAGCTGTTTCCAAGCTAGCTCCTGGTCCTAGGGCCTTTGCTCCTGACATCTTCTCTTCCTGGGACACCCTTCTTAAGACATGGCTGTCTTGGTATTTAATTTTCAAAGACATCTTTCCTAAGCCTAAACTCTACTCGGCTTCCTCACAAGGAGGACCATATCTATGATCCCTTCACCAACGTGCCCCAATCCTCTCCTCTGTCCTCAGCCACCAGGGTCCTTCTGACCTCTGCATCCCTGTTGAGTTTGTCATGATCTCAGGACATTGCCCTGCAAGGATGGATGCCACCTTCCACATCTTCATATCCTGTCCCTCATTTGCTGCTGGGCCCCAAGGATTTATCTCTCCATTTTTCGCTGTGCTATCAAATCTCCCTTTTATGACCTGGATCTTACTGTACGCCATTATGGAATAAGAGTAGAAGCACTCTGCCCTGTGTGTCACAAAGGAATCCTTCAAAGATGCAGGAGAAGACCTTGTTCTTTACCCTGCAAGAGACTGTGTGAGTTTAATGCAGAACTGGCACAATCCAAGCATGGTTGGAGCAGTCAGAATAAAGACCTTTTCCTTCTACCCGGACTCTTAGACACTCTGCATTTTGCCACAGTCCCTACCACTCCCTACATTATGCTCCATCCGCTTCATTCATTTTTTATTTATTGTAACCCTGTACACATGGGAGAGTCTAATGCTCATCAATGAGCTTGTGAAGGAGTCTAGAGCAGGGTCAAAGCAGAGCAATGAGAGGGGCCTTTTGTGACTGTAATCTACATCACATTGGTAACTGTTCATGCTCTGTTTAGGTTTCTCAAAGAGACAAGAGGGAGCAAGGAGGCCTGTGACTCACGAGATTCAAGCCCGCCTATGTCAAGTGATCTCCAATCCACCCTGTCCCGGGTCAGGGTGGCCTCCGGGCTGTGTAGCGGGAAGAGTGAACAACAGTAAGCACTGAGGGATGAAAAACACCATGTCCTTAGATGAGCTAGAGGATAAAATGCATCTCACAGAAGTTACTGTTTACCCCAAGGCATAAAATTGCAACAGGAAGCTGGAGGCTCCTCCAGGGAAATATTCCCAATAGGAAACTCAACGAGACCATATGTCCCAGTCGATTCCTGCTGAATGCTGTCCATCCCTGATTTGGTGACATTGCCCTAGCTAGCTCTCCCAGTCAGGTCTCTGCTGGGTGTTATAGACACCTGATTGAATGCTATTTGGTTATCCATCTGCTGCATCTATATACCTGCTGCTTTTGTTTCTTCTCTTGATCCTGCTTGCTATGTGCTTAATAAACTCATTCAAAACCAGAGCGTAGCTATCATATTTCACCCTTTATACAGAACAGTTATGAATGAGGAAAACAGGCAGGTTCCAACATGGTACATCTTAAAAACCTACCTGTGAATCCCAGTAGAAGTATTGATCACTATGCTAAACTAAGGACCAGGCAGAGAGCCCCAGAATGTTCCAGGGGGCTTCTTGAATCATCCAGAGGCTCTAGGTAGGAGTGTACTGATAGAAAGCATGAGTATACAAAGAGTCAAATGTTTCAAGGAGAATTAGAATATGAGAGACCTCAAGGGACTGTGGGATATTCTGTATACTGTGAAGGAATGTGGGGAGGGGTAGGACCGGTGTCCAGACAACCAGGGAACCACTGCCCTGAAGCAAAATGCCACATGGATGATCCTCCTGCAGCAGTCAGGGTTTACAATGCACAGGAAAGGAAAGCCACTATCTGCTGATAAAAAATTTATTTGCAGAAAGGAAAGAAAGAGGAGGAAGAAAAGTCAAGGCCCCACTGTCAAAGAAGAACAGATAGAGGCCATGGATAACCAAGTGCGTGAAGATGTCCCCAAGGCATCAGAAGCATCCTCCCTTGCCACAGTCACCATCTACACTGGCTCTCTCTCTCTCTTTCCTCCCCCCACCAATATATTTCTCAAATACTTGTTGAAACATGGAAAGGAGAAATCTCCCCAGTACTAGAAGCCTTGTCACCTTGATTTCCAAAGTGCACGATTTGGGAGAATGTGTTTCCAATATCGTCTGTCTCCCTCTGTTAGTGTTTTGCCCGATTCTACCCCAGTGAGGTTCTGACCCCTGGCGTCTATTGGGAATCAGACTTTGGAGTAGTGGGGAGGGGGTGTCGGGCTTGTCAGGAAGGGAAAAGCCACAACCGCCTGGAACAGCCAACACGCCCCCCTCCCCATTTTTAATGCATTTAACCTGGAAGAATCATGGCTGCAGCCCAGATTAGATTACAGGGTTGGTGGAGGTGAGCTAACCAGGGGCAAATGGCCGCGTGTGGGCTGAGATCATCTCTGTTGACACCACCTAATTCGAGGCCCGTGTTAAAGGCAGCGGCAACGAGGCCATCTGCAGCTCAGCCACCCCCATGACCACAGGGGGAGGTGAGGCCCAGGCAGAGCCACTTTGACGGCTGTCTCTTTCAATCTGAGAGTGCCCGGTCCTCGTGTCATGATTTAAAGGTCTCCCGGTACTAGCTAAATGTCCCGGCTTCCTGTGGGCAATGAGGTCAGTTTCATGTTTCTCTCAGAACAAGCTTTTGATGATAGGGGCTTTTCACGTGCTCACCTTCCTGGAACTCTGTGCACAACACCGTTCTGCACTCGCCACACATGGGCTGATTTTTGTCTCTGTGCAGTTTTGAGCACAGTCTTAAGAAGGAGACATATCTAGAGCCAAGGGGAAAGAGGAACACATTCAGTCTTCTCACTTCTCAGTTTCCCCATCACTGACTTTTTAGGTTGACCTCCAGCACAAGTTTCTTTCTTCATAGTTATTGGTAAAAATAAATGCAGCCATAGAAGCTTTATGGTTCATGAGAAACACATTAAAGAGACAAAACAGAGTAAAACCACTGGACATCCAAACGCCCTGCTACGCCACAGTGTATCTTATGGCAAAAAAATAAAAGGTTATTATCTTTCTTATCAACAGTTTTCATCCCTCTGTCTCATATGTAAGGCCCAAATGGTCAGGAATTTATGTACTAGGCAAAGAGACTGAATCATGAAAGGAACATGGCAAAAACTTATCAAATCATTTATTGAATGAGTGAATAAATGTGGAATTCCTTTGGGCTGAGCGTCCTGGAAGATAGGCCCTTTATTTAGCAAGTCTGCTGATGATTTTGATCTTCTTCTTTTCAGTGCATGGCTGACTGTGCACCCAGGCTGGGTAAGGCATCTTTCTTGGTTCTCATCTTCACTCATTAGCTGGTGACTTTGGTTACACAACCCCAGTAGGAATTTGTTTATTCATTTATAAGATGGCAACAAATACAGAACTAACATAAACAGGTTCTTGTGAGGTTTAAGAGGCATGTCTGGATGATTGGTAGCTATTACTAATACTCAGTGTTGATATTTTTAAAAATAAATTTAAGCCAAGACAATAAAAAGTTATAAATACCAGGAAAAAAAGGAGGGAAGGAAATAAAGAACATGGGCTATGTGTATAGAATGTCATCTGTTTGACTATTGAAAACCTGAGTGTATTTAACATAGCTTGAAGATGAGGCAATATCCACACACAAACCCACGAGAACCTCAACACTGTGTTTGCTGTGTATACATCCGCTACCTCTCTCTCACCTTCAACATCATCCTTTTATGCAACAATAATAAAGACACTCAAGAAAAGATCTCTCCTCTTTGCTAATCTTAAAATAGCTGAAGTTCTTGGCAATGCTGTAAACAGGCCTCCAGGGCTCACTCCTCATACAGACCTGAAACTTTGAATCTTATGAGCACAGTATCTTCTTCATTGTCCTTCCCAGACCCTAGCACCCGCTATCTTACTCTCTGTCATTTTAGACTCTTTCTATCAGTGAGTTATGCAGTATTCGGTTTCCAGATTATTTTACCTAGCACAGTGTCATTCAGGATCCTCTCTGTTGACAGAAATAAAAATATTACTCTTTGTTCAAAGACAGCAGTTTTCATTGCTTCTGCCCCTATGTGTTCTGTGCATCCATCAGTGAGCACTACACATCCATGAGTACTGCACTCAACATGCACACACAGAGACTCTCAGGTCCTTCTTCCTAGTCCTTTGGCTGAATCCTCAGAACAAGAATGGCTGCTGGATCCTTTATTAGACCTCTACTTAATTTTCTGAGGAGTCAACATACTGCTTCTCACTGTGACTGCCCCAATTTAACACCCCACCAGCCCTGCACAGAGAATGTGACACTGCACAGTCCCTAGGAAAAGCAAAGAAACTGTTGAACAGGTCAGTTCTGCTGATAGCTGGCCATATAAAACACCCTCAAATCATTTTTTATCATCATAATAGTGGTTACGCACCAAAAATAGACTCAACTTCAATAGTCACAATTTTCATAGAATGCCTAAAAGAGACAAACTCAACACAAAATATATAATTCCCACATGTGGAATATCTCTCAGCATTCCTATAGTGCACACACATACAAAAAAAAAAAACCAAAAACATGATGAGGACCAAGGTTGACAAAATGTCACTTTCCTGCAATTGTTCAGAAATAATGCAATATTAAAATTTTTTAATTTAATTAAAATCATTTTTGTGAGATGTAATCAAAGCCAGAGGAGTTTGTTCAGGTTGTTGGGTCACTGTCTTAGTTAGGGTTTCTATTGCTGTGACCATAGCCCTAAAGCAGGTTGGAGAGGAGAGGGATTATTTGGCCTGCACTTCCACTTGGCTGTTCATATTGAAGAAAGTCAAGCAGGGCAGGATCCTGGAGGCAGGAGCTGATGCAGAGGCCATGATGGGGTGCAGCTTACTGGCTTGCTCCCCATGACTTGCTCAGCCCATTTCCTTATAAAACCCAGGACCACCAGCCATAGATGTCCTCACCCACATTGGCTGGGTCCTCCCATATCAGTCACTCATTGAGAAAATGCCCTACTGCTGAATCTCATGGAGACATTTTTCTTCAACTAAGACTCCTTCCTCTCTGATGATTCTAGCTTGTGTCAAACTGACACTCAAAGCCACTACAGTCACTAAGTGCATGAGGTTGGCTGGGAATAACTTCACAAAGAGGGATACATTTGCCTTTCTGGATAATCACGTGATGAAGCTGACAATGAGGTGCACTCAAAGAGACTGAAGAGTGAGCACACACACACACACACACAGAGAGACTCCTCTGGTTTGTTCTGTGTTACATGTGGCAACAGAGGTCCCTGTCAGCTACAAACAGGTTATGGAGGCATTGGGTACCTAGTGGATTTTCAGGGTCAGAAGCTATCTTTGACCTTCTTCTGATCTCATGGAATTCAATGGTTTTCCAGAGTCTCAAGTGCCAGATCACCATCTTTGGGGCCTAGAAAAAGTGCAAGAAGATCAATGAGGAAGAGAGGAAGGAGGAAGGAGAATGTGGGTGGATTTTTCTTTAGGTCACCAGCTCACAAAACAGGACACAGAGACTCTCATTAATTATGAAAGCTTGGCCTTAGCTTAGGCTTGCTTCTAACTAGCTCTTATAAGTTAAGTTCACTAATTATTTTTTTAAATCTACATCTTTCCATGCATTCATTACTCCATCTCCATTTTGTCCACCCTGCTTCCCCTGAGGCTGGCTGGCAACCCCACCTAATTCTTCCCAGTATCCTCCCTGCCTGGAAAGCCTTCCTAGCTATTGGCTATTGAGCTTTTTATTAAACCAATCATGGTGACTCACCTTCACAGCATACAAAGAGATCATCTCATGGCAGGTGAGTCCTGAGAGCATGGAGTTTTCTCTCTCTCTCTCTCTCTCTCTCTCTCTCTCTCTGTGTGTGTGTGTGTGTGTGTGTGTGTGTGTGTGTGTGTGTGTGTGTAGGGGGAAAGAGAGAGAGAAAAAGGAAGAGAGAGCAGAGGAGGAGGAGAAGAAGGAGAGAGAAAGAGAGAGAGAACCCTGGAACAATAATACTCCATGGTTTGGGGAGATGCTTGGTCAGCGAACATCTTTCCTTGAAAGCAAATGGACCTGAATTTTAATCCAGACATCCTAGCCTACTTGGTAAGTCCCAGACCAGTGATAGACACTGTCTCAAAAATCAAGGCAGACACCACCTGGGGAATTTCAGCTGAAGGTGTCCTCTGGCTTCCACATACAGACACATGTAATATATACACACATACACACCCATGTACATGCACACACATATGTATATGCACAAACATGCCAGTTTCTCCTGATGGCAAGATTTTAAAAATCTTTTGTTTCTTTGTTTTATATATATATATGTATATATATATATTTAAAACAGCAGGCACATATTGATTTTACAATCAGCCGAAAAAGAAAAAAAATAAAGATGTCTCTCTTTCCATTTGGGGAAATTTTTCTTTCAAAGGAACGCATCTGGGGACAGCAGTATTTCTCCCCTGCGAAGCCCGAGGGAGGGATGGAGCCAGGGCTCCGGCCTTTGTAGTAAATGTCTCCAGACCACACTAAATCCAATCTTCTCATTTGGGGCTATTTGCTTTCCGGACGGCAGGGCTGTGATGGATCCCAGATTCAGCACTCATGGCATCTCAATCAGATGTGTTTAGATGCCGCTGTGACACAAGATTATGACGTTTTGATGGGATTAGGAGATAACTTTGCTTTAATCTATAAAGCCCTGTATGTTTTGGGATCTGATTACCCCCAAATTCCCTTCCCTAGCCCAGCAATTAAGATTAACCAGAGCGTCCCTGTTAACCATCCCCATATTGAGAGCTCAGGAAATCAGAAATGGGTGGTTTTGTTTTGAGTTCTCTCTCTCTCTCTCTCTCTCTCTCTGTTTGTACCCTTTTTTGTTCCCTGAAGAAACCTCAGGAACAGTGGTTCTCAACCTTCCTAATGCTGTAACTCTTTAACACAGTTCCCCATGTTGTGCTGACACCCCCAACCATAAAATTATTTTTGTTTCTACTTCATAGCTGTAATTTTGCTACTGTTATGAACGGTAATGGAAAGTCTGTGTTTTCTGACAATCTTAGGAGACACCTCTGAAAGGGGAATTTGATTCCCTGAAAGGCACTGAGACCCACAGGTTGAAAACTACTGTTCTGGAATCTGTCTGAGGATCTTGCCAAGACCACAGTGAGTTTTCTCCCTTCTCTTTCTGTCCTGGAATTTACTTTGTGGAGCAGGCTGGCCTCAAACTCACAGAGATCCACCTGCCTCTGACTCTCTGGGTATGCTGGGATTAAAGGCATGCACCAGAACACCCAGCCACAATATGTTTTCTGTTCTCTGACTCTCCTTTCAGGGGAAGCTATACCTCTAAGATGTCTTCCTCCTGTTTCCATTTGATGGGAGGAGGTTTTTGTATGTGATGTTTTTGTCCCTGGTCCCATGGTAAAAAGCAGATTTTTAACCCCAAAAGTGCTGGGAGTTGGCCTTAAAGAGACTCCTATGAACTCCTTTCAGTCTTGGGAAGTCTGGCCCACCATGACCACACTGGCTCACCATAATGTTTTCCAGGGAAATCTGCTCCCCGCACCAATACACTATGCCAATAGCTATGGGGTTATTTATTCATTGACTGTGGGCAACATATCATTTGCTTTGTTCATGGCTGTATTCCTACAGAGGTTGTGTGTGGGGGAACAAACAAACAAAACCAGCCAAAGAGGAGCCCACACAATCAGGACATTATGGCTGTATAGGATTCTAGAGGCAGTCTCTGCCTGTTATATGTTCTAGGTCCTTCCTGCCCCACCCCCAAACTGCCAGGATCATTGTTCTGTGTGGTTAATGACAATAGTCACTGGTTGGTCTGGCAAATGGGAGGCTTCAGCAGGAAATAGATAAAAGAGAAGAGAGAAAGGGAGAGAGAGATTTGAGATTGACTGTGACTCAGTTTCTCTACCCAAGTATGTGTCTTGTTTCCTTGTCCTGGTTCCTCAAGCTGTGGCTTGGTCCAGGTTCTGTTTCTTCCTTTCTATACATAAATTTTTGTGGGCCTAGAGATGGTAATTCTTTGGGTTCTTCCAGATCCCCACATGTGATGTAAGTAAATAAATAAATGAAAAACTAAGAAAATAATATAGGATATCCCCAAAAGTATCCACATGGGCACAGCCCTAAGAGAGGGATGAACATGTACACTCAATAGAGCAGCCCAGAGCTCCTATGTATAAAGGTGCTGAGACCTCTGATTAGATTCCCAGTTGGTTCAAGTCATACCAGTTGTTATAAAAATAAGTAAATAAACTTTCACAGATCATCCTAATGAACCTATTTCTCAACAACCTAAAGACACAAGCAGATGTGACTGATTCACCAGCAGCTTGCCTCCAAGAGGGGATTCAGGAACCAGATTTTGCTCCCCGTGGCTCCTGATGTTTACAGTCACATAGGTGTTATAAGCTGTGATGAGACACTGTTTAAGAACCACAAGGTAGGCATCATATCCACCCACACAGTCCTGGGTGTGGTTCTAGGGCGCCCTCACCAGGCCCCTCATACACACCAGAGTCTGGAGTGGCTCTTGGCCCTTAAATAAATGACATGTTTGCATACAACCTGGAATTGCGGGCTTTATATCACCTTAAAACCTGTAACACATATCAGAGTATAAAGCAGTCATTAGACCACACTGATGAGATGATTACAATATGGGAAAGTGCCCAGCACATGCACAATTGTTGAAAGTGCATCTTTGCACAGATGCGTGTGTGTCATGGCACAGGGGTGAAGGTCAGAAGCCAACCTCCAGGGTCAGTCTTTGCCTTCTAATTTGTGCTGTCTTATTGTCCCCTGCTGTGGCCTGAGAGCTTTCAAGGTGGCTTCTGTCTCCACCTCCCGTTTTCCTCAGGAATGCTGAGGTTACAGATGTCTCTTGCCACATTCATTTTACATGGGTTCTGGGAGATCTGAACTCTGGTCCTCACATCTGTGCAACAAGGGCTTTGTTCACCAAGCCATCTCACTAGCCCTATATTTTTGTCCTGAATATTTCAGGCGCATGCTTGGCTACATCTTCAAATGTGGAACCCACAGATCCAGAAATCCATTTGTGTTCATGCTGTGGGTCAGACACAGTCACAGTCCTGCCTGGCTACAGGGAGATGGAGCTCAGTGGACTGAGCTGGAGGCTTGCTGCAGGTGACATGGCGGCTGGCCAGGAGCTGTGTGAAAGCACTGAGCACTGCTTTCAACTCTGCCTGCTCCATGGTGGCATTCATGGAAGGAGCTCACAGCTCCACTAACAGGGTGTGATTCACAAAACACGAGGAGACTGCTGTTAAGAGGGGCAGAGAAAAGGTTCTGAGCCCAGGGCTGGGTCTTCCTCTAGGTACTACAGCTCCAGAAATTGGCTCTCTTCATACTGAGCCACGATCCCGCTTCAGCTATGCTTGCTTCTTACTCAGATAAAAATCACTGTTGCTATAACCTACGGAAGGGCTTAGTCTCTTCCAGTAGATCATGCAAGAAAGTCAGAGAAGGGGAGAAAAGAGGGAGGGGAAGTAAGAAGGAAGGAAAGGATGATCGGAGGGAACAAGAAAGAAAGAGGCAGAAGGCAGGGACGTGTGAAGCGGAGAAGGAGGAGCTGTGTTGGGTTTTGTTTGTGGGATGTCTCACTGTGTTGCCCAGGCTGGTCTTCAGTTCATGATTCTTCTGCCTCAGCCTCTCAAGTGTTGGGGCATCACAGGTATGCAGCATCCTGACTTTTAATATCATTTTTAAGCACTTATTTATTTTTCATCCTGAATGAGTCAGCTCTCTTCCACTCTGTGGGTCCCCAGGACTGAGTTCAGATGAGACTTTAAATCCTGCTGAACCCTCTCACCAGACACACTTGTTCTCATTTCAAAAGATGCTCAAGTTCTGTAGGGCTCATCTCTCTGCTCCCTCTGAACCTGGTAACAAGCTGTGCTGGTTTCTCGGGGCCTGTGGGGGTTTTGGTTTTGGGGTAGTATTTTTTTTTTTGGTTTTGTTGTTGTCTTGGATTCTTTTTTCTGCCATTTTGGAGTTTTAGTGCTAAAAGCAGGCCAACCAGGACATCATTACCATCTGACATTAGTTCTGACAGCTAAGAAGGTTTTCAGGACTAGCTCTTTCATAGAGTGGATTTCATCTTCATGAACCTCAGTTTTCTCATCTCTAATATGGGCCCAAGGAAGCAAGCTAGCTGCCTCCTTAGCTTGGTATGAGGCATGAAGATTGAATGACAGAAACCAGGCATGGAAAATTCCTGGCAACATGCCTAGTATTTGATGATCTGTCTTTGGAGTTGGGTGAGACTCCCTCTTTTGGATTTATCTCATTTATTTATCTATCTATTTATTTATTTATTTGAAACTATTTGAGACAGAGTCTTATATAGCCCAAAATATCCTTTAACTTATTTCATAGCCTGGACTGACCTTGAACTTCTGATTCTCCTGCCTTCTCCTCCTCAGTGCTGTGGTTCCAGGTATGTGCACAGCTCCCAGCTGACAGGATGCTGTGGATCAAACTCAGGCCCTTTTGTACACGCTAGGCAGGCACTCTACCAGCTGAGCGACATCCCACTTTCCTTTGATGTAAATGTTTAGAACAGAGCCCCAGGCAACAGAGAGAACCTTCATAGAGAGCAGCTAGGCTGAGGAACTTCCTCCGAGGATGGGGGTGCCCTCCGTCCTCCATGTGGGGGCACAGGGCAGGTGGCTCTCAGATACACAGAACCAGGAAGTGCACATGGCTCTCAGCTGTTTGTCAATGGGTTGAACAGGGCAAATGGCTCTCAGCTCAGCCCACCCCGAGAGCCTCTGATCCGCACCAAGGGAGGAAAGGCAGGAGGTGAGGGACATGATAAGAAGGCTGGCGAGCCCAAGCTTTTCAAAGCTCACCCCTTCTACAGGAACCAAACTTTAATAACCAGACCCAGAGAGTGAAAGAGAAAGAAAGCAGACCTTCAAACCAGCCCCTTTGAGGAGGCCACATTGTAGAACTCAGAGGCTGGCTTTGAAACTGTGCGGAGTTTAACCACAGCAGACGCACTTGGCTCCCCCACACCCTATTCCCACCTCAGGGGAAGTCAGAAAAAAAAATTAAAGAGAAATGAAGAGACTTTGGAGAACAAAGAAATGAACCAGATGCAGCACCATTTTCACAAAGGTCAGGGTCCTCCTCATGTTGCTAATAGTGAAGGGCACTGATGTGTTTTCTGAGTGGTGTTTGGGGGCTTATGGCTCCTATATCCCATTCTAGCTAACCCCCCTGGCAAAACCCAAAGGTACACCGGAGGATTCTACAGCTCAGAGAGGCTGATCCTAGGACACAGCTGGAAAATGTTGCAACAGGCTCTGAATCTAGCCTGATTTCTAATAAATCTGACAACTCACTCTTGCTCTCCAAAGCGATACAAAGACAGAAGGGAAACTTGGGTGAAATAGTTGGTGAACCACAGTGAAGACAGGTACAGTATGCACAGCCCAAAGCAAGCTTCCTCAGGCTCTGTCAACATCTGGGCTCAGTGGAGAGAACCTCTTCGCCATGAGAAGCCACCCTGTGTATTCTAGGACAGTTAGCAAGCATGGCCGGTTTCCCTGTCTCTGATGCCAGCACCACCTTCCCGCCTCCAGAGTGACATCCAGAAATATCTACAGACAACGCCAAATGTCTCCCGGGAGAAAGTCACACAGCATGTCAAAGACTTGTTGATGCCGGGAGAAGGAATAAGAACCGGTCATAACCAAGAATTGAAAATCAGTTAAGTGCCATGCAGAAAGCCTCTGATCTCCTTTCGCCCCATTTAATGCCTCATTTAATCCTCCACAAGAACACTGTGAGGTGGACCTTTTATAGACAGGACATGTAACGATTAGAGAGCTGAAGTAACTACAAAAGTTCACACAGCTAGCTTGAAGCAGAGCCCTGGGTTTGAACCCACGTCTGTGAATTCCTTTCCTGGTGCCTAAGAAGGGGAAACAAAAGACAGAAAGTGGATGTGTCAAAAGAAAACACTTAAGTACCAAAATGCAAGATGAGAGCTAAGGAAGGAATAAGGAAACTGAGGTCAGTCCATCATGGGCCCCTGCAATACTACATGGACTAGGGACAAGCCTCAAGGATGCTGTCCTCCGCAGCACCCCACTTCTTGACTCTACCCCCTAACTCATGTCTGCCTTTGCAAATGGCCAGCACCTGTGTCTACCCCAACTTCCTTTCTCCTCTCACATCTCATAAGGAGAGAAGTCTATTTCAAATGCTGTGTGATTTATGAAGGAAAGCCTCTTGCCCCGGCCATCCATCTCTCTTCACAGGGACACACATGCCGAGGAGCATCTATCCTGGAAGTGACCCACATTTATTTTCTGCCAGGAACCAATGCCCTGGGGGAACTCAAGAATCGTCCCTAAATTATGAGAGAGTCTGGGGGAGACCTTCCCTCAGAACAACGACCCCCCCCACCCCAGCCTGAGCTTCCCTCTAAATCACCTTGTAACAGCTTGTCCTCTGTGAACTGCACATGTGCAGGGAGAGGTAAGCCCCCACCCCGAGGGCAGGACAGGCACTAATGGCCAAGAACTTGAAGTGGAGCTGTACTTCGAACTAACCATGACCTCCATGCTTCCTGCAGCCTTCCCTTGACATTTCCTGGCAGATACCTTGATAGCAGGAAGCATATTTCTCTCTGAATTTCTTCAGTCTCTCAACCCCCTTCCAGCCCCCACCATTTGTTCTTAATCGCTCTGGGGGTGAAGGCTTTCTTTGAAAATCTGATGAAAGCTACCAGCTCCTCCCTTCATTAAATAAATGATTGTTTACTCCTGCTAAAACCTTCCCAAATGGAATGACTGGTTTATGGCGGATTTTCTAGGAAGATAAAGGACTTTCTCCTCCTGTCATGTAAAAAAAAAAAAAAAAATGTTAATGCCTCGACTCTTTTTATTTCTCTTTTTAACATTTACTGGTGTGCGACACGCATGTGGAAAAGTACACAAATCATAAGCTCTCGACTTAATGAATTTTCCTAAACTGGACAGACCAGTACAACCTGAACACAGATCAAGAGAGAGCGCTGCTGTGTCTGGAAGCTTCCATAGGCATCCCCCAGGCTTCTCCACCACCCAGTGGAGCCAGAGGTTGGCTTTAAACAGCCTTGTTCCCTTCTCAGTTATTCTTCCCTTAGGAGTCATGTAGTCTGTGCAGATCTCCTTCCTCATGGAGTGTGCAGCCTAGGGTAGCATGCAATGTCCATTGTTTGTTTCTGTTTTGTCTAAGGCAGTGAGAAGGAAGATACCATTTGTGTTCTTCAGTATTCTGATTGTAATGTTCCATGTGTGAATATGTGCTTGAGATAGTCTTATGTGGTTCAGGCTGGCCTTGAGTTCCCTTGGTAGCCAAGTTGACCTTAAATTCCTGATCATCCTTCCTCTACCTCCCAAGCACCAGGATGATGGGCATTACCACACCCTAGTTAATGTGGTACTGAGGATAAAACCAAGGGCACCATGCATGCTAGGCAAGCACTCTACCAATGAGCTACACCCCCAGCCCAGTGGGCATGTGTGTGTGTTCATGTCTGTGTGTGTGCATGTGTATCTGTGTGTGTGCATGCATGCATTTCTGTATGGGCATGCAAGTGTGTCCGTGTGTATATGTGCATCCATCCCTTCATGCATGTGTGTGCATTTCTGTGCATGTATCTGTGTCATGCATGTGTGCATGCACCTGTGTCTGTCTGTGTTTTCATAAGTGTGTGTTCACACGTGTTCATACATTCATATAAATTCTTGCTATAAAATGTTCATATTTTCAGGATGGAAATCTCTGGGTTGCTTTCTTCTCCCTACAATCCAACTCACTCAGCCCCACTGAAACTGGTTGCCTGAGCTTCTTTCCAGACATTTCTCTGTGTCCAGCTATCTGTCACGTTCAATAACCGGCCTTTCTATTTTGTTTTTACTCGGATATGATCATTCTACCATTTCCCCTACCTATCAATACGTCCTGCTGATCTTTCCATAGATTGCTCCCGCAGCTTTAAGCTGCTGAGTGTCCTTTCATTTCAGAGACGGGCTATGATTTATTTAGCCAGTCTCCTCCTGGTGCACAAGCAAGCGGTCTCTATTTGCTGTTGCCGCAAATGGAGAGGCATCAGACAACCCTTTTATGGGCCTCTGTGTGAGTGTTTGGGAGAAAAAAAAAAAAAAAAAAAAAAAAGAAAGGTGGAATTGCTGGCTATACACGTTTGTCTTTAAGTGGTTTTTATGGGGCCAGGTGGATGGTCCAAGCTGTTGTAAGTTCTGGGTAAAGCTGGAGACTCACGTGACTCAAGGCATTTGATAGTGATGGACGTTCACTCCAGCTCACAGGGATGAGACAAATGTCTACAACTAGACAGACAGGGATGCCTGCAGAAGTGCCTTTGGTGACTGTTTGCCAATACCTTGTGTTTTGGGTTGCTGAACCTTCTCAGAGATTCAAAGAGAAGAAACTGCTGTCACCTTATAGTGAGGCTGTCTGGGAATGGCAGGTCTGAGACAGATGACTAGTGTCCCCAAAGAACAGAAGAACTCATGATCTGAGCCCAATGGGGGATGGCTAAGGCATTGTGTTTGTCAGGAACTGTGTGTGGCTCGCCTAACTCACTTCTCATCATCCTCCTGTAGGGGAAGTACTGTGTTCGTGTGTGTGTATGTGTGTGTGTGTGTGTGTGTGTGTGTGTGTGTGTAGGTGCCCCTGCATTTACATGTACACATATGTGCACATGTCTATTCGTGTGTGTGTGTGTGTGTGTAGAGAAGAAAGGACAACTTCAGATGTTCTTCAGGTACTACCCACCCTTTTTTTTTTTTTTTAAACTTTATTTATTTATTTATTTGCCTTGGTGTTTGCCTGGAACTGGAACTACAGACAGTTGTTAGCTGCCATGTGGGTGCTGGGAATCGAACCCGGGTCCTCTGGAAGAGCAGACGGTGCTCTTAACCACTGAGCCATCTCTCCAGCCCCCACCCTTTTCTTTTTTGAGGAGGGGTCTTGCCTGGCACTCACTACATAGACAAGGCTGACTGGGCAGAGAGCCCTAAGAATCTGCTCATCTCTGCCTCCACAGCACTGTGATTGCATGCCTACCTGTGTTTTTATTCTGGGGATTGACCTTGGGGCCTTGTATTTTGTATGGCAAATACTTTACAAACTGGGCCATCTCCTTGACCTCAAGGGTTCTATTTTGAGTCCCATTTTTCAGTGAGGCAAACTGAGGTTTAATGAGTCTTCTACCCAAAGCCACACATACCCATGATCTAATCATTTACCAGGAGATTATGCCATGGACTCTCTTGGTGGGGATTTTGACTTCAGGAAGCCCAATATTCAATGGTAGAGACAAGCCAACAAAAGAGGACCAGAAGGGCAAGAGCCTCTGGACCAAATGGAGCTGGGACCCTTTGGTTTCTTCTCTCTCTCCATGCTATCTCTGATGTGGATGGTCTCCATGGACAGGTGAACCTAACCTGGGTTCTATCAGCACACAGTAGATGCCAACTCCACATGAGACATTTCACATCCCTACCAGTACACAGTAGGCACCTATTGAATACTAGCCACCTCACACTTCCCCAACCCTATCAATTCTTCCAATAGATCTTTGGAGAAATTTAAGCTCAGAGAGACACCTGTTACCTGCAAGACAACCCATAGCTCACAGGGAATGGAACTAGGGCCTGGGCTGTGTGTCTTTCATTTTAGAACCTGGAGCCTCTGAACCACACTGTTTCTTTCCTCCCCTGTAGGGAAGCTCTTCCAATGCTGCAAGACTTTACCACTCATTTTGAAAGAGGAGTGAGCCTTGAGAGCAGAGAGGTCTGTGTTGGAGCCCTAGCTTACATTCCTTGCTCTGACTCTCTCAGGAGTAGCCACTCAAGCCTCTAATTCCAGCACCTGAGGCAGGAGGATCACTGTGAATCTGAGGCTAGCTCAGGCTACAGAGGGAGATTCTGTCTCATAAAAACAAACAAGAAATAAAAAGTACTTTAGGTCCCACCTGTCACATGAATGCATAGCAACCTTCTACTTTTAAGATGAATGTCCAGTCACTATCCAATGTAGATCAGTTACTTTTATCTTTAATTATCTTTTTATATTAATTTTCAGGTTCCCTAGTCCGGCCAACGCTGTCCCTGCCGGGTCAACTGAATTCTGCAACACACTGACAGACCTTTCCCTACCTGGGCAGAAGTTGAACCAATTACCCAGATCCAGTTGACTAGAGACTGGATGCCCATACAGCACTAGAGTGGGTGGAAGCCCTTTCATGGTGGCCTTTGAAGACTCTAAGTGGTTAAAGCCACATCTTGAAAAAACTGCTTTTCTTTTTCACCTGTTAGTGGGAAATTCAGGTGCACTCAGTTGACTCTGGGAGCCTGTGGAGTCAGCACAAGCATGCTGGGATCGGGGGAACTGCGGGTGAGAGCCCTGGCAGGACCAGTGAGGATAAAACACAGCCAGAGGGGAAGTAACCTTTAACATATGCTGCTAAGTAGAAATATTCATGAACCATGCTGAAGCTGCAGAGGGAGCAATAGAGAAGCCGGGCACCAGCCCTTCTTAGATGTCGGGGAGGAAGTGTAGGGGAGAGGTCAAGGCTAGTCCCTGTAGATGGAGACCTGTAACTGCTTACAGATGGGACCCCAAGGACACTAGCTCAGCAGCACTGAAAACCTGGGGGGTTGATATTTAGTATTCTGGAGACAGGATCTATCTCCATGGAATCCAGGTTGGTATAGAACATATCAGCCTCCTGCCTCAGCCTCCTGATTATAGGTGTGGGCCAGCACCCCTGGCAGGGAGACCCTGAGCCTTCCCAGCACCCTGTGGATGTTAGGAGAGGCTCTTAAGAGAGACCTACCCTCTCTCAGCAGGTTCCAAGACTGAGCCATTCACCCGGGCTGCACAAGGCTTGAAGAGTCTGTCTGTCTCATTTACTGTGGAGTGAATGTGGCTCTCCAAGGAAGTTACTGATCTCTCCTTCTCTGACCTGTCACTCCAGAAGCCATTTTCAGAATTTGGACAGCTCTAGACGTCTCCTTCATAGTCACAGCCTCACTATACTTCCCTTCTGGTGGCAAAAGAGATCAGATACCCTCACTTCGGGCACTCGGTATAGGAAGAGTCCCTTACCACTTCCATTCTCTCTCCAGCTCTCGAGGACTTCTTTCTCTCTAGATGCTTTCAAAGGGAACTGCCAGATACTTAAGATGAAGTTGACCTCAGCACCAGGTAGAAATATCTGACCTCACAGCAGAGCAGCCAGCTTGCATCAAATGAAACTGGGAAACAATAAACCTGGACATGTTCTGACATTGCTTAATATGTAATTATTTTCCATAATATAAGATGGCTTAAATGGACACCAAGGCAAGCCATGCCTATCTAGCCATTCTCAAATTCAACATAGACACTCCCTATTTTGTTTTGAGAAGGTCATCTATAACCCAGGCTGGCATCAAACTCTCTATGTAGCCAAGGATGATCCAGAATTTTTGACCCTTCTGCCTCTACCTCCCAAGTGCTAGGATCACAGGTATGCCCATCCATGCCTGACTTACATAGTGGCAGGGATCAGTTTCATGCTAGACAACCAGTCTACCAATTGAGCCATGGCCCTGATTCTCTTTGTATTTGTGAATGCATGCTCTGAAAATGGCAGCCTTGGTCGCAGGCACAAAGGCAGAGTGTAGTAAAAGAAATGGACCCTCCCTGAGATAGCTTTGTCCTTCCTTCCGTTACTACAGAGGCATTTCAGAGTCCTCTATCCAGACCTCAATGATCATAATAGGGTCTCATGGCCACCTCCAGGTCATAGGTCTGGGCTGCAGTAGTTAATTTAAAAGGGATGGAGATGGGAGCAAGGGGAGACAATGTTAAATGACTGAGCATCTCAGAGTGTTCCCTGCTTTTCCAGACCAGTGCCGGGCACCAGCATAAGGTAGTTCATAATCACCTGTGATTTCAGTGTTCTCTCTCTCTCTTTCACAAGCACACACACACACACACACACAAACACACACACACACACACATGAAGAACAAATAAAAATTTAATTTTGAAGAGAGATCAATAATATCATAATCCTAGAGGTGGTATTAATCATGGCACCATGAGCTGCCTGCAAAAACAGCCTGACCCTCAGTGTTCTTTCATATGAGATGAAAATAACTTCATCCCCTCATTCCTGGGGCTGCAATGAAAGGGCAGGACGATCAGGTGTCTAAGAAGGAGGCAATGAGGAGACACCTTTTGCTAACACTATCACTTTCCAAGTGGTCAAGGCCCATCTCCACAGACCCCTGCCCGTTACTTCCCACCAGACAAACTCACAGCTCCCCAGTCCCATGTCATGATTTTGGTGGATGTCTATGCCCCACAGTTCAGGTGACCATCTGGATTTCCCGTGCCAGGCTCAGGTCAGCTGCCGCTCTGCATCAGGAGCTCAGGAACTAGTGTCGATTTTTCTTAGTTTAGACGGAAATCAGTCAAGAGAGCTCTCTGAGACTTCCTTTATATTTCTTTCCGGTCAGATCAAAGGTCCTGTCAGCAACCTCTGCTGATGTCTTGATTTCTGCTTTTTTTTTTTCTCCCTGGTTGGTAGTATTTAGTTCAAATAAGAGGCTAAGAGTCCCCTTGGGAGAAAGAGAAATAAAAGAGAGAAGGGAGAAAAAAATGAGAGCGAGAGAGAGAGAGAGAGAGAGAGAGAGAGAGAGAGAGAGAGAGAGTGCTAAAGAGGCAGAATTTAGTTCTATTTTTGCTATAAGTAAGTCTAGCACTATGGAGACCTCAGAGCCTGGAATCTGATATTTCTCTTCCAATAATGAAAAATAAACTCTTCTTGGTGTTATTTTTGAGGTTCCAACTGGGGTTCCAACAGTTTGCAGGAGGTGACTGGAGTCACACAACACTGTCACAGGGATATATTACGAGGGAGCTTTAGCCTGGTGCTTAAAAAGTCATGAGGTCTTCCTTCCAATATTAGCTCTCCCACTTAGGAACCCAGACCACCTCAAGAAGGAGGCCTTATCTCTGTCTCTCCTTCGCTATCATTAAGCAGGGGACAATGACAATATCTACAGAGCTGGTGGAAAGTTAAATACGTGGATGGATGTCAAGCACTCCTACAAAGTCTGCCAGAGAGTCAGCGGACACTAATGCATTAATATCTATTGACAGGCACTGACCAGACAGTATTGTGCTCAGTCTTTATGGCCGTCTTTGGCACTGATGTTTTTCTGTGCATAACCTACTTAGTAAGAAAATTACAGAAGCTTGTCATCTTGGGCAACTTGGTCTCAGTCAAGAAACAGCATGACGAAGGTTCACATGACCCAGCATCCTTGGTTGCAAGGCTGTGCCCTTCATCCTTGGCCTCACCTACCTGGATAAGGAGGGCCAGGCTTGCTGGTGAGGTGACCAGCAGAGAGCCACACATGGTCAAGAACATCACACACCTGAAGAACTTCTTAAGGGCCCACGGGGTGACTCCAGTCACACAAAGGAGGGGTGTCTTTCTAAAACACATCTTGGCAAAGAGAAATGAGTCACTCCCTGTCCTTCAACAGGGGTTATGTCTGGATGAGCTCTGGGCCTGTGTGAACATGAAGTAGGTCAGGCCACCAGCCAAGACGGTACAGGGAGTGACCAGCTGCTTGGCTAGTAACTGTTTGGCACAGCTTACTATCACCTAGCAGCTGCTCCACTCTAGTTAGAGCGAGGACCCTCCCCCACCGTCCTCAGCATGCTCTGAGTCTCTGCTCTCCACACCTAGTACCAGGGGCTGGCAGATCAAGGTGCCACGATGTGCTTCAATGTCCGGTGATAAAAATATACCTGCCTTGAGACCTCAGATTTGTTCCAGAAATTGGGCTAGTGAAGGAGCTACCATAATGCAGAGGACTGGGGAATATGTACCCAGAACCCATGTAAATGTCATGTGACCAAGGGCTACCCACCATTAAGTCCAGCCTGGGAAGGTCTAGATGAATTCCCAGAGCAAGCTGCTCCATATACTATCTGTATCAGTGGTCTCTGAGTTTGAATAAAAACTGTATCTCAATAAATAAGGTAGAATATGATGGAAAAAGACAATCAATATCAATCTCCACATAGTTGCATGGACACACACACACACACACACACACACACACACACTAATTAATTAATTGTTCCAAGAAACCTCTTATTTTATGCTCTAGTCAAATACTTTTAAAGATTCCATGGGGCCAAGTGTACATGGATTATGGCTGCTGTGTATAGTTCAAGGTAGAAGGAGGGGGCTGAAGCCTGAAATACAGGTGGCTCTGCAGCCCTCATTCCAAAAGAACACTAGTTCTTGAGGGGATTGTGTCTGGTGCCAAAGATTCACCGGCACCCCAAAAGTGCTTCAGTTTTCCAAGCAGTAAAGTCCAGAGACCAGATCACAGGCAAGAAAGAAGCAGATGATGCTTCTGGGTAGCGCCTCCACAGAAAACATGGCAAGTGCTGGAGGAGACACCCTGCCTACACAGGAGCACCAGGACCTGGGAGTCAGCCTCCAGGGCCCTTACTCACCCTGATTCTTCACACCCCCTTCACCTCTCTGCAATCTCCTAAGGCCCAAACCAAACCGTTCCTTCTGAATCACGGCTGGGCTAAGGTCTATCTCCAGCCCATCTGCCTGCTCTGCCCTTCCAGAGTCTGGCTTAACCATTTTAGGTTTTTAATCTGGCTTTTGGTCTTCATAACAACCCAGAAAGAAACAACACAGATATGGCAGGCCCCTCCACCTGGCTTTCTCTCTTTTTAATTCCCTCTCTCCCATTTTATCTTTATAACACCTATTATATGGAATGTGCATATGCATATGCATATAATAAGGCAAACCACAGAAAGAATAGAAAAAATGGAATTCAAAAGAAAAGTCAGTCATCTTGACAAGAGAGAGCGAGCATCCTAGGGATGGGTAAGGGGACTTGGAGCTGTCTGTAATTAGCAGCCACCACATCCTAAAACAAAATCAGACTTCCAGAACATGCAGCTTTGTTGCCCTGGCAACGGAGCTGAGACCAGTCAGACTCTCTTTCCAAAGTGATTCTTTCCTAGCCCATACCCACATCAAAGGGAGCCTTTCTGGCTCCTCTGGGGAGTAGACAGCACCCAGGGGCCCCATCAGGCCTCTACAGGGTGTGGTGAGGAAAGGAAAGCGGGCGGGGCAGGGACAAGTCAGAGGCCTCCAGGAGACACAGACATGATGAGGAAAATCCCAATGAGACACAGCAGCCACTGCTAACATGTTTCCCTCCTCCTCCTCCTCCTCCTCCTCCTCCTCTTCCTCCTCCTCCTCCTTTAATTTAAGTATAACATCACCTGTATCCTAGGTGGGCCTTGAACTTGCCATGTAGCAAAGGATAACATCTGACCCCTGACCCTACCGCCTCCACCTCTGAGGTGTTGAGATTACAGGTGTGGGTACCACACCAGATGGTTGTTACTTTTCTCCTAGCATTTGTTTTGATTTCTTTCCACTCTACACAATGATGCATCTCATTTATTTTGTTATTGCATCATTTTCTCTATCAGTGAGGATCTGGGCTGGAGGGAAAAAAAGCACCAGAAAAATATGTAAGTGTATTTAAATTATTAGATTAATTGAGCAATTGTGGGAGTGTTTGTTTGTTCTGAGACAGGGTTTCTCTATGTAGTTCAAGCTGTCCTGGAACTCACTATGTAGACCAAGCTGGCCTTGAACTCACAGAGATCTGCCTGCCTCTGCCTCAGAGTGCTGGGATTAAAGATGTGAACCACGACACATGGCCCACCAGAGAAAATTTAAGACAAAGACTTATTTGTATCTTCTCCCACAGTATTATTTCATTAACCATCATATTCAAGTTTTCTAATTTATCATACTCAGTCCATGTGTATGTGGGGTGGTATACTAAAATACATGTGCAGATGTACTCACACATATGTGAGTAAGTGTAAGCATGTATGAGAGTGTGGTTCCTCAGGTCTCCACTACTTTGTGGAGACAAGGTCTCTTACTGGACCTTGAACTCATGAGAAGGCTAGACCAGCTGGCCCACAAATTCCTATGTCTGGCTCTCCAGTGCCGGGGATTAAAGGATATTCCCAGATTTCTTCCCTTGGATGCTGGGGAGAGAGCCTGGGTCCTCTTGCCTTTGCCTGTTTGTTTTCCCTCCTGGTTGGCAAAGTTTTCATTTCCAGACTGAATGGAAGACATTGCATTGTAACCCGTTAATCATAGGTCACTGAAAAGAGAGAACAGTATGGTACCACCAAGGTGGTTAATTTGAGAAGCAGATGCAGTTCCTCAGTTTGGGGGTTGGGTCACTGATCTGTCAGAATCCTCCACATGGGTTAGATCTAGGTGGGACTTGGGGCCTCTGAAGATCATGTAGAGTTCACTAATGCTAGAATCTTCAAGGAAGCCCAACAAAGCAGATTCAGGGTAGATTCAAGCATAGAGTGGATTCAGGGTCTCACCCCTGAAGCTTATCTCTGCCACCTCAAGTCTTTGATATCAACAGCAAGCTATCCAGAAGGTGACCTCTTTTTCCTTCCTGTTGACTTCTGAAGCCCACCTACTGGCTCAACAATTCACAGCCAAGACTGCAGAGCCAAGCTCAGCATCACAGAATAGAAGGATGGGATGAAAGCTGAGAGGCAACAGCTGAACCATGGACTCAACACCACAACAGGGGTGTTCTTTAATTCAGCCAGTCACCCATGTTGGATTTCAGGGATGTCTCTAATCCTTCGCTACTATAGATAAGGCTTCAATTAGGAAACCAGTACCTGTAGCCCGGTGTACATTCTAGACAATCTGTGTGTGTGAGAGTGATAGCTCCTGGAGTAGAATTAATTTGCTGATATATATATTGAAGATTCTTGGTTTTTGTGGCCAAAATTATTCCTTTAAAGCTGTTCCTATTTGAGTATCAATAAATATTCAGAATATAAATCAATAACCATAAAATTCCTGTGTGTATCCATTGATACCTTCCTCTTGAATACTGTAATCTTGAATACTGTCATTTTACAACCTTGGTGCTTCTCAGTTTATTATCAGTACACCAGAATCCTTCCCCTTCTCTGAATTTCCAAGACTTCCCCTCACGCATCTACTAACCATCTCAGGCTTATGACAGGTAGACATTATTATGATAGGGAGACATCACTATGATGGGCATGTACCAACCACAGCTTAGAATCCTCTTCTTCTTTCAGCTTGGTGGCTCTGCCCTAGGTTCTAAGGAGACACTCAGGCAAAGATGATGAGAATCAAGAGCATCCAAAAAGCACGTTTGCCTTAAATATACCACATTGAAGAAGAAATCATCTAGAGAAAAGCAGATAAAGCTTACCAAGTCCAAGGTGGGAAATTAGCATCCATGTTCCTCAGCCCCAAAGGCTTACAAAGGGATAGATAGATAATAAAGAGACCTATCCAGTTCACACTGTAATTACATCATCAAAAGTCAAAGATAAAATTTTGAAGGTAGCAGGAGAAAAGAGGAATGTGATACACAAGGAAGACGTTATAATACAATCAGAGCCCTCAAAAGAATGCATGAGGCCAGAAGATAGGGATAAGAGAGTTATAGCACCAGCTGAAAGAAAATAGATCTGTTCGTCAAGGACACAGCACACAGCAAAGCCATTCTAGAAGAATCAAGGAGATTTAGATGTTGCAAAATAAACAGATGGGGTCTCATTACCTATTTAAAGGGGTTGTCCAAATTAAAACAAAAGGTACTAAATAAAAATACCCAAGAGTGACTCCATAGTAAATGCATAGAAAATAGAGTAATGTGATAGTAGGGTGTCATGGACTACATTATGTAAGGTAAAAGATTTAATAATAACTAAAACACACACACAAAACTCTCTGAATGAATTAACAATAAAAATGAAGTAAATTTTAACAATCATTCCCTAAAATAAGGACGTGAACAATAAAATATAAAGTTTCCAAGTACAATTAAAAATGAGTAGTGATTAGGTAAAAAAACTGTGAAGTTTTATGTAAACTTCATGGCAACCAAGGTCATAGACATAAGAACAGAGAAGAAGGGGGGGAAAAACTATCAGAATATATTATTAGGAAATAAAAAAAACACACACACAAATTAAAATAAGAACCAGGGGACAGAAAAGAAAGGACTTCTAAAACAAAGAAACAACAATTAAGAAAATGCCAGCAATAAGTCCATAGCTATCAATATCGTCTCTAATGCAAGTGGATTAAACTCATCAGACAAATGATGGGCAGTGACCAAGGACATGTTAATAAAGACTGTTCAGTTGAGTGCTGTTTGTAAGAGCTCACTGTAGCTTTAAGGACACACCTATGCTGAAAGTTAAGGAATGGGAAACGATATTCTATGTTAATTTTAGCCCTAAGAGTATGGGAGTGGTCATGCTTATATCAGGCAAAAATAGTCTTAAGTAAGGAACCCATCCCAAGAGGGAGGCGATTGCATAATGTTAAAGAGAAGCAAACGCAACAGGAAGGTGAGCCGATTACATGTTGTGAGTGCTAAACGTAAATCTAAAAAAACCTCGAGTATTGAGAGACCTGAACCGAGAAATAGACAGCAGTACAATAATAGGAGAATTCAATACTACATTTTCAATAACAGATAGGTCACTCAGACAGAAAATCAATAAGAAAACAGCAGATTCAAACAGCGCAAGAGACCAAATGGGTTTAACAGACTGCACTAGGCTTTCTAACCAAGAGCAGCCGGAAGACACCTCCTTCGGGGCATACCGGAAGCATCCTGCGCCAACAAAATAAGTCGTAACACATTTTAGAGGAATGGGACACTCTGAGTGTCTTCTTCACCAGAATGGAGTGGAAACAGAATTGGCAACTTAACACGGGAAAGGTCACAAGTGTTTAAAATTAAACAATGAACGGCTGAACAACAAGGGAAAATTTTTAATAAAAAGACAAATATAGGAATATTTTGAGTTTTCTTTAAAAGGTAGTAAGAGCAATGTTTACAGTGATCGATGTCTATTTTTAAAATAAGTAATCAAATAAACCATCTAATATTGCACCTGGAGGAACTAAAAACGGCCAAACTGAATCCAAGGTTAGCAGAAGGTAGAATATAGTAAGACTACAGCAGAAAGGATGAAATCCGAAACCGAGAAGGGATAGAGAGCATAGATGAGCTAACCGCTTTGTGAAAAGAAAAATTAAAAATGACAAACCTGTAATTTGACTAAGTAAAATAATGATGACTGAAAAAAATCATCATGGCAAATAATGTCACATAAAAGAGTGACCATGAATGACCATAAAAGAGTGATATAAAAAGCTTTAAACAAAGTGGAAGAGATGGCCTTAACCATTTCTAGTTCCTTGAAATATTCAGCCTCTTGAGACTGATAAACTGAAAAGCTTAGCATGTCAGTAACAAATAGAATAAACCAGTAACCATGAACACCCTCAACAAAGAAGATGCCAGAATCAACAGCTTCCCCCCAGTAAGTTCTACTACACATGTTTTGTTTGTTTGTATATTTTGAGTTGTGTTGTTCATTTTTGTTTTCGTTGGTGTTTTTTTGTTTGTTGTTGTTTTTGAGATGAGGTTTCTATGCATAGCTCTGGCTGTCATAGAACTCGATCTGTAGAGATCCCCCTGCCTCTGCCTCTAGACTGCAGGGAGTAATGGTGTGTGCCACCAATGGCCAGTATTAAAGAATGAACACTAATCTTTCTCAGAATCTTTCCCCAAAGCAGGCAAATAATAGAACTCAAAATAAAATATCCCAAGAAATGAACACTGCATGTCATGAAGGACACAAATGCAAAAATCCACAATAAAAACATTAATAAAGCAAACTCAATAAGTTCATTAAAAGGATCATGCATCAGAACCAGGTGGTATTTATTTTTGTAATGCAAGAATGGTTTAATATGTGTGGAGAAATCAATGACAGATCAACACAGTGAAGAAAAAAATATCCATGTGATTATCCAGTATGAAGAGAAAAATCTTTAAGAAATAAACCCTAGGGGCTGGAGAGATGGCTCAGCGGTTAAGAGCACCGTCTGCTCTTCCAGAGGACCCAGGTTCGATTCCCAGCACTCACATGGCAGCTGACGACTGTCTGTGGTTCCAGTTCCAGGCAAACACCAAGGCAAATAAATAAATAAATAAAGTTTTTTTTTTAAAAAAAGAAATAAACCCTAATATTGTAATAATAAAGATTTTTATCAGGTTCATGACAGAAGGAAACTAACTTCAAATGTGAAAGCCCACTAACTTTATACTCAAGGGGGAAAATGGACTCTAAGCTGGAGAATAAGGCAGATATGCTCAGTGTGTTTCTGCTCATTATAATACTGAAATCCCAGCCAGAACAATCAGATAAGAAAAGGAAATAGTATACAAATTAGAAAGAAAGAGAAATATTTACCTGTAGTCAATGTGATCATATATGAAGAAATGTCTACAGTGCCCTTCCATGATCATCCACACACACCCTCAGATACACTCACTCACATACACAAATAGTGCACACATTAATAGCTAATAAAGTTTTAGTATACAAAATCAACATTAAAAATCATATGCATATTTGTTTTTGAGCTATGTAAAAAAGTAATCAATCTAGTTTCATTTACTATTGTATCAATTTCTAGCTGTGATGGTGCATGATTGTCCTGCCAGCACTCTGCAAGCATAGGCAAGAGGGTGGCTGCCAGTTCAAGGCCAGCCTTGTCTATAGAGCAAGATGACAAAAAAAAATTAAGTAAATAAAGCAAAAGAATAAATAAAGTCCTTAGGGATAAACTTTAAAAGGTCAAAGATTATGTAGCAACAAATATAAAATATAGACAAAAGAAAATAAGACAGGAAAACAGAATCAAGGGTTCAAAGGCTTACCATTGTTAAAGTGTCCAGACCACCAAAAGCTGAATATAAATTTAAAGTCAGCTGCTGTGGGACTATTCTTCTGTAAATATTTGTCACTGTAAATATTGCTTTAATTAAATGTTGATTGGCCAAAAGCTAGGCATACAGGAAGTATAGGGTGACCAGACAAGGAGAATTCTGGGAAGAGGAAGAGCAGAGGAGACACCAGCCAGTCACAGAGGAAGGAAGACGAGAATGCTGCTCTGAGAAAAAGGTACCAAGCCACATGGCTAAGTATGAATGAAAATCATGGGTTAGTTTAAGAGTAAGAGTTAGCAAGTAATAAGCCTGAGCCATAGGTCAAACAATTTATAATAATATAATTCTCTGAGAAATTATTTTATGAGCAGCTGTAGGACCACAGGTGGGGGAGATTCATCTGGACCTCAGGCCTAGATGGGTCAGAAAACACCTGACTATAGTCAGCCCTATCAAAACTCCAACAGAATTTTCTTACAGAAGAAGAAAAAATAACCCAGAACTTTTAGGGAATAAGGAATGCCAGAATGATGTACCATCCTTCCTCACAGAACTTCTTGATCCTGAACAGTCCATGAGTTACTGGCACTGGACTATATAATCTTCCGGGAAAGAACAAACATCTATTTTTATCACCGTGGTCTTGCCTGTTCCTAGCACAAGGTTGAGTTTATAACTCTCCAAACTCATCTGTTCAATATAAGGATGGGTGAAATAGCGAATCACTAAGTGAGGGATGGCTGGGTGTGTGGATGTCTAAAGTGATGAAGTCTGAATATTTTCTTGGGCAGCATTGTGACATGAAATCTAGTCTCTGCTCATGCTTTGGATTCTTGGGGTGACTTTTCATTTTCCAAAAGGTAACAAATAAGCATCGGAGCTCAGAACAGCCATAGAACTTACTAGCCACTTCCCTAAATATAAATACCCCTTTGAAAAGAAGGAACAAATTGAAATCAGAGTTTATGTTGGCTTATACTTTTGGAGGTGTGAGAATCCACCACAGTAGGAGGTGTGACATGCATGGGGGCTGGAGCAGAGAGCTGAGATATCACAACTCAGCCAGGAAGCACGAAGCAGAGAGAGCAAACTGGAACTGTCGAAGCTATAAACTGTGGCAATGTTTTATACTTAATAAAACCAGCCTGGAATATCAGAGGACAGAGCCATCTCTCCAGCCTTTATTTTATTATCCTATCTATCTATCTATCTATCTATCTATCTATCTATCTATTTATTTATTTATTATTGGAGACGGGGTTTTCTGTGTAACAGCCTTGGCTGTCCTGGAACTTTCTTTGTATACCAGGCTGGCCTCGAACTTACAGAGATCCTCCTGCCTCTGCCTCTCAAGTGCTGGAACTAACAGCATGCACCACCTTTGCCTGGCTGATTGCTTCTATAGAATTCCTCAATGTTTGCTTGTGCCTGCCCTAAATATCTTCTTCACCCAGTTGTTTCACTTTCAGGTTCAACTCTGCATCATAATCCTAGAGTTAGGATTAAAGGTATGAACCACTACTGTTTGGTTGTTAGGCCTTGAGCTCACAGAAATCCAGAAAGATCTCTATCTCCTGAGTTATGGCATTAAAGGTGCGAGTTACCGCTTTCTGACCCCCTATGCTTGACTGTGGGTGATTCTGTTCTCTGGTATTCCAGGCTGATTTTACTAAATATAAAATATCACCACAATAAACACTCAAAGCCCCATATTTCCTCCAGCAAGACCACACTTTCCAAACCTTCCCAGACAGTGCCACCCAATGGGGCCAAGCAGTCAAATGCCTGGGCCTAAGAAGAACTTCTCTCATTTAAACCAATATACACCCTCCTTCTCCCAAATCTAAGAGGAAAATGATGGAGGTGGTGGAGAGTGGGAAGAGAGATGAGGAGAACTGGGACCTGGGAGGAGGGATGGGGAGTGAGACCAAGAAATATGGCCCTTCCTAGGCTTTTCTATATGTCATGTATCATACATGTGCCATTTATTTATTCAGCAAATAGTGAATATAATAATTATGAATTGGCTTTCTAGAAGCTTCTATCTTAGGAGGAAATGGTGGCACTGCCCAACCAAGATCTGAACCCAGAATGTTGGATTTCAAATGTAGAAGACCAATACTCACACCTCAGATAACCAACACACCAAAACTTTCCCATGAATTTACCGATGAGTTCTACAAAAGAAGAAAGACAACACAAATGTGTAAAGAGTGTCCTAATTATCTTCTATCAGCATTTTGAAGCAGCCTGAAGTCATCTGAAAAGAAACTCCTGGAGTGAGGAATTTCCTAGATCATACTGACCTGTGATTACATATGTAGGGGACATTGCTGTAGGAGGGTCCACTCCACTGTGGGTGGCACAATTCCCTAGGCAGGTGGTCCTGGATTGTGTAAGAAAACCAGCTGAACACAAGCTTATGAAGAAGCCACCAGGAAACATCCTCCAGGGTTTCTCCTCTACGTTCATGGCTCTGAGTGCCTTCCCTGGTTAAGGATAATGCTTCATGCAGGCCTTCTAGATTCCTGCCTGGAGTTCTTGCCCTGATACCCGTCAATAATGAACTGTGACTTTGAAGCGCATGTCAAATATACCCTTTCCTCCCTCAAGTTGCTTTTAGTCTGGGTTTCATCACAGCCAAAGACAGGAAGTGAGGAGGGCAGAGGAGGAAGTGCATCAAGGCTCTAGCTCCCCAGCGCATCTTCCAGCAGAAGCTAAGCCCATACTGCCCCCCTCCCCATTCCCACCCTCTTCTTACAAATGACACATCCCTATGAAATCTACAATTCCAAACCATCCACCCCGAATAAATGTGTATCATGTGGGACTGAGCTTGACTCCTCGGGGAAACAAACAACTTTCCTTTGATCAAAGTACAGTCACAGGGCTGAACATTTTTAGATGAAATAATTAGTATTACCACAATGACGGGAGATTTATCCCAGCCTCTCCACATGCTAATGAAATCTTTACACACTGCATTAATTGTGCTCAGCAAGTAGGCAAACCTTAACAGTGCTGCCCTCAGGGACTTGAAAACAACACCAAACAGAAGCTGAGATCAAAGGCAGATATGCACTTTAGCCATTAAGCACCCCAAAGTGATCCAGAACCTTCTAAGGCTCTCAGAGTACTCAAACCACAAATATCTTCCTTTATTTCAACAGATGGCCCCATCCTTCTTCTTGTCTCCTTTGCCCTCAGAGTTTTTCATCCTTCTGCAGAATTATTTATGGGGCCCAGGGAGATGGCTCAGTGGCTAAAGGCATTTGCCATCAAGTCTCACAACCTGAGTTTGGCTCCTGGTACCCATATGGCGGAGGTAATGACTCTTAACATTGTCCTGTGACTTCCATGTGTGTACTGTGACATGCCTCCCTACCCACAAATAAATTGTAATTTTAAATATATATTCATTGAAGGTATCAAATTCTCAGCTGAGGGGGTGGTTCAGTGCATGGAATATGTACCATACATGCATGAGGACCGTGTTTGCTTTCAGGTCTACACACAGCCAGGAATCCATTCTCACTTCATCTTTGTATCAGTCAACCATGCTGCATAAGAAACTACCAAATGCTTAGCTTATGATGAGGTTGGGGAGATGGCTTAGAGGTTATGAGCACTGACTGCTCTTCCAGAGGTCCCAGGTTCAATTCCCAGCACTCACACAGAAGCTCTCAACTGTTTGTGACACCAGTCCCAGAGCATCCAACACCCTACATACTTACACTGACAGGCTAGGTGAAGGCAGTACTTGATGTCCAGTGGGAGAGGGTATTAACTACGTAAAACTATGGCATCATGGTCCATTCCATGCCAATTCCTGTTAGCCGAGAAGGGGTACGAGAGGCAGCAAAACCTGTCTGTAGCATCAGAAAGGCTTACTGGAGGGGGTGGTGTTAGCCAGAGAGACAGGGGCCAAAGGAGGAATTAACACATCTCCTCTGCCATTGCTTCTCCCTCTACTCACCTACCTGCTGCTCTCCTGCCTTACTTTTATCAGACAGTAAAACTCTACTGTGAGATTTATGGCCGACTACTCTAAATTCAGAGGTAGTACTCATTCATTTCTGTTACCCTGACAGTAACTTTGGGATGATCCAACTTACAGTCTGTCAGGTCACAGTCTATCACTGAGAAGTCGAGGCAGGAACTCAAGCAGTCAGTCACATCATGTCAAACTCAGGAGCAGAGAGGATGGAACATATATCCTTGTTTGCTTTCATCTTACTCTCTAGGCTCTTAGACAGTCCAGGACATTTGCCTAGGAAATGGTGCCACCCACAATGGGCTGGGCCTTCCTACATCAATTAATGATCAAGACAATACCCCAACATTCATGTCCATGAGTCAATCTGTTCTACAAAATTTTCCACTGAGACTCTCTTCCCAGGTAACAATAAGTTGTATCAGTTGCAACTGTCCAGCACATCCACCATTATGGGTACGAGGTCGGGGGAGGGCTCAGTTCATTTTAGCTCTGTTCATCAGTACGCATGAGATGAAAACTAAGAATGTGGTGAGCATTAGGGAAGATAATGCATTCAAAACCCCCACACAGCTGGCAGAGCATGCCCTAGCTCTCTGCTGCCTTTCAGCATCTGGCTACCTCATTGGAATCCAGGCATCTTGAAAAGTTTGTATGTTCCCATACCAGGCTCCCCAGCAATTTTCAGGAAATGTGACATGTGATTGGTCAGATAAAATCTCATGCTGATTGTTAGCAGGGTATTGCTGACAATGATGCATGCTTGGGCTGGAGCCCCTTGCTTAGCACACCCACCTCCAGATTGGTAAGAATGGAATAATAGTGTAGTCCCCCTGACTGTATGTTTCTGTGTATCTCTGTCTCTCTCTGTCTCTGTTTCTCTCTCTCAATGTGTGTGTGTGTGTGTGTGTGTGTGTGTGTGTCCCTGTCCTTACAACTAGAGGCCAACATCTCACATCCTCAATCACACCCTCTACCTTATCTGTTTTGTTTTGAGACAAAGTCTCTCCATATTGCCTTTGCTGTCCTTGAACTTGCTGTGTTGACTACACTAGTCTTGAATGCTGCCTTCATTAAAGGCGTGCATCATCACACCTGGCTCCACCTTCTCTTTTGAGATGGAGTTTCTCACTGAAGCTGGAGCTCATGGATTCAGTGTCTGGTCAGCAAATCTCAGGCATCCTCCTGTCCCTGTTACCTCATCATTGAGACAGCAGATCCAAGTCACAGTGTCAGGTGTCTTTCATGTTAAAGTTTATTTCTGTGCTGTTGGGCATAGATAGACCTCTGACTCTTAGACACATTCCCAGCCCTCTGTGCTCTTTACTCGTGTTCTAGGGACCAAGCCCTGGCCCTTACGCTTGTACTGCAAGTTCTTTACTTCCTGAGTCATTTCTTCAGACCCCTATGCTTTAACCAACTATAGGTCCAACTGAGCCCCAGGGATTTTAGCATAATTAGGAAAACCCAACATGAGAAACGCAGTCACTCTGCTTTTCTGTTATCACAGTCACTTTGTTAAAGATGTATTTTATTTTTAAATTATTTATGTACATTTACATTTTTCAACTATGTGTACCTATGGGTGTATATGAACACATATATGCAGTTATCTGCATGGCCCAGAAGAGAGTGCCAGGTCCTCCGGATCTGGAGTTACAGATAATTACAAGCCACTCAATATGCTGAGCTATTAAGCCATGTCTCCAACCCTACATACACACACACACACACACACACACACACACACACACACACACACACACACACATTTTTTTTTTCAGACAGCATCTTTCTACATAGCTCTGACTCTTCCAGAATTCACTAGGTAGACCAGACTGTCCTTGAACTCACTCTGCTTTTCAAGTGCTAAGATTAAATAAAGGCATATATCACAATGTTCCACTTCCAACCCTCTACACATTTTTAACTGGGAATTCTACTCTGTGAATTCATGTGCTGCAGGGTAACATTCTGGTTAGAGAATGAAACACAGCTTCCATAACAGCACTTCCCTACAGTTATATGAACTGTTGAACACAATGACACATTTCTGCAAATAAAATATGCAAGAGGCTGGGGCAGGAAAATTGAAATTTTGAGACCAACCTGGGCTACAGTAAGACCTTGTCTTAAATACTAGGGCAATTACCAATTATTATTAGTGAAGGAGTTAATTAATTAATGGAGATTATGATAGACCCGAGAAGAATCCTACAGGCCATTGGCACTGCAGCTGTTTCAACACTAGGACCTGAGGTATTTTTGTGTCTGTGGTAACACTGGTGAACAGCATTTGCCAGTGGTTTAACATTTATCAATCGTTTAACAGTTGGTTAAGAATAGATTGTCGCAGGACATAGTTCATTGGTAGAGTGCTTCCTGCTCAAGCAGGAAGACCTGGGTTTGGGTACCCAGAGATCCCACAAAAAATAGACACAACCCACACTTCTGAAACCCAGCCCTGAGGAGTGAGACAGGTGGATCCCTGGAGCTCACTGGCTGGTCATATTCTCCAAAATGGAAGCTCCAGGCTCAGTGAGATCATGCCAAAGCAAATGAGGTGAAGACCAGCATGGCCAACATGACCCCACATACATATTCATTAAAAAGACAAGATGAGTCCTGTCTTATTGGACAGCAGGTGGGACCCCTGCCTGGTGAGTATGACAAGCAAGCGTTGTCAATCTAAACTATATATTCAGTCCAGGGAAAGGTAATTTTAACAATGCTCTATCAGCAGAGCCCGTTTATATGAAAGTATAGTGCTTAGCAATTAGGTATAGCACTCAATACTTGACCATGAAGGTAAATGACTATTTCTGCTTCTGAGTTAGCCATGCTGTTTATTTCGTGGGGATCTAAGCATCAGTGTCCTCATTAAAACAAAGTGTTTTCTACAAAGACACAGGAAATGATAGACCCTAAGTCTCTGCACATGCACAATAGATATGATGTGGTGACCAACCAGCCCAATGAAGCATTTCTCAGAACACATTCCCATCATTAAGTGGGGTAAAACTATATTTATCCCTGGGTTCTGGGTGTCAAAGGCTTCAGGTTCCCCACAGAGTCATCACAAGAAATATGATCAGTTTCTCTCCCAAGTCAAAGTAGCAACATTGCTGCTAGAATATTCTCACACTTGTGGATTCCTATACAGAGGCTGGGAATAGCTGACTATCAGTTAAGAAAGTTCCAGCTTTGAAAGAATGAGGACCAGAGTGTGGTCCCCAGTACCTATATTAATAGCTGTGCATAGGAAAATACTCCAGGATCCCAGAGCCAAAGAGGCAGAAGTCCTGGGACCCACTGGTGGATAGCTTAGCCAATTGGTGAGCTCCAGGTTCAGGGAAAGTCCCTGTCTCAAGTGGAAAGTGACTGACAGCAATATATGAAGTCCACCTCTGGCTTCCATGTGCAGAGAAAGTGGGGAAGGTGGGTACCAGATCTGCATTCCAAGATGATTTTCACAAAGATTTAAACAGACTGTCCTGGTTTGGAAGTCTGGATGTTGCTTCCTGTCTCTCATCTACAACCTCCCACCTCTTTCTCTGACTCAAGTGCATCTTGGGTAACCATGTGTGTGTTTTCCTGGGTGTGCAAAGACTTGGAAATGTGACATTGGGATGGCTTTACTTAGAGGCATTTTAAATGGAAATAGTACCCATGCCACAAGTTTAGAACAAAACAACCCCAAATAGAAGCTCCTGGAAGCCTTCAGCATTGGAAGGAAATTAAATGATGATCGTTTTGCAGGAATTGTGAGAACATCCAGTTCATGCCCCTTTTGAGAGAGCCCAGCTTCCTGGTTGGATGAGACCTCTGGCCCTTTTCCTAGGACAGTGTGAACTTTACTTTGTATGTTGGTGGGAGAAGCACACAGGTGTCTGTTTTCTTCTCACCCTGGAAGCAGCATCAAGTGACAATGATCAGCCCCACGTGTGTCAGGAATTGGACACCCTGTGCCAGGAGCTGAGGACATTCATTCTGCTCATGTTCAAGCCTACTTCTGGTTTAGTTTTTAAAGATAAACGGTGTTTCTAGGCTTTAGTCTGAAGACTTCTAGAATATGGGCAGGTGAGGTACAACCCTAAAATGTTCTAGAACATTCCAACTGTGTATGCTTCATGAGTCGCCTGGTAAATCCTATCAAAAACAATATCCCAATGCAGAAGATATGGGCAGCCCCTGTGATGACTGATAATGGTTAATACCATCAATTTGGTAAGATCTAGAATTGCCAGGGAATGGTATGCCTATGAGAAATGGTCTAGATTAACGCAGGAAGATGTTGCCCTGAATGTGGGCAGTGCTATCCTATGAGCTGGAATCAGAACTGAATAGAATGAGAACGTGAGCTGAAGATTAGCATTCCCCTCCCTGTGCTTCCTTTCTATGGAATCCATGAGACCACCTGCTTCAAGAGGCTACCACCATGACATACCGTCCTCACTTTCTGAGCTAAGCTAAGCCTTCCTTCCTGTCAGTTTCACTGTGTCACAGCCATGAGAAAAGTCACCCTGGGTTCCTTCATTTTCTTGTCTGTGATCAATCACTCTAGGTACCAACCTGAACACACCCCACCACCAAGCAGTGTCCCAGCGCTGAGAACACACAACGAGGCCCTAGGCACTCCAGGGATGATGTGTCGGAGGCAGCAGTGGGTCACTTACAAATGTCTTTTTTAGAAATATAAACTCTAAACCAAGAATGATGGTGCACACTCCTGTATTCTTACCTCTCATGAGGGAAGCAGGAGGATCAGGCATTCAAGATTATCCTTGGCTACCTAGTGTGTTGGAGGTTAGCCTGGGCTACATGAGACATGATCAGACATTTTACAAAAAGGTCTCCAAAGGGACTAACAAGCCTGTAAGAGGTGATGAGCTTTGGTAGAGACCTCAGAAATCCTAGTTAAACACACACACACACACACACACACACACACACACACACACACACACACACGAGATACTATTGGTTACCAGATAAGCTACAGTTTAAGGACAGAGGATGCCAAAGTTGACGAGAGTGAGGAGGAACATCAGCACATAAACTCTTATAGCTTGATGTGGGGTCATACATAGATGCGAACACTCCTGAAAACAGTTGGCCATCTCTAATACTCACATGTCCTCTATCTCAGCCACTGCATTCCTGGGAAGGTGCCTAGCAGACATAAACACACCAAAGAACATAGAGTAAAATAGTCCTGATGACCCCATTCACAGTAATTCCAGACTGGTGACAACTCAAACACCCACCAACAAGAGATGAGGCCAGCAAGTCAAGGTAGGGTGACCAGGCAGAATGACCACTTGGCAAGAACCAAACAGCTTCCATGAAACAGGAACAAAGCTCTGTGACTTCCTGAGAGACAGAAGCAAAGTTCCCACAGGATCAAACCCCACCTCACACAGAACGTTCTGCAAGGATGATCTGCAGATTAGAACCTCGGTGACTGCAGAGAGGCTGAAATGTTGCTGTCCAGACGCTGAACATCGTTTATCATTGGCTATCATGAGCCTCATTAATGGCTATCCCTTGTCTACCCTTGTGTCTGACTACCAGGTGAAGCCTTTTGGAATGTATTGATTTCACAAACCATTAACTTTCACTAACCAAAAGGCTAGGGGTAGGCCTGACAGCTTCTGAAGTGTGTAGCAGAGACAAGACCTCACCAATGTATTTGAATAGTGTTATGATTTTTGATGTTCCATTGCAATGAAGCTGTTACCACAAAGCATGGGATTATGGGGATGGGGAGGGTGACCTGGGTCTATGACCACATCACTTGTGTTGGCTCCAGAATAAATTCTCCGTTATCCCATCCTCCTTGAGGTGAGAATTGCTTTTTGTGTTGACAAGTAAAAGCCAATTAGGAACACACTTGGTTTATGCTAAATGCAGAAGCCTATAACCCTGAGTGTTTTTTATGGGTACCAAGAGGGATGCCTTTGAGGGATGGAGAGATGGGTACAAGTTAGGAGGATGGAGATACATGAGATAAATAGAAAGGGAGAAATGGCAGCAAGGGCAGACAATGTTCTATTTTTCTGAGCTGGATGGATGCGTACTTGGTGAGTTCACTGAGGCATTCACTACATTGTGTATGTGTGTGCTTCTATTAGTCCACTTTCATTCATAAGAAAGACTAAAATAAAAATCAGGAGGCCCCACTGTATCTACCACCCCTAAATGGATGCACTTCAAAAACCTCAAGGGCTGTTTGCCTTTGGATTGGGAGGATGTTAGTCCAGAGTCTTCACCGTCAGACCTCCCTGCTCGGCCCAGCAGCCCGGATGCCTCCCTCTGGCCTCAAGCCAGCTTCCTCCTCCTTTTGTGCTGCTCAGGTGGGAGTGTTTTCCCAGCATGCTCCAGGCCCCTTCAGTGAGAGGCCTGGGTTTTGTTTCTGCATCACCACCCTTCCCCCGTGGAAGAGAAAGAAAGGAGAACACATTAACTGTGACAGGCAGATACTGCACCACACAGCTGGGTAAACAGAGCCCTGGTGTGTATGGGGGGGGGGTGTTTTACCCATGACTTATCCTCACTAAAGGCACAGACCAAAAGCCTTAGGGTGAGTGGGTCTCCCAACCTATACCAATCACACCCTTCAGCAGCAACAATTTTAAGAGTAATTCTCATTTGTTTTGGGAAATTGTATACCTGGCATTGTCCCTTCTATTTTTTCCCCCTCTGAGATTTCTCTAGAAAGGTCTATGATCAAACAGTTAATGACCTTGAAGCCACCAGAAACCAATGCTCTATAGGTCCGAGAGATAAAAGTTCAAGTTCAGGCTGACCAACTTGTAAGCTGCAAGTTGTGAGAAATGGTTCTGAAAGAAGTCGAAAATGGGACTGAAATGTAATTCAGTTTGTACAATGCTTCCCTACTGTGCCTGAACAGTAGGGTTCAGTACCCTCTGCATAAATTAGGTCTGTGGTGTATATCTATCTGTCTCTCCAACACTTGGGAGGTGCAGACTGATGGAACCATAAAGTTCAAAGTCAACCTCAGCTACATGGGAAGTTCTAGGCCAGCCTGGGAGACCTGAAACTCAATCTCAAAATTAAGTAATTAATTAAATTATATTTACATAAAAAAATACCCACCTCCACAGCTCCAAGGAGTCTGTGGATATTTTTGTAAAATGCTTATCAGGGAGTGAAGCACAGGGGACCTTGAATGTTAGCTCTGCCAGTGGTAGAGTGTCTCTCAGATATAATATATATAGTTGACTTTTATAAAAATGATAAGAATAGTTTATTCTTGTTGTTTTATAAATTGTATTTCTTAATAACATTTTATTTATAATATAATATAATAAATTATATATTCAATTTATTTATATAAATATATTAATATATGCTATATAAATATATTTGTAATATAATATAAATTAATTTATAATATAATACATAAATTTTATTTATAATTCATCTCCACACTCAGAAATATAAAGCCACCCTATAGTTTTGGTTCTTTGTTTTAGACATGCTCATGTATTCTGTGAGGCAAAAATCTGATCAGGGTCCAGAAAAGATGGCCAATGTTCGTTCTCATAGAGTCAGGTGAAACATCTGAAACACCAGAGACAGAGAATGTGGCTTCTCAGCCCCTGTACCTGGCTAGGATGGCTGGAAGCTGGCTCAGCAGACCCTGTTGGTGGCCAAGTTGAGCAGGGGCTGTACAAAATGGAGGCTTGTGGGTAGCTGGACTTTCCTCTGGAAGCTCAGCATGGTAAATGCTTCATTTGCCTTCTATGACCTAGCCCTGAAATGGCGTGTTACCATTCTTGCACTACTCACCCATAGCGTCTAATGTCCACACAGATTTATGTGAAAGACTCATAAACTCCTTTTTCTTAAGAGAAAACTACCAAAAGGTTTATGGTGTGTGTGTGTGTGTGTGTGTGTGTGTGAGAGAGAGAGAGAGAGAGAGAGAGAGAGAGAGAGAGAGAGAGAGAGAGAGCATGCATATGAGCTGATGTGCCCAGATGCATATGCCTGCAAATGGGCATTGTGATGCTCTTTGCTGGATCCCAAGCTGACATTTATTTTGTCATCCCAGGTGAATTACAGTGTCCCAGCAGGACTGTGAATACCACTCTATGTAGAGTGTCTGCCCTGTTTTTATCCCCAGAACTTATGGGAAAGATAAAAGGGAGGGAGGGAAGAAAGGTAGGAAGAAAGAAAGAAAGAAAGAAAGAAAGGAAAGAACAAATGAATTGGGGTGACAGCTTAGAATCCCTGCACTGGAGGTGAAGACAGGCAGATAGATCTTGGGGCTCAGAGGCCCACTGTCTTTGCCTAATCAGCAAGTTCCAGGCTGGTGAGAAACTCTGTCTCAAAAAATAAGGTGAATGACAAGCTGAGATTGTGCTCCAGCATACACACACACACACACACACACACACACACACACACACACACACACAAGAAGGGTGTCATAGCCTAGTAGGAAGATGCAGACAGCACTATGTGGTATGTTAAAGCTCATTCCAGCTGTGACTAGCAGGTTGAAGACTCTATCCAAGTCTGGAAGGTCTGGTGTTTCCTAAGGGTCAGGGCCTGTTCCAGAGACTCAAGGCTGAGCCCCAGGAGCATTCCTCCGTCTCCTGCTCTTCTCCTGTGGCTGCTTCAGCTGAGGTCCCTCACTGGCTTTCTGCACAGGTGTCCTCAGCTGGGTGGCATCAGTGCCTTGCAGAGTTTCTTGCTGGGGTGAGAGCACACCCTCCACACTTGTTGATTCAGGAGCAAGGGAGAAAAATCAGAAAGGAATAGTAGACAATAAGAGGTAAATTAATAGATAATAGATAGATGACAGACAGACACACACAAAACAAAAAACAGATGCCAACCCCAGATTGGATGAAGATGAAAGCAGGATCCTGGGGAGCATGCCTCTGTTCAGTCTCTCTGCAAAGACACTCCTTAAGAGATGCAGGAACACAGATGCCCGAAGATGTCACCACAGAACACTGGCCTAGTGTAGACAAGCTGCTGAACAGCTGACGGGTTCCAAATATTTGCACAGTAGACAGCCATACTTGGACAGTCCCCTCCATTTGTTTGATAAACACAGCTGGCCTGAAAAGGAGAAATGAGGAGAGAGTCCTCAGAGGCTTCTTTTCTCATCCAAAGCCCACTTTACACAATACAGTTAAATATGCACACACGGAGAAGGACCACAGTGAATTCCATCTAAGTGGCTTTGACGGCTTCATTTCAACTTGACTCTGAGGAACTGAGAGTCCTTATACTATAGAATCCATCACATGCACAATATGAACCCCCAAACACACAATGCACACAGGACCCTGTGTCTCTGTGCAGTGATGTGACTTGGGACAGGTGCTTGCATGTACTAATGTAGTCATTTGTCAGGAGTTGACTGACTCTAAAGGAGATAGATCTTAGGTTTAAAAAAAAATTCACAGGGTAAGATTTGCACCAGTCTTAGAGTGCTGGGGGGAAGCTGGGAACAAGGAGCATCCATCTTTAGAGAGCAACACAGCAAGTGTGGGGAGGGGTCCTATGTCATAAGCTGGGACAAATAACCAGAGGGTAGATGAATGCATGTGAATGTATCCAGATAGCAGAGAGGTAGGTTTTACATCCTAGAGTGAAAACATGAGCAGAATGGAATTTATAGATCAGTGACAGTCATCTAAATTGACAACACACACACATATTTCAGGTCTATATGTGAAAGTGAATCCTTTCGGATGAGTAGGGGAGAGGTCAAGAGTAAAGATGGTGAAGGAGGTTACACATTTATATATATATGCAATATGCATGATACCAACAATGCTGTGCATGCAATATAGTATACACAGTACACACAAGATACACACAAAGCCTTCAACACAGTAATCAATATGATATATGCAATATGATAATAGAACCAAATATATGTGTTATAACACAAACAACCCATAGTATTTATAAAAGGCACACACTTCAGTGTGCACAATATACACAGTGTACATGCTATATATGACATACACAGTAAATACTATAGAATCCATCACATGCACAATATGAACCCCAAGACACACAATGCACACAGGACCCTGTGTCTCCATGCAGTAATGTGACTTGGGACAGGTGCTTGCATGTACTAATGTAGTCATTTGTCAGCCTATGACGAGCATATTCACCCCTGGCCTAAGTCTGAGCTAAACGGAAACCTACCCATGTCTCAGCATGGTGACCTCATGGGAAAGGCCAGCGGCTGTTTGCAGTGCTCAGTGCACTAGCTTCTGGTTCAAAGTTGGCTGAGCTACATCAGGGGTAAAGAAAACCCATCCTTTAAGGATACCATTTTCATCATCACTAATTGAGCTGAGCCACGTGTGAAAAGCCTGGGGTTTCACCTTTCAGGCCTGGGGAGCCTCATTTCCTCTGTCCAGTCCTGGGGATTGACTTCCCAGCAGGTGCCCATCCTATGGTGAGCAAGAGAGATCACTTTTCGGATATGAGTTGAAAATGATGGATGAATTTTCGTCTTCCCAGAGGAGAGGACTTTTCCCAGCCACCAGCCACCAGCCACCACCTACATTTTCTGGATGGCACCATCCACCATCATTACTGTGTGAAAAGAAAGTTCTCACTGTGTTTACAGCGTTCCATGCTTTATAGCGCTCTCAGAAATTTGAATGGCTAAAGAATTATTACTGATGAAATAAACAATAAATAAATAATATAGTCCACGACATACCTATAGTCACCACACACACACATGCACACGTGTACACCCACACACCCATTTTGAACCCTGTCTAAAATGTTTCCAGAATATTCTTTCCTATGTGATAATTGCAATTCTACCATTACAAAAAACAAATAAATAACAAGTTCATCGAGTTGGAACCTACTGTGTGCAAAGCCCTCAGCGTTAGGATGATTAATGGTAAATATAAAGTCACAGGTTGATTTGATCTCTTGTGGAATACATAAAGCTGACATTGGATATCAGTGTCCAATATTGCCCTGTCTGTTTCACAGACAATGAAGCTGAGGAATGGGGGCCATGTCACTCATTGGAGGCAACACCGTGAACATGTGACAGTGCCAGCATAACAACCATGTCTCTCAGAGACAGTCTCATCCTTTAATGGACTTTCTACCTAAGCCTGTAAAACAAAGCAAATGTGTCATGTACCACATAGAAAGATAGATATACACATACATAATAGACAGAGGGAAGATAGATGATAGATAGACAGATGATATAGAGAGAGATAAATACATGATAGATAAATAGATGATAGATAATAGATGATAGAGTATACAGATAGACAAATAGATAGAGATAGATGTAGGTAGGTCTGACTGACAGACAATAGATAGATGATAGATTATAAATAGATAACAGAGAGATACATAGGTTATAGTTATGTAGATACAGAGATAGATGGTAGCTAGATATCTATCTGTTATATACTATATACTATATCTATATACTATACAGATACAAATATCTGTTAACTAGATACTTAACAGATAGACAGATGCATAGATCATGGATAGATTATGAACTTCAATGACAAGTATCTTATCAGCTCCAACCCTACCTTGATGAAGTTTTTTATTTTGTAACAGTAGAATAGAAAATTGCACTCACACATCAATAGCTATTCACTGGGCACTTGTCACGTGCCAGACACTCTTCTAGGCCCCTTGGTGAGGAACTGCAAACACGGGTGACAAAGAATAAACATTCTTTAGAATTCTAGATTTAGTATCACTTAAATGTGGGTTCCTCAGACCTCAAGAGTGAGGCTCATGTGCAGACGTTACTATTTCAGAGATATGAGTGATGCAGGAGTGAGGCCCATGCATAGATGGTACTATTTCAGAGATATGAGTGATGAGGTCAGAGAGGAGGGAGGGAGACTGAGGCAACCCAGGAATGCATGGCCACTGATGGGCCCCACCTGAGAGTACAGAGCTGTAGATGCCAGTGACAGGTGGATAGGATAGGCAAGCAACATCCGAAGCTCATGTCTTCTCCAAGAGGCTCCCAGAAGGTGTTCCCACTTTCAACCTGCACCCCACATAGCCTGTTGTCCAATGTGTCTCATCCCATGACATCAAAAGGAAAGACTCCAGGCCAGAAGAAAGAGAGTCACTGAGTGAGTCTGGGGAAGGGAATCTATGCAATGCATCTCTGTGAGCAATGGTCAGACCCTGCTTAGAGCCAGGCACTGCAGGGCAACTTGATTCAAGGACAGTTGAGGTCAGGAGATGAGAATCAAGGCCAATGCCTCTGGACCAACTAGTAACCTATTGAGCTCAGTATCCAAATATCCCTAAAAATGACTATATACTTGCCACAGACACACAGGTATGAGAACAAATGGTTGGAGATTATTTTCCACATGTAGACAGACTCACTGGTCTTCACCATGACCCTAGAAACCAAGCAGCTCTGGGAGCTTGTATCCATGCACAGAGGAGAATGAGGGTGTGCATCTGAGGATGGTTGCTAGGGTTACGCAGACAGAGAATGATGGATGAGCTGAGATTCAAACTCAGACCTCCAACTCCAGGGCCCTTTCCTTGGTATCCGAAAGTTCTGAATTCTTGCCCTATCCTATTTCATGAAAAGACAGCTGGGTGGAGAAACAACAGCTGCCCTGAGCCTCATAAAAGATGAGGTTCTCACCCCCCACTGCTATGAAAGGAAGGGGACAAATCCGTTGGTTCTAACTGAAAGTAAAGACAGTTTAGCTAAGATGTTGTAGGGTAGAGGAGAAATATTTTCCTAATCCCATCCTGAAAGGGGTTTAACCCATTCGATCATTTCAGTTACTGTGTCTATGGCACCAAGGGACATGTTTCCCTGTGTCTGTTTTCTAATTTGTAAAATGGAAACTATCATGGCACCCTACTGGAAGGACAACTGTGCTTCTTTATTACAATTCAACATCATGAATGACTAAAATTGAGTGTTATAAGTGTTACCATTGTAAACTACATGTGTCAACTGTCAGTGCTGGATTGGAGTCTCTCCGGGAAAGCTGTCTCATCACTCGTTGGGTAGGGTCTCTTTAGGCAGGATCTCTGTCTCATCACTGATTGGTTAGGGTCTTTCTAGTCAGAATATCTCATCAGTTCTTTCTCAAAATCCCTCAGTGGTTGCACACAAGGTCCTACAAAACAGGCCTCTCTCATACCCTTCATCTTCCCCCCTTATCAATAATGTTGTACTCCATCTGTGAGACAATTTCATCACTCAGCGAAGGACATTTACCAGCTAAGAAGGTAGGTTGGTCCTTTAGGGCTGGCTCATCCTGTCATTTAAGGCAATCTGGTGAGCTTTTTCTTCTGAACCAATTTCAGCTCATTGTAGCTGGCTGAGCAGCCATTTGTATTGATATAAATTCTGAGACCATCTTTATGCTCAGCAGGCCTGATAAATTGTGGATGTCTACCAGGGACAAAAGATAGGGATAGAAACATTTGCTTGCTATTCCTGATCATGGGGAGATTTGGCCTTGCCAAATTCTTCCTCTTCTGTTAAGCTGGACCACATTTCTCCATCATATCTTTCAGATATGATATGTGTTGATGTTGCTTCTGAGCCCATTAGTGCCTTTATGTACTCAATGGTAGTTAAGCATTATCTTCAGAAGCAAAAAGGTGAGGCTATGTGGTTTCTGTTTGATGATATTGTTGGTGTTTTGTGTTAGGGAGATGGCCACAAGAGGATGACCGTGGTAATGCTGATGATGCTGGTGGTATTAGTACAGTTGTGGTTGGCAGTTTCAGAGGTCCTGATGGTAGTGGTGGTTATGTTAGGTGATTTATGATGCTGAGATAGTGGTGGTGCCTGTGGTAAGTGGTAGTGAAGACAGTAACTGTGATGAGGGTGGTGATAATGGTGATCCTGATAGTGATGGAAATGATGATAACGGTAGTGATTGTGATGGTAGCTGTGGTGATGGTAATGGCAATGGTGAAGAGAGAAGGAGCAAATGGTGGTGGTAGTTGTGTTGATGATGGTGATGGTGAAAATAAATGATGAAGATGATGCTCTAGTTCTGATGTTGTTGGTGATGATGATGGTGCTGGCAGAAGTAGATGATGGAGGCGGTAGTACTAGCTGTGGTGATAAGACTAGATCATGATGATGATGATGATGACGATGGTGATTATGGTGGTGGTAATAACAGCTTTGCTGGTAGTAGTGGTGGAGTTAGAAATGGTGGAGAGATATAGTGATGATGATGATGGTGATGGTGGAAATAGATGGTGGAGGTGGTGGGGTTATCTGTGATGATGACAGTAGTGATGGTTTTAGTGGAGATGATAGTGGCAGTAGTTGATGGAAGTAGGGGTAGTAGCTGTGGTGATGATGATGATGGTACTGCTGGATTTCTGTTAGTGGTACTGGTGTTGATGTAGATATTTCTGGTGATGATAGCATTGTTGTTAGTGGTGAGTTGCTGGTAGTGATGGTAGAGGTAGAGATGATGGAGAGATTTGGCAACTGGTTTTCTCTCCACTTCCCATATGTGAACTGTCCTGTCATATTGCATTGGGAGAGTGAATACCATAGATTTAAAATGCCATCTTCCTACTCTTGGACCTATGTTGGCATTCCAATACCTTTCACAGGTACCCAGATTTTCAGACATTGGTCATAGTACCAAAGAAAGGGGCACAAGGCTACAATATGCCCAGATTCATTGTTATGCTTGAAAGTAATTTTTTGCAAGATTATATTGTGACAGAGTGCTTTGTCGTACTTCTATGGAAAGAACATGCTGGGTGCTGTTTCATGAGAACACCTGCAGTGAGCTATGCAGCTTCAGGTTCCCATTGCTCCTCAACCTTGCTAAACACTGGTGCCAACTTTCTCTGTTTTACAAACGGGTGAACGGTGGCTCAGGGAGGGAAACAACTCTGGACACAATAGAAGGCTGACATGTCTCACTCAGTGCTCCCACTTGCCCTCCTTGGCACACAGAACTTCCCACTTCCCACCCTGAAGGTCAGGAAACAGATACTTTCAGGTCTCCATGTGAACATTCCTTACTGGTTCCAATACCCATGGGCCTTATTTTCGCCATCGCACAGACTGAGCACCCTTCCACAATGTCCACAGCCCATACTCTGGCTCTTCGCTCTATGGCTCTATCATCCTCTCTGTTCCCTGCAGGATGAAGCCCCTGAGGGAGCACACTGGGCCTGCTCTCCAATGCGTGATTGTTTCTGTGTCACCTCAGCTTTTTCCTCTTGCTTCCCTCATCTCGCTACTACTCAGTCATTTCCCCAAACACTGGTGTGGGAGTAGAAGGCACACACTTCTGTGATGTACCTCATTTCATTTGATCCTGAGAAGAACCCTAGAAGACTGAGCTCATCATCATTTTTCAGATTTGGAAAGGAGATATCTAGGGGATGGATTAACTTGGCACCTCAATGCTACAGACCCATTCCTCTTGCCTCCAGGGAAGGCCAGCAGAGTTGGGATAATGTGGAATATCTTTCTGTATGCTGTGAATTACCATTGGATAGTAAAGGAACTGTTTTGGCCGATGGAAAACCAGCTTAGAGGCAGGTAGGAAATCCAAGCATAGATAAAGGAGGAGAACATCCATGCTACAAGCCTTGCCAGGCCCTGCTCGGGCTTGATGAGCACAGAATAGGCTCTTGCATGAGAGATGATGGGAAGCCGCAAGTTGTCAGTGACCCCATTCTCCTTGCTATTCCAGAATGAACATTGTAGGTGCTCAAGGAGAAGCTGTGGACCTACTGTGTGCTCCACACAGCATGAAGGGTTTCAAAAACACAGTGATGATTAGTAACACAGTAAAATATTTTGAGACATATATTTAAGGACATATATTTTTTAATTACTCTGAATTATGAGAATAGCCCAAGTAGGAGAGAATAATATTGTGTGGTGATGATATGGGATGGAGAGGTCTAAGGAACAAGGATGTCAGGACCACAAACCATCCCCCAAGATGTCCAAGAATGAATGTGTGGTAGCACATGAGTGTGACCTCAGCACTTGGGGGTGAAGGCAGGAGAATCATGAATTCAAGGCTATGTGATAATATTTTAAAACAAAACAAAGCAACCAAAAAAGATGCTTGAAGACACGACATAAATAGGAATAATGTGAACTTTAAAAATCTAGCTGTGATATTCCATGTATGACATAGATAAATGTAAGTGTGGGTGGGTGGGTAGGTGGGAGGATGGATGAATAGATGGGTGGGTGGATGAATGAACTATTTTAAACTAGATATTGACAGGCTGGGCTCAACATTTTAAGAAAAAGCTAATCATCTTCACTGCTCCTCTGAGGAAGCTCTCTGAACTCAGCTCTTTGGAAGAAAGCACCCACTGGAGTACTAGAAGAGTCTTCATAGGACTTAGCCAGCAGAAATGCCAGCTCTGTGATACCCACCTGAACCTTGGGACATGGAACACCTATGCTTCTTAGAAAAGAAAAAGTGTCAGACTCATAGTCAGAAACCACAGGGATCTATCTGTCTAGGCTTCTAGCCTTACTTAACTTGTATATCATATTCCCATGGCAACAGGAGAGATAGAAAAGACAAAATAAGCACATCCAACTCACTTTTTAGTCTATAGTTTCTCTACAGACTGAAGGTCTATAAGTTAAGGAAAGAATAAGAACACAGGTGCTTAGATATCAGTGAGGACTCAACATTCAAAGCATCTCTGTTTGAGATACATAATTATTTCTGAAAATGGCACTTAAATGTTCTCCAGTAAGGCCCATTCCTTTGATAGACATCAGAGCACACAATTTCTCTCTCTCTCTCCCTCTCTCTCTCTCTCTCTCTCTCTCTCTCTCTCTCAACATATATACGTTGTGGTGCGTGCGTGCGTGCGTGTGTGTGTGTGTGTGTGTGTGTGTGTGTGTGTGTGCCAAAAACCACCACTCAAGAAAGTCAAAATGGTACTAGGCACAATTAAGTTTTTAAACATCATCTCATAAATTATGTTCAAGTGAGTGTATAGGAAAAAAAATTATCACTGTGTAAATTAAATCAGGTGCAAACATTCTTGAACCATCTGCAGGCTTAATAAATGTTCCAGGAATAAATGAGCGCTAACTAGTGTAGCTGGAGCAATGGCTCAGTGGTTGGAAATTCTGGCTGCTCTTCTAGAGGACCTGAGTTCAGTTCCCAGCACCCACGTGGGGGCTCAAAACTATCTGTAACTTTAGTCCCAGAGAATCTGATGCCCTCTTCTGGGCTCTAGGGGCATTGCTTGCATGTGATACACAGAAAAAAAAAATATACCCATACATATAATTTTTTAATGAGCTAATCAGACCACTTCTACTCTTTACTCAGACTACTTTCTCCCTGTCTCAGGCAGGCAGCTAAATAGTCTCAGCCTCCCTTGCAGCTAAGTATAATATGGGACTGAGTTATGGCTGCTATGGTGTGGTGGGAGTGGTAAACTCTACTTCCAGACCAGGCCTATTAGAGGCACCCGTGAGATTCTTTTAGCTAAAAATAAATAACAAATAAACTGAGGTCTCTAGAAAAGAAAAGGAGTAATAGATAGATGTTGTATTCGTAGTGACCACACAAAGGACATACCAGCTCTGCACCTGCTTGGCTTTTGGGGTGAGATGGGTGTGTGAGGTCTCTAGAGAGAGAAAAAGAGTAATAGACAGATGTTGTATCCCTAGTGACCACACAAAGAACATACCAGCTCTGAGAAGCACCTGCTTGGCCTTTGGGGTGAGATGGGTATGTGCCCACTGGGTCTCTCCATCAAGCTCTAGAGTTCTATGTGCATTGGCCACCTGAGTGCTCACTGCTGACTTTCAGGCCACAGTAGCCCACTGTTACATTTGGATCTTTGGGGAGGTGGAGGGGAGTTTGGGCCTAAATCTTTGAACTAGGCAATTATTCTGTCACTAGCACAATCCTCAGCCCCACAGTTCAGATTTCAAGTGTCCCTCAAAGGTCACAATGGCGTAAGGCTCTGTCCCCAACATGCGGATGCCAAGAGGTGCTGGAGGCTTTAAGAAGTATGGTCTCATGGGAGGTCTTCAGATCACTGGATGGGGGAGAGCAATGTAGTTAAAGGGGACAATGGAACATCAGCCCCTTCTTTCTTATTTGCTCCTTGACTGTGAAGTAAACAGATGCTTTCCTGAACACTCTTCAGGACCAGAAGAAATGGAGCCAACCAGTCAAAAGCTCTAAATTTTGACATAGGACAGAAAGCTAGATAAATTACCCATGTGGAACCTTTATGTAAATCACAGGACAGTCCTCTTCCTTTCCTGATGACCTATCCTCTATCCCTCTGTGTCTCATCTGAACCAATTGTCCCCCCAGCCCCCTTCCTGCTTGCTCTACCTTAATGACTTCTGCAGCATTTGTGTCCTGTGTCCACAGTCACCCTTCACAGTGCTCTCTGTACAAACATGGTCAATGGAAACATTTAGGTAAGGGCTGTAGCAAACCTTGTATTGCCTCAGTAATTAGAAAGCCAGAATCCTTTAGTCTAACCAGAAATAAATCAAAGAGTAAAAAATATGATTGATAAACTCTAGTTGACAACTGTGACCAGGGGGCAGGATGTGATGCTGCTCTCTTAGTGGTTAAGAGAAGCAAGTGTCAAAAAAGGGTAAGTGGGAGGGGGGGATAAAGAGATACATCAGCTGGCTATGGTGGTATGCTTGGGAAAAGTGACAGGAGGATTGGGGCCCAGGACAGACTCTGCTACATAATGAGTTCAAAACTAGCCTGAGCTACTAACATGAGATTCTGTCTTAAAGATAGATAGATAATAAATAGATAAACATATATAGCGAGATAGATGATATATAGAGAGATAGATGATATAGATTAATGATAGATAGATAATAGATGATATATAAAAATTGATGATAGACAGATGCTAGATTGATGCTAAATGATAGATAATAGACAATGAATAGATAACTGATAATGGATGATAAATCAGTAGATGCTCATATTAGCTAAGGCTGATATCTGGAGAAGTAGGTAAAAGCGGAAAAGAGACAAGTTTCCACTATGATCTAATGTCATAAGCATCTACTCTTAAACCGTCCCCCACACCTTCTCCCACATTCACAAACTTTGCCCTGGAAGATCACGAAGGGAACACATGCACATTCCTAACAAACTGTTTGAGCCACAGCCCTTGTCCAGATGCCATTGAGCTCAGCCATCTACATGCTGTGTGTCTTTGAGGGAATCTGAAATGCCCTCTATTTCTTTATCTCCGAAATAAGGAAAATGAAAGTATTTACCTGATCAGATTGTGAACAGGATCAAACCGGCTACTGTGTTTGGAGCAACTGGTATAAGTTAGTAATAAGCCTATTGGGGAGGGAGTACCCACACTGGGCAATTTTCCCATGATTCAGTTTTCCTACCTGCTCAGTGGGTACTTACAGTACATCCATGACACAGTCTTGGGAAGGCCTCATTATCAGCCACAACCAGCACTCAGCATGAATTGAGAGCTTCTGCTCTGGAGTGCTGAGGCAGGTAAGGTGACCTGAGAGGTGAGAGGGCTCCTCCTGCCGGGCTTTCTTTGATTCATCCATGAAGATATCAAACAGAGATGCAGCTGGCTTGGAAGCCATTGTAACAATGAGGATCTTCTCAGGGCCCAGAATCCAGAACAGATAGCTCAGAGGGCAAGGAGAGAAGGAGACCGGGGATGGGGGTGTGGGTGGGGAGCTAGAGGCAGCCATACTGGCAAGCAGGAAGGGCCTGGAGTTCATGGATGCCACTCAAAAAAATTACAGGAAGATGATTAGGGCCCCAAGGCCCTGGGCATGAACAAACACAATCTTTGTGACAACCTTTGTTGAGCAGCCAGGGCAAGTTCTGTGTGTATCCATCTCCCTCCCTTTGTGATAGTCAGGAAAGGGAGGTTTGCCTTAGAGTCAGGCAATCAGGGAAAACATGAAACTCCAGAGGGCATCTTCTGCATGCATCTGCACAAGGCAGATTCCTCAGCTCCAAATACTTCCAGCAGCTCAGCAGCCAGGTTCTGGCAGTGATCCGAGCCATTGTCACCCTAGAGATGAATGAGTTCAGGTTGGCTCTTGAGAGCTGGAAGAGTCAGAGCTAAAGAGAGAAAGGGTTGGGGTAAGAGGTAACTGGGGCGGGGAGAGCCTGGATTGATGAGAAGAGGTAGTAGAAGCTCTAATATGAAAGCGTCGGTTCTCATGTCTCATTGGGTAGTTAACTGCTCTGTGACCTTGAGCAAATCTCTTGTCCAAATATGTGTTTGAAAAAATGAGAGAGGAGTACCAGACTGTGCCAAGGCCCCCTTCAAGGCTTATCATTCTGAGAAAGTTTGGGGTAATTTCCAAAACAGCCCCTGGTCCACAACATCGAGTTGACATTTGGAGGGTTAATGTGAACCTTCCAAAGGGATGGCTATTTGTATTCATTGACAATCCAGCCATGTTTCATCAGACAATGCCTTTTACAGGATATAGGGTAGACTCTTCCCTCACATTTCTTCCTCTTGCTTTGGTGCAGCGAAGAGAACAGAACCTCTGTGGTAAAAGTGAAGGTCCAGTCAGCCTCGAGGAAGAGAGGGTGAATGGGAAATCAGAGCAGGAGGATGTGAAGGAGGACTGTGAGGTGACAGTTTCTACCCCAAGCAACTGTGGGGATATGAGTAAGATCAAGTCAGTTAAAACTCCAGGATGATGGAGGGGCTCGTGGGGTCCCTCTCCTACAAGGAGCTATAGGCAGTTGGTGGATGCTAGACAAAGACGGTTGTTCTGATGGTTCTGGTAGGTGGCCCCACACCCTTATACATAAGAAAAGCACTGACTGGATTCAATGGTTTGTAAAAAAAAGACAAAGGGGAGGAGGAAGAAAAAGATGAGGGGGAAGAGAGGGCTGATGAGGGGGGAGGAGAGGGGAGAGAGTGTTAGGTGGGCATTTAAGGGATGGTGGCTGTCCATGGGAAGCAGGAGGGAGGTACAGGAGGTTGGATATGACCAAAGTACATTATATATTCATATGAAAGTCTTTATGTACAAATAAAATACTGCATTTTAAAACCTACACATCCCAGCCTGCCTCTCTGTTGCTGTGATAAAATACTGGCCAAAGGCAAGTTGGGAGAAAACGGTTTACTTAGCTTACATTTATGTGTCATAATCCATCATTGAGATAAGTCAGGGCAGGAACCTAGAGGCAGGAACTGATGTAGAGGCCATGGAGGAAACACTGCTTACTGGCTTGCTCCTCATGGCTTGTTCAGTCTGCTTTCTTATACCACCCAGTACCACCAGTCCAGGGATGGCCCCACCCATAGTGGACTGGTCCCTCCCACATTAACCATCAATCACAACACCGTCCTACAGATTGGCCCACTGGCCAATCTGCTAAAGGTCATTTATCAATTTGGATTCTCTTTTCCCAGGTGACTCCAGTTTGTGTTGAGTTGACAAAGCCTGCACACCACAATGAAATCCCACTCATTAAAAAAAAATTTTTTTCACAAGGAATGGAAGCTTTGAGCTGAGTGCCAGGGTATAAATGTTTATAAGTGACTGTTCATCCACCCATTTGCTCCCAAACTCTCCAGCTACCTGTCATCTATACATGTATGTGCATCTCATCCATCCAAATGAGGCAGCCAGCCATCAACTCCCTCCTGCATCCTTGCACTCATACATAAGCCTGTTCACAAATGAGTGCTTAAATGTAAGTTGGGTATGGTGGCTTACACTTGAAGTCCCAACACTTGGGAGGTTAAGATAGGACATTTGCAAGTTCTAGACCAGCCTGAGTGGCATGATAAGAGACCTTGCATCAAAGCAACAATCAGAAGTACCTTATATACACATATATGCATGCTTTCTCATCACTTATAACTATGTACTACAAATACATCCAAATGTCTACTCCATCCATCTATTAATTCATTGACCACACACACACACACACACACACACACACACACACATGCATGCGTGCACACTCTCAAGCATGGACACATGCATGCACAGCCATGTAAACTCACACAAAAAAAGTAAGTAAATAAATAAATTTTAAAAGGGGAATTATCAGAACCCCCACAGGACAGCTAAAGACCCCATGTCTTGGCACATACAGAGCATTACAGGTCATAGGCTATTTCTTTTTGAAAAGGATGAGGGCTCTAACACCCTATAGGAGGTAAAATATTGGTTAACTCAAGAACATCATAACCATCGTTTGTACCTGTGACTAGGTTGCATTGCCTTACTCAAAGCATGGATTTGTGATGTGGTTAGGCTAAGGAACCCTCAGGTAGGGAGACTGTTCAAGAGCAGCCAAGCAGGTTCAATGGTATCACAGCTCCAATGGTATCACAGCTCCTTAAAAGGGAAAGACAGAATCTGGTGTAGTGGAGCATGCCTTTAATCCCAGCCCTTGGAAGGCAGAGGCAGGCAGATCTCTGTGAGTTCAAGGCCAGTCAGGCTCTGTAGAAAGACTGTGTCAAAAAGGGGGAGGGCAGACCCAGAGGTCAGAGTGTTGTAGGAACCATGTACCAAGAAATATAAAAAGCTTTCTAGAAATGTCTGTTTTCCACAAGGTCCTTCAGGTGGGAAGGTCAGAATGTCACCTTTGATCACAACTCTCTGGATACAAATCCCAGCTTAGCCACATCCTAGCTTTGCCCTAGAAATATATCACCTTGTTTCCTTGTTACTTCCTAGGAGCAGAGGGGAATGAGAAAGAACCTGTCTCTCTGGGTCTTGAGGATGAATTGAGCCACTGTGTTATACAGAGTACTTGGGTCTGTCAATGATCACAACCCCTGCCGGGGTTTCCTATGTTAATGTGGGGCTAAGGGCACCCCTAGAAGCTCAGAACACTACAGGAGTGATTCCAAAGGCAGGCAGGCACCATGAATTAGACTCGTCCTTGTTAAGGCTGTGTGCATTGGCTTTTCTATTGCCATCAATAGCTGCAGGTGTCATGGCCTTGGAGCCTCTTGCTTTGTATCTCCCTACCTCAGCTCATGTGAGTATTCAGGAGACACAGCAAGCAGGCAGGTTTCGCTCTGTAGCTGAAAGACTCCAGCAACCAGCCCCAGCCCCACCAAAGTGCACACACACACACACACACACACACACACACACACACACACACACACGCCCATGCACTTAATGCACACACGTCAGGATCCTGCCATTGTGTGTCACCGCCTGAACTCTCTACCGTTCGTGTTGGAGCCAGCCCAGCAACCCTGAGCGATTGCTTCCCAAGTCCTATTTATGGAGGTTTTGTTCGAACAGAGTCGGATATTGTTGTTTTTCAGAGAGTCTATTTAAAAAACAGAATGCCATGCCCGGTCAGACTGGAAACAATGGAGATAAACGTATGTTCTTGACGACACTTTTTCCCAAATCAGAAAGGACAATGAATGCTATTGTGAGGAATCTGATTTTTTTCCATCTCTTTATTTATTAAAAAACACAAAGCAATCTTGTAAGAGATCCTAAATATTTGAATCCTATTCCTAGCCACTTCTCCCTGGGCTTCTGCGGCCATCTGCTTCAGTGCTTTTACAACTAAGACCTGATGCGGTGCTCCGTTGTACCCAAATCCTGTCTTCCCTGGAACAGGTAAAAGGTGGCTATGCCTTTTAGTTCATGACAAGCAGAGAGGGATCAGCTTCTGTTTGCTTGTGACAGGTGTTTTGGATGGTTCTGTGTCTCAGATTCTAACACACACACAAAAAAAAGCAGTAATAATTGTTTTTATGTTTTTCCTCATTCACTTACTCAAAATGTTTTGAGGGCTAATTTGAGGGATAGGCTAGGTTCTAAGCTGAAAGACCTCAGTTGAGGCAAAGAGCCCCCCAGTCTATTGTGCCCCTCCCTCACACTGCCATTGTTCTAGGCCGGGCAGGGTGATCCCCAGAGTCTGCCCTGAGATGATAGCAGAAGACTGGATTGGAGGTGGACCATGTGTGCCCTCCACCCATTCGGAGCAGGACCGGTCCCGGCACTCCTCAAGGCTTGTTTTCCTCCCAGGGATCTTGGGTGGAGGTTTTCATGGGGACTGAGGAAAGGGTGGGATAGGAGCTTGCTTTCCAAAATAAGGAGATAGGAGAATAAAGACTCCCAGGCTCCTCTTTCCCAGAGGGATTGTCTGTATTCAGGGATCCTCTAGGTTTCCTAGTGGGCTGGCAGGCTGGGAAACATATCCTGGTTCAAAGGGCAAGTCTTGTCTCCAGCAGGGAAGGACTGAAGGACACAGTTTCATCTATCCTAGTCACCACCCTTCATTCTGATCAGGCTACAAAAACAAGGTAGTCAGCTGATTAGGAGATGGGATGGGGAGCAAGTTCAATGACATACCTAGTAGAAGACGGGGATGGGGTGTGGGAGGTGGGGGTGTAATTTCTTAGAGTTGTTTCTTTGAGTCTCAGTGTACTATTACATTCACTCATTATTCACTCAATGAACACTTTTTTAAATGTACATGTATGTGTGCATGGAAAGGAGGGTGTAGATCAGCTCCCAGGTGCACAGTGTGCCTGTGGAGGTCAGAGGTCACCTTCCACCTGCTGAAGTAGGATCTTTCCTGGTTCTCCTGGTTCTCCAGGCAAGGGGACCTTCTGGAGTCTTTGCATAGTGACAGAAGCTGCAGCATGCACACCCAAGAGCATGAAGGAATAGGGGAGTGCTTTGACTGAGCCCAGAGTGTTCAGGGAGGACTTCCTGGAGGAAACTACACAAATTCCTCAGCCTTAATTCTGTTGCCTTTTTGGACTGCATCATTTCATTGCCAAAATGGAAGACTCCAGGCATTATAGGGTTACTAAGCAACCTCTCTGATTCTGTCTACCCATGTCAGCAAGACTGCCCAACTGTCATAATAGCCCCTCAAGGGACCTCCATCTTTGTTCTCCTTCCCCTTGGCTTGTGAACCGCAATTTCACTCTTACCCAAGGTCAGAGACCATGGCATATCCAGAGTTCAAGACCTAGTCCTGACGTAACTGAGAGGTGGGATCTGCTTTTTCCCTCCAGCCACTCAGAGTAGACATCTTCCTGATGCTGCTCAAGGCTGTTTCCTTCCTTGGGATGTTGGGTGAGGTTTCCATGGAGACTTGGGGAGGAGTATACACATGTACGTCAGAGATCAGTCATGGCTTTCATTTGTGCAATGAAATGTCAGTGCCTTGTTTTGAAACGAGGACCCCGACTATCCTAAAGTTCACCAAGTAGCAAGGCTGGCTGGCCAGTGAACCCCAGGGAGTTGCCGGTCTCTGCTTCTCAGGCTTTGTGCTTACAAGCACCACCATGCCCAGCTTTTGTTTGTAAATTCTGGAGTTCAGACTCAAATCCTCATGCTTGTAGGGCAAGCACTTCACTGATTGGCTCATCTCCCCAGCCCCAGGTACACTGCTCTAGAGATGCTGTAGCTAGGATCTACACAAGGTCCAGTCCCTGTGTTGAGCCAGCAGGTTTCCAAGGGTATGGTTATGATTGTCTCTTCTGCCCATGGTGCATTCAATCTCTGTCCCCAACCTGTACCCACAGGCAGAGAGACCTTCAAGTCATAAAGGTGGGAATAGCACAGCAGTGTTTGGACTTCCTGTGCAGTGAATTCAATGGAGCATAAATGACCAGGAGCATCAAGACTCATAAGTCTGCCCAATAAGTGCAGATTAAGGACCTCTTAGCATCTCATCACTGCACCTGTAATTAAAGCTCCAATGGAGATGAGCCCTGGCTGATGCAGGATAAAGGTGGATTCCACCTGTCACTATGTGGCCCATGGCTTGTTGCTATGGTTTACAGCCCTGCCTTGGGGCTCATAAGCAATGCCCTGCCTCATCTTATCATTGTCAACCCACTTTGGAAAGGCTTCCTTTCCATCTGAAGACATCTGCTGCCAGTACTGAGGAGCCAGGCAAGGCCCCGCTGCCAGCCAGAGTATGTTGGAAGGTTATGAAGAGATACTCGCCCTACCCCAGCCACAGCTGAGGATGCAGAGGGAGGAGGGTGGTCCACAGAGCAGAAAGATGTGTTCCCCTTCTCTAGTGACTACCCATTCTCCACAGGCCCAGAGAACGAATCCAGTAAGACTGGAAAAAATTCTTGTGCTCTAGAACCCAAGGTGAGGCAGATCTCACTTCCAATCCTACAGTCTCCTTAGAAAACCAAATCATCTAGAGTGCTGGGCACACTTGACAGCAACACACACACCATACACACACACACACATACATACACACAAATATATACACATACACATTCACACAAACACACACACATATACACATACATACATACATACTCATACACATACACAGAAATACACACACAGTTTTTCTTGGAAAAGGCCAGATAAGTGTCTGGCTCTTTGGAGCAGAGGGTTATTATTTCAATATTCTCACCCCACTTTTGAGGTTCCCAAGCACCTGCAGATGGGACATGATCCAATGAGCATGTGGCTGTGTCAGTAAGACAAGCTGCAGTCCCGAGTCAAGCTCTGGTCTTTGTCAGCCAACCACTGTTCTGCTGAGCGGGCCAGAGGCTTGGGTCTCCACATCTGGATTTCCTAGAATCGTCTTTTGCCCAAACTAGAGAGAAAGTCTTTGTGGAGGGAAGTCTTCTCCCAAAGAGGGACTAAATGCAGTTACAAATTCTCCCCGTGACCTAATGTCTCTGTAATAACTGAAGACACTGGATACTCTACCCCAAACTATCTAGAATTGGACAGGATTGAGAGATCTGCTAGCTGGTGCTCCTTTTCCAGCAGCCAGGAAATACCTAGGGCAAGTCTGTGCTTCATAAATAATCTACATATCTGCTTGCTTATTTGTTTATTTTTCAGTCTGGGTCTCAGGTAGTCTAGACTGGGCTCTAATTCACTATAGAACTAAGGATGGTCTTGAACTTCTGGCCATCAGGTTTGGGATTAAAGTTTAAGGGTGTATCGTCATGCTAGGTTTCATGCAATGTTAGAGATGGAACCTAGGGCTCAATGTTAGAGATGGAACCTAGGGCTCCTTGCATGCTAGGGAATCACACCACCCTCCTAGCCATTTCTCAAGCCCATGAGCTTCTGGTTCTAACCCAAATGTTCTGGGTCTCCAACTGTGGCTTTGCTTGTCTGTCATGAAGAGTCCTTAGGACTCTCAACGTGACCCATCTGGGAGTTCTCATGTGTGCTCACTGCAAAAGCTGGGGATGTCCTGCCCTCTTGTCCCCTTACCACACTAGGGGAAGGAGAGGCCCCTCCAGGAACATTTGCATATGACTCATTCTAGAAGGTTCCTTTCCCGCTTCGTGAGTCAAAGCAGACTAGATATTCCTAGTTGTAGGAAACATGCACTAATTTTTTTGTCATTTTTCTGTTCTTCTATCTTCCCCCCAAAACATTTTTTGACATGCATACAATGGATCTTATTTTTTAAGACCATGAAAAACTTGTTTCTAAAATACTTGACTAAGTTTCTCAAAATGTACAGTAACGGGGCTGGAGAGATGACTCTGAGGGTAAAGGCGCACAGTAACGGGGCTGGAGAGATGACTCTGAGGGTAAAGGCGCTTGCAGCTAAGCCTGGTGAGTTGAGATCAGTTCCTCAGGCCTCTATAAAAGAAGAGAACTTTGTCCTCTGACTGACATACGTACTATGGTGCATGTACTTCATCCCCCCCACACACACACACACAGGCATTCAGATCCAGCCCCCATGGCAGTTTCCGAAGCAGTGGGTCTTGAATGGTAGGTATGTGTGACTCCTGTTTTGAGGACATGGTCACGCCCCTCAGGTTAGTCTCATGCAGGTGGAACTGGACCAGACTTAGATGAAAGTCTCTCTGTCTCAGTCATGTGACAACTGTTCTCTGTGGTGGGTGTAGGTTTTGTAAGAAAAGCCAGGTGCAGTGGGGCGCGCCCTCAATCCCACAATTCCAGTCTAGATTGACACTAGCATAGACTCCATGCCTAGGAAAAGGCTCCAAAGAGAAATAAAAAAATAATAATAATAAAGGAGGGAGGGAGAGGGAGGGAAGATTTGTGAGCCTCCTTCGCAGGCTACTTTCCTGCATTTCGTCTGCCTGCCTGGTTGTCCGTTCCAAGCTGCCTCCAACTCCAGCAACCTAGGCTCCTTAATTACACTAATTGCCACCCCAGGCTGTGAGTTTTGAGTTAAAGCTCTCTAGGGGTGATTCATGTGGTAAACGACACACCTGGGATTTCACCAAGATTCACCTTCTAATCCTAAACTCACTTAAGATACTAACTGTGTCCACGCCCCCAGAGCTGGCAGCTGAGGGAGAGGACAGAGGCCTGGGGACCTCCCACAGTGTCTCCAGGTCCCTGTCCCCACCTCTGCCTTTTTCCCTGTCATCCTTCCTTGAGCAATCTTGACACACCCTTCCTTAAAGCAGACAGAGCTGAACTTGTTGACTAATGTCATTGAGTCCTAGATAGGATTAGGGTAACAAAGCACTCAGAAGGCAGAGAGGAGGGGAGGCTTGTGCACCCCACCACGCCCATGACAGGTGCTTTTGTTTGCATCTCTGGCAGAAACTTCCGACTTAGTTGCTCCAGTGTCACTTTGTATCCTGTTGCTCACAGCCCAGACACCTTTCACTGGCTCCCAGTGGCTATGGCTGACAAAGCTTTTTACCCACTGAGTCTGTTTGATTCCCTGGGTCCTGCTCTGATTATCTGTTGCTGTAAAATTAGCCCCCAGTTTAGCAAGGTAACCACTGTGTTTATTCTTAACCCTTGTGACCTTATGATCCAGCCTTGGAAACCACAAAGCTTCATCTCACACCCATTTCACCCCATTACCTCCGTGAGAAACACCCTCCGGCATCACTTGTGTGACCAGATTCTCCCAGTTCTGAAAGCCTGACTCATCCAGGACACCCTCTCTGCTGCAGCTCAGCCTCATCCTTACTCAGATTGCTGTCTGAGCCACAGTGAGCCAGGGATCTTTCTCTAAGCCTTAGAGTCTAAGGTGTGACGTCTCAGGTCTTCTTGCTTGGCTTACAGCATTTAAGATTTGATTTCTCTCATGGTGACATGCCATCTCTCTAGGTCCTGGGTCAAGCATCTCCAAGAATGACATCTATAGGGCTTTCAATGCCTGTCAATCTCAGCACTGCGTCCTTGGGTAACAGTAACTACCCTGTTGTGGATAAGCAGTAGAAAGGATGGGGGTCACCAGCTCATGCTGCCAGTAGAAAACTCAGACAAGGCTGGATGTGGTAGTTCAGGCTTGTAATCCCAACACTCAGGAGGTAGAAGCAGAAAGACCTTGAGTTCAAGACCAGCCTGGGCTACACAATTAAAGTGTGCTGGTTTACCTCTGTCAACTTCATATAACCTAAAATCACCTGGGAAGAGAGTCTTCATCTCTATGAGGGACCACCTTCTTTGGGTGGTCTTTGGGAATATCTTGGTGTGTCTGTGTGTGTGTGGGGGTGTTATCTTCATTAATGTGGGAAGACCCAGCTCACTGTGGGCAGAGCAATTCTCTAGACAAGGAGTTCTGGAATGTGTAAAAGTGAAGCTGAGCACAAGCAAGCAAGCTACTGAGCATGCGTTCAGTTCATTTGTCTCTGCTCTTGACTGTGGGCATGATGTGACTGGCTGTTTGAAGTTCTTCACTGACTTCCTCTCCATGATAGACTATATAGCCTGTAGTTGTGAGCTGAAGTGAACACTTTCCTGTCTCCCCTAAGTTTTTTGGTGGTGGTGGTTTTTTGTTTTGTTTTGTTTTGTTTTTTGGCCAGGGTAGATTTAAGCAACAGAAAAAGATTCTGTCTCAAAATAAAAGAAAAACATTAAAGCACAAATGGGCCACCTTACTCGGACAAGTTTATAGAGGCTTAGAGCTCATACCTATTTCTCTCTTCCTAAGGCCAGTCCAACCTTTATGCTAATTCAACTCTTCCCTTTGGATACAGTTCCTTCATCTTACTCAAAATGCCCAAAGAAGAATGTTAATCCAGTTTTAAACTGTCAACTTTGACTGGCTTTTAATGCCTTTACCTGGGAATGTCTTTGGGGGCCTTATCTTCATTGATATGTGAAGATGTCAGTTTAAGACATCAGAATCTCAAGAAGAAAAATCTTAGGAAGACCTAAACATGTTCCCAGTCAACACTTTGATTTGGTAGAGAAAATGGAGTCTAGCCACAGGGGAACTTCAAGAGCTTGGGAAGAAAGCAGTGCCCTACTGGTTCTATTGGTTGTTTTTGATAATGGTGATGGTTATCATGATTGTTTTGATGATGATAATATGATGGTTATGAGGGTGTTAGTGGTCATGGTGGTAATGATGTTCACGGTGGTGGTGGTGATGATGAGATGATGTTACAGGTAATAGTGGTGATGAGGTAATGATGTTGGCAGTAAAGATTGTGATAACGCTGCTGCTGCTGCTGGTGGTAGTGGTAGCAATGTTTTTGGTTTTCTAAGAATTGGTGGTCTCATGTTCAAAGCTGGCTTCAAACTCATTGTACATTAAGAGACAAAAATGGCTTTAAAGCCCTAATTCTAATGCTAAAAACCTCTCAAATGCTAGAATTAAGGGCATATGCTACCATACTTGGCCATCCTGATTCTTTCATTCTCTTTATGGTCTGCTCCAAAGACTCCAGCTATGATAGTTCTGGTGCCCCATAAACAAACATCTTATTTTACATGTTATTGAAGCATCTGCTTGCCAAGAAGTCTTTGGCTTTACTCCTCTCTCACCATCCTCAGCTCCAAAACCACATTAGTTCCCTGATTGTGCCCCAAACTAGAAAGACTGAATTGCTCATCCCTACTAATCATAAATGTAACTTTATTTGGAAATAGTCTTTGCAGATGGAATTAAGGTAAGATGGGTACATGGAGCAGTTCCTAATCTACCAATTGGGTACTCTTATCAGAAGATGGAAAGAGAGCCTGGTGACAAGACAGACAGACTTTGAAGTGGTACAGTTGCATTTGTGTGAATCAGGGATACACACAGAGGAAATGGATTTGACCCTTGAGCCTTTAGAGAGGGCATAGTCCTGCTGATACCTTGGTTTTGACCTTCTGGACTCCAGAACCAGGAGGGAATGAATAAGTGTACCTTAATTCACTCCAGTTATGGAGACAGTGCAAAGACAGCACTGGGAAGTGAACACATGTCTGTTTGCAGCAGGTTCTATGCCAACAGTCATGTTATCTAGGCATTAAATGGCAACTTGCCAAGAAAAGCAGCAACCCATACGACAGTGTTTCTCAACCTGTAGATCAAGACCCCTTTGAGGGCTGCATGATCCATTCTCAGGGATTGCCTAAGACCATCAAAAAGTACAGAATAAAACATATGCACAGCATACAGAAAGACATCCCACATCAACAAATATTTACATTATGATTCATAGCAGTACCAAAATTACAGTTATAAAGTAGCAACAAAAATAATCTCATGACTGGGGGATCATCACAACATGAAAACTCTATTTAAGGATAGTTGAAGGTCCCTGCCATCGGGCCATGTGTCCCATTTTGTCGTGCCACACACACAGGTAAGCACACAGCAGCTCCCTCTTCAAACTAGGATTTGCTTGTATACACGTGTGGAAGTCCCCCCTCCATTTAGCTGAGAATCACTAAGTCCCGTCAGCCCCTGTGGAAGCCCCAGGACCACACAGTCATGGGTCCACTTTTGCTGGGCTATCAACCACTGGGACACCTGGCAAGGATCCTGTAAATTTATAAGACCCTTAATCCTCCTGCTGGAGGGCACCCTGATGATCACTGGGGACCTGTCTCTGGGCAATTAACTAATGGGAGGTTGAGAGCAATCAAAGACTTCCATCAGAGTCCAGAAATCAGGCTTCCTTTGGGTACTTGAAAACAAAGCTTATCTTCAGTGCATAGGTTTCAAAACGAGTGAAATAAGTCTGAAAGCTCCGAGGCCTCAAATTGCAGCCTTCATGGACTCTCCCTGCAGCCTCCTGGCATCCTCAGGGTAAGACCACACTTCGCTACTAACCTTTCTCCTAAATTGCCCATTCGAAGGAAGGAGACCATTATTCTAATGAAATACCTCACCCTGCATGTTCTTAGTTTCAGCTGCAAGGTTTTATTTTTTGAAGTCTTTGCTCCAAGCATTGCCTTAATTTGGGGTTGGGGGGGGCTTCCTTCTGGCTGTCTAGAGAGGGTTTTGATAGGTTTCTTTCTATTTGATTTTATTTACTTTATTTCCTAGTGTGGGTCAGCATACCCTGGCTTAATGATGATGAAAAGTGGAAAAGATGGGACTGCCCCCAAGAAAGGACCAGGGGAAGAGTTGTTAGCATAGAATGAAGATGAGAGAAAGTTCAGTCAGTATCCTTCTGCCCCAGGAAGGACACAGGGAGCTGGGTGGAAGAGGTCAGACCTGGAGGGTGGCGGCCTCCGGACTCTGCAGCCATCATCTGAACTTCAAGCTGTAAGGGTCACTGCACAGGATGCTCTCTCAGGAGGAGCTGGCTTTCAGAGAGGGTTCTAGAACACTGCAGACCTCTGACTCTGGCAGCAGTTGCTCTGGGGCGGGGGTAGGCGGGGCTACGTGGTAAGAATCCTGGGGAACACCTGAGGAACAAAGTACAATCCTGTCCCTCATCCCCTTGAGCTTCCTGCTTTACATGATGCCCACCAGCATCCAGGCTCCATCCCCAGGGTCTCCAAATGGCCTTTCCAAGGGCCCCTGTGTGATGGTTTTATCTTTTTTTTTTCCCCTGCTTGTTTTTCTGCTGAGGAGCCAAATGAAATGGGAAGTTTGAGCTGAAATTGGCCAATGTTTCTCAGAAAAATCACACAATCTGTCCCTGCATTAATTACTTGCCTCTTGGCTGTGACAAAATACCTCCCTAAAGCCATTTGTGGAAGGATTTTTCTGTGGCTCACAGTTTGAAGGTGAGACTCTTCCTGGCAGGGAAGGCATGGAGATATAGACAGTTGGTCAGGTTGTGTCTTCAGTCAGGGAAGAAGAGGGAGAGCATGATTGGTGCTCACCTGGGGCTCTCCTTTTTCTGCACTCTGGGACCCCACCTAGCCCATTTGAGATGCTGCCCACATTTCAGATGAGTTGCACTATCTCAATTAACTTTCTCAGAATTCCTGAGATTTGTTTCCTTGTGATTCTAGGTCCCGGGGAGCTGACAGTATCGACTATCAGGACCCCCTTTCTACATGGTAACTATTGCTGGTAGATTAGGAACAACCTGTACCTCTCTCTCTAACCTCTCTGAACTCTTGGATCAGGTGAGTAGTTTGGCTTGAAAACACCACACACACACACACACACACACAAGTACATATATACACATACACAAACACACAAAAGTATATATATATATATATATATATATATATATATATATAGACACACACCAGTATATATACACACAAACACACACATATGCAATGAATACATGCACACACACATAGAAGGCACACACAGGAGTAATGTATACATGTACACATACAAGTATAACACACATGCACATACATATACAGACACAGACATATATGCACACACACATATAGACACAGACACGTAGGCACACACACCATGTAGCATGCCATACAGCTTTCCTACTTTTTCTAAGAGACCAAAGGTTACCATCTCCAGACTTCTAGGTTCCTCTTAGAACAACTTCCCCTGCCCTTCCTGAAGATGTGTGTCCCATTTGCTTAACTCATTTGGGTACAAAAACTCATCTGTCTAGGCTGCCTGATGAACTTTTTCCTCCCTCAGGTCTCCTGCTCCAGGAAGTCTTCCCCAATTGCTCCCTCCTCCTGCCTCTGCCCTTTGCAGCTTGCACCCTCCAACCTTGCACCGAAAAGGGTCTCATGGCCTCTCCAGTTGGACTGTCAGCCCCTGGAAGGGCAGAGGCTGATGCTTCTTAACCCGAAGAAGGCAGGGCCTCCTGGGTAGTGAGGATACAAAGAGAGGAAGGATATCAGGCACTGGTAGCAAGGCCCAGCAGGAGGGAGGAGACAACCCAGGAGGTGGGATGAAGCATGGAGTGCAGGAACTGTAGGTCTGGGTGATGTCAAATGTTCCAGAAAGAGGAGTCTGGAGTCATATTGGGCCAGCTTCTGTTTTTGTTGGGGACCATGGAGTAGTTACTGTGAAAGCTGGTTTTAGTTCAGCTGGAGGTAGTCAGCCTTTTTACCCTTTGCAGGAACACCTGAGAGGCCCAGCACCCCAGGGTGTCTTCCCAACAACTCCCATGAGTGACAACGATGGCCAGGGAATCGCAGAGGTGACCAAGTGAGGTGAATGGGCCCAAGGTCCCAACAGTCATAAAGATAAGGCCATTCCCTGTGAAGTTGGCTCCCAAGATGCCTGAGCTTGTTGGTGACTCTGGGTCCAAGGAGGGGAGCAATGGCAGAGTTCTGTGTTATTCAGCAAGAAGAGGGTACCCCAACCCGGGCATCAACAATTGAAGCCAACAGAGTGGCCCAAACCTGGCTGCTCTAGTTTCTAGATGGAGGAGACTCCCTCCCTGTCATGATATAACCAGTCAGCCTCTAAGTGACACCTTGGATCTGTGGATGTACCCCCTCCCTCCCTATTGCTACATTGTTGTGGGCACCTGGACATGATGATGGTCACTAAGGCCACAGATTGGAAGTAGCTGAGCACAAAGTCCCCACGTGTCATCTTGGGGGAAAGTGACCTATGTAAAGAAGATACAATTGCCAGCGCAGGTGACTCCAGACAAGTCTTGGGACTGGGACTCGATGTCCAGTGCCATAGCTCTGGGACCTTCCTCTCTGCCTGCAGGTGGCTTGGACAAATCCATAGCAGGGACCTGGCGGGCATAATGCTGCCTCCTCCTCCTCCTCTTCCTCCTTCCCCCTCCCACCCCCTTCCCCCTCTCCCTCTTCTCCCTCCTCTCCTCCTGCTGGCTGTGAGTGAGAAGCCCTGGCCGCACCCGCCCGCCTGCTGCCGTGCCTGCCGCCGCCACCCTCCCGGCCTCCCGGCCAGGCCACCGCGCGGTCCCGCAGACTCGGCGGCGCCAGCGCACCTGCAATAAGGCGGCGGGCCGCGGCTGCGCTGATAAGAGGTGTGTGGGGAGGGGGGGCACGCAGGATGCTTCCCCCGCCCCCTTCAGCGCCACTAATGGACTTGCGGATGTCGCCTCCTGCCTGCCTGGGCTTCTGGTCCCTCCTGGCTTTCTGTCTTCCATTCTCCAGCTCTGATTCTACACTCCCTAACACCCCTACACACACCTTGTCTGAATCACCTCTCCCCCCTTTCTCTTTCTTTTCGTACTTCTTTTGTCTCTTTCTCCTCTCCCCATCTTCTCTCTCAAATTTGCCTTCACCTGTATCTCAGCCGTAACCTGTACTCAGTTGTCTCCCTGCATCCCCCACCCCACCCGCAGCCCGGTGCCTGGACCCAGGGACACTTCCTCCATCCTGGCTGGAGCCAGCTGGAGCTGCACAGCTGGACCCCTGGGGCAGGCTCAGCAGGTGTCCTGACATCAGTGGGCGGGGCCTGCCCACCTGGGGCCTTTCATCTGAAGCTCCCGCTGCCCTTCACAAACAGTGATTAAGGCCCGCCTGCAGGCAGGTCAAGGGATGCTGGGCGCCTGGCTGTTCAGTTATTTTCCTTATTAATATGCAACCCCTCCTTTAAATGACTTTAGTGCAGGGAACTGATGCCGAATGACGCCCTGGAGATTAAGGTCTCTGCGGTTGCACAGGCCAGAGATGGTTGTCTGATAGAGCAGGGCCTAGTGTTTCTGATGCTTCTTTTTTCTTCAGGGCAGCCTCAGCTGGGGGCTTAGAAACTACCTCTTTAATTCTGCTCTCCAAGAGAGGGTCTAGACCTGACTCGGTTTCCCAGCATGGGCTCTGGCAGAGAAACAAGAGTACCTCTGGGTCCCTCACTTAGATATTCAGATCTGGTGTGTGTCATCTCTGGTGGCGCTTGGTCAACTCGGGAGTTAGACTCAGAGCAAATCCATTCATTGTTGATGGAGTTGGACCACAGCACATATTTAGGTTACAGGGGACTTGCCCAGTGGACTTCTTCCCCCAACATACTCCAACAGCAAAGGCTCTGTGTGTGTGTGTGTGTGTATGTATGTGTGTGTGTGTGTGTGTGTGTGTGTGTGTGTGTGTGTGTGTAAACCTTCCAACAATGGGGCCACTGGGGAGGTGAAAAAAATGAGTCCTGGAGCCAAATGGCTCAGCAGGTTAAGAAGCTTGCCATCAAGCCTGATGAGTTGAGCTGGATCCTTGGGATGCGCACAGTGGAAAGAGAGAACTATTTCCTGTTTCCTGCCAAGTTGTCCTCTGCACACACACACACACACACACACACACACACACACACACACACACACTAAAGTTATATACACATAGAGGCTTAATGAGCCTGATACTTTTCTAACTCTACCTCTCATGTAAGGGAGACCTGACCTAACCACCTCTGGCAGGTTCTTACTATGCAGCCTCGGTTGAGTTACTTGCTTTCTCTGAGCTTCAGCTGTAAAATAAGACATTAAAGAATTCAAAGATTCTTTTTCAAAGATAACGTTTTGCCTTGTAGCTCAGGATGGCCCAAACTCATCATTCTCTTGCCTCAGCCTCCAGAGTTCTAGGTTCACAGATGTGAGCCATCACCAGCCTCAAGAGCTTCTCAGGACTCTAAGCATGCAGAGTCTCTCTCCTGACAGTAAACAGTTCATCAAAGGAGGTCCTGAGACTGTCTTTTCTCAAGATTTCAGGTCATTCTTCCTAAACCATATCACTAGCTTTGCTGTTGTCTTGCTTTTTCGTGTTGGAGGAAGCAAGCTTTAAAATACACACACACACACACACACAAACATACACACATATACTCACATATATACACAGATATACACACAAACATGCACATACACATGATACACATATATACATGCACATACATACACATGTACACACATACATATATACACACATTCATATATACATACATACTGATTGAGTGGAGAGCCCAATCTCTCTCCCTCTGGACCCCATTCCCCTCAAAGCCCACCAAACAGTGGCCCCTTCCCTAGAGCCGCCCTGGGTTCCAGTTCCAGACTCCTGCCGGCCAAAAGTCATCCCCACCCTGGGGCTGCTCAAGACCACACCCACAGGTTACTTAAGGCCAGGTAGCTGCATCTGCCCTGTGACTCCCCTGCCTCTTCAGTGGTCACCCAGGATTGTTTTGCTCTGTGCCCATTAAACCTGGACTTTTTCTAATCTGGTCTGATTTGGATTGTTGCAGCAGTGGAGAAGCTTGTTGAGGGGAAACATAAAAACCTATCACATACATGCACATCTATATACACACATACATAAAACCCACACTTTCACACAGACACAGACCTAATCGTATTAAAACAAAGTAACCTGTGAGCCAGAAGCTGAAGACTTGAGAGTTCTGTTCAAACTAAAAAAAAAAAAAAAACAAAAAACACACACACACAAAAGACCCTAAACAATAAGAAAAACCAAAACCCTTTACATTTTCTCATCACTTGCAGATATTTAAAAACTTAACAACACAGCTTACTCTATGGTTGCAAACTTTTCACTGCCTGTTAACAGCAGCCAGCCAGAAAACTGAAATAAAACAAACTGCTTATGGTTGACAGCAGGTCCCAGGTAGATAAGGATTCATCATGGAGTCAGGTTTTCTGTGTAAGGTTTTTTTGTTTTGTTTTGTTTTTACTTGTACAGTGTTCATGTGACACCTGTGTGTGTGGAGGTCAGATGACAACCAGCTATATAACAGGTTCTCTGCTTCCACCCTGTGGGTCCCAAGATCACATTCAGGTCACCAGGCTTGGCAGCAGGTCTTTCCCAGCTGAGCCATCTCGCCAGCCCTGTGTGAACTTTTGAATAATCGACGCCAGAAACCAGAGCACAGAAAGTCCAAGAGATCTGAAGAGAATATTGAGTCTATAAATCAAATTTCTTGTCATCAAAGATCAAGATCTTGCTAATAACTGAATTGCGGGAGGAGTCTGGACTGTCTTTGAGGAAGAAGGAACACCGCCGCCAACTTGGCGGGTCCTGGCCCAGAGCGATAGATAGTGGGGGAGGTGGGGGAGCCTGTGGCAGAGAAATCTAGAATGTGATTACACACAGGCCATGGCTCACACTCTGATCTTGGATAAGTAGGTTAACCACGTGGTGTCCTGTTCTCCCATCTGTGAGATGGCCGAGATAAGGCTGGACTGTTGGGTCCAGCGTGCAGATAACTTCCGGAAAGTCCTTTGAGCTTCTTGGAAATCGCAGCAGAGATATGAAGAGGCGCCAGAGTGGTGGCTAGTGGCATGATCTGGGTTCATCAGGTCGGGTAGCCTGATCCCCCCCCTTCTCCCCCAGCTACAGCAAAGCTTCAGAGCACCCCTGTTGGTTTCAGCCTCCTTGCTCCCCAGTTGCTTTATCCTGCCTTCTTCTCTGCTCTACTGGGCCAAAGGCAGCACCCCAGGCATCTTTCCATGCCCCACTTTCTCTGGATAACACCTCCGGTCATCCACCCTGGCTCCTGCTCTTCTAGCCTCATCTACTTTGTTCATGTCAACTCCCACCCCTACCCTCGTACACCTGCCAAACCAGCTCGCTCGCTCTCTCTCTCTCTCTCTCTCTCTCTCTCTCTCTCTCTCTCTCCTCTCTCTCTCCTGCTCTCCTGTAGTCTTGTGAGTAGGAGCCCAGCCTGTCATACAGAGCACTCCCAGGATAAGGGTTTCAAAGGGAAAGCTTCATTTCATCTCTCCAAGAACTCTATGGGACAAAGCCCCTACTACCCACTCTGACATATTTCTAGACCTTCTCTAACATATGCTGTTAAGATGCAATTCTCCCAACACCCAAGGGGGGTTAGAGGCAAAAAGGTCACAAGTTCAAGGCCCACCTGAGCTGCAAATTAAGAAACTGTCTCAAAACAAAACAAAAATAAATAACAACAAAAGCAACCCCCCCAAATTCTCTTGCTTTATTGTACATGCATGCTATCTTTGCCGAAGATAGGACAGATAGATTTCTCTTGCCCTGGATTCTCAGATAATCACTCTAAGAGACCCTCCGAGTCTTTGCAGATGGGATGAATGTCCCTCAAAACTGAGTGCAAGTCTCAATTTCCCTGGTATCTCAAGAGTCTTCAGACACTCACTGGATGTGGACTGAACACCTTGGCTGCTGGAATCAATGAAACAGTCCAATCAAGCCTTCACAGTTTGTCACCTAAGTTTGGTTCTGCCCAGGTCGTCAGGGGCCAGATTCCTCAGGGGAAACTGAGTCCTCCTTGCTGCCCTTAGAGACGTCTTCCTTTGACAAATGGGTGAGAAAAGAGGGTAATGGGTGGTGTGGAAGGCTCAAAGGAGCCAGCATGGAACAAGAGACCTCCACTGATTGCCACTGTTTACCTTATAATGGCCACAAGTCTCATCCACCTCCCAGAGACACCAAGAGAAACGATGTTAGCCCGCTCCTGAGTAGAAAAAGAAACACAACAGAATCTACAGCAATAATATCAAGGATAGAGAAACTGGGTGGGGTTTGGAGGTACATGCCTTTCATTTCAGCATTTTGGAGGCAGAGGCAGGTGGATCTCTATGAGTTGGAGGCCAGCCTGGTCTACATAGTGAGTGAAGTAAAACAGCCTATTGACTATTAAGAGAGACTCGAGGGAGGGGGCTCTTTGGGGGTGGGAGGGGTGAGAAGATGAATGGACAGGAAGACTTGCAAGCCCCTCCCAGGCTGTCCCACCTGTGTGCCGAAGAGAACCCTCGCCACCTAGCCTCATTCCCTTCTTTTCTCAGGCCCTTTCCTTGTTGACCAGCCTCGTCTTCCAATTTAATCATAGGGACTCTAAAAAACAAAGCTGAGCACTGAGGCTCCCAGCTTTAACCCCAGCACTAAGGAAACAGAGGCAGGCAGATCTCTGAGTTCAAGGACAACCAGGGCTGCACAAGAAGGGCCTGTCTCTCTTGCACTCATGGAGAGTCAGAATGTGGAAGTCTGCCCATAGCCCAAAAGTTTTCTGCCCAAGTCACTATGCCAAGAATTGCCAATAAATGGCTTGAGTTATTATGAAGTAGTGTTTTTTGTTTGCTTGTTTGTTTGTTTCCCAACAGTGATCAGTTGAAAATGAGAGGAATTTTAAAAGCTCAGTCCATATGGCTCACAGGCTCCTTAGGATTAGAAATGGGCAAATAAAGGAGTGAGTGAAGACCTCCTTGGCATCAACAACCAACTAAAAGTCCTGAATGAGGCAATGACTGGATGAATGAATGCATGCATGAATTATGGACTAATTAGAAGTCTGTAATGCATGGTGCTCATTAGGATCAATAACCAATGAGGAATCTAGCTACAAAGGAGTCTGCTATCACAAAGATGAACACGAGGAAAAACTGTCTACTCTGAGAAATGTGCTTATAACACATGCCACACCCCACACTCTCTGTACCTTTATCCTGGGCACCCCATACCTTCTCCCCTACACTACTGCTATCTACTCACCACAGGGATAAACTGAATTGTGCTCATGAGGTGAAACTGCTGTCATAAATACCTTCCCCAGCTTTCTGCTTTCCCTTCCATTCAAAGCAGGGTTTGTTGAGTGTCTTCAAGTTCTCAGCCCCTCTTAACCATTCTGGGTGTGCCTGAGTTTAAGAAGGAAGCTATGGAATGTGGAATATGAAATATTACTCACAGACTGGTATGTTCAGCACTGGACCCTTGAGGGCCAGCACTATCTTTGAAGGTGTTGCAAGCTTTAGATGGTGGGCTTACCTGAAGTACACACAGGTCACACACAGCAGCCTTTGAAGTTTGTACTTGATGCCTAATCCCTGCCTCTATCTGATTCCTCCTGTATATGCTCAAAATCAATAATATATATATATATGTATATATATATATATACCACAATCAATAGAGTATAGACTGAGCTCTCGGAAACTGTGAGCCAAAATCCTTATTTCCCCTTTTTGATTGCTTGTGCCTGGTATGTTCCCACAATGATGTGAAAGTTGCCTTCCCCAGTCCAAAGCAATCTATTTCAGCAGGGATCAGACCCTTCTTTGAGCTCCCATTATCCCACTGAATGACCTTTTGTTCTCTAACACACAGATCTGACAGGTCTTGGATGTAGTGGGAAGGTATTCAGATAGATGCAGAGGACATCCAGGACAGCGGGCACCAGTGAAGAATTCTCCCAGCACCAAACCTGCTCAGGTACCCACACAACAGCCTAGCCTTAGATCCAATGTTATAATATAAACTCAGGTGACACGATTTCTTCTTTTTTCTCTTTGCTAAGTTTCTCGGTAGCTTGTCCCTTTAAATTTTGTTTATCAAAGAATAACACACAATAAATGTGCCTGCCCAGCCTTTGCTAGTCTCCTGGCTTTGCTTTCTCATTTTATGCTAACCTAGTCTGTTCAGAGATTTAATGGGGAAACTCTTTAATTCAGCTCCACAAACGAGGTGACTGAATGTTGCCAATCAAATGTTTAGAAAGGAAAAATGTCTACAGAGGCTTCCCCACAGTCGAGGGGTCTTCGAACCGGTGACCTCAACTCCATCTTGCACAGACATCAAGCCACTGCCAAAGAGAAGTCAGGATTGGCTAAGTGAGGGAATACGCTAGGATCATGTTCAAATATCAGTCTCTGTATGTGAACTATTCATATCTCTCTCTGCTCTTTCGGTCAGATTCGATAGGATTAGTGGCTGTCTTCAGCTATATTTAAGATGAAGAATATTTTTTGCCTTAAAAAAAAAAACTTTAAAACATCAGTTCTCTATCTGTGGGTCTTGACCCCTTTAGGGGGGGTCATATATCAGATCTCATATCAGATATTTCCATTATGATTCATAACTACAGCAAAATTAGTTATAAAGTAGCAATTAATATTAGTTATGAAGTGGAATTAATGTTATGGTTGGGGGTCACTGTGTTAAAGGATGGCAGCCTTAGCAAGGTTGGCAACCACTGCTTTATAGGTCTCTGTGGCCCTCCCACGTGCTAAAGGCATTTTGGATGAAGAGATCAGAACTCCATAGAACTGGGGAGCATGCTGTGTGGTCTGGGAGGTGAAAGGTGGAACTTGAAACTTAAAAGTACTTTTCTTGCAAGTATGAGGATCTGAGTTAAAAGTTGCAGAACCCATATGAAAAGACACACATCATGGCAGGCAAGAGTAGTCCCAGGGATGGAGAGGCAGAAGAGGTGCATCCTTAGAACTCCATGTTTAGGTTTCAGGTAAGTGAGAGATCCTGCCTCAAAAAAACAAGGTGGATGCTGCCTGAGGGATGACAGCTGAGGCCTCCATTAATCATGTGAATTACCTTGAAGATGGAGAAAAAAGGGGCTAAACAGGTGTTGGTGGGAGGTGAGGGATGGGGGAAGTCAACCCTAAGTTAAGACGCAAGAGAATAAACTCAGAAAATAGTGAGAACCGTAGGAAAAATTCTAAAATTTCAAAGCACAGGGTGATTCCCTGCTTTTCATCAAGACCTCTCTTGTTGCTGCTGCACATCCTGAATATTGGACAGCAGAAGTGTATTGTTTTGGGGAATTTGCTTATTTCCTGAGACCTAGTTTTTCTGCCATTTCCAAGAGTGTAGAGTGTGACTTATGTTTATTTATAGATGTCAAAAAATTCCAGCTGACCTTGAACAAGCTGTGTTTCTGGATCTTTCATAGTTTTACTATCTACAAGATAATGACTCCAGGTCCTGGAAGTAGCTCACTGATAGAAAGCGTGTGAGCATATGCAAGGCCCATAGATGTGCTGTCCAGGACCAGGGGCTCAGATCTGCCACCTTAGAAGATGGAGAGAGGTGAAACAAGAGTTGAAGTCCAACCTCAACTACAAAGTAAGTTCAAGGCCAGCCTGGGCTACACAAGACCATCTCTAAAAGCTAATGAGTTAATACACAAATAAATAAAATAAGGATTATCAAAAGAAACTGCTGTATAAACTACTGCTGTTATATCAAGAAGTAAATGTCCACAGAATATCTCAGATGGAGAGAATAAATGCACCTCAGTGGAAGCTACTATTGGGCTATTTGAAAAAGAAATGACGTCATCCCCTTCAGAACTGTCAGTCTCTTGACAATGAATCCAACTGTTAACATTTTTATTGTTTTTGTTTAGGGATAGGGTCTTTCTGATAGCCCAGGCTGGCCTCAAATCACAAGCCTCCTGCCTCAGCTTCCAAGGCTGAGGTGACAGGCGCTCACCACCTCGCCCAGCCCAGTGAGCAACATGGCGGCACAGAGTAACTCCTGAAGCTTTTTTCATAGGCTGTGGGAAATGCCCTGCAGGGACTATCCAGGGACTCCAGCCAAGTAGTAGCTTCCAAGATCCACGACCCTGGGCAAGTTACATAACCTCTTGTACCTTCATTTTTTTTTATCTCTAACTGGGAGATTAAATTGTACTAAGCTCCTTGGAAGCCTTGTGGTGAGGTGTAACTGGCTTAATTATACCCAGTGTGTCAGGAGAGTGGCAGGCCATTGTAAAGGGCTGCGTTAACTCTCATCAGTCCTCGGTTTCTTCACCTACAGATAGACGGTGACCCAAAGCTCCTTCCCACATGCTGCCTCTTGCCAGTCGCTGATGGCTTCCAGAGGAGGTGGCGAGCCTCTGAAGCAGACACCCTGAGACAGTGCCCTCAATACTGAAGTATGCACCTCCCTCCTCTCTAGAAATCACCTGACTCAGATAAAGAGCCTCATGTTTCCAAATTTGTTGGTGAGATTCCTTGGCAGTCTCACTTCCTCTTTTCTTGTTAGACGTCTTAATATTATTCATCTATGTCTTCCATAGAATATTTCCCGAGGTCCACACACTGGGCTGGTATATGCGCTTCACTTTATCACAATGTACATATTACATATATGTATGTATATGCTGCCCACTGTAGGTATCATATGCATTTGTGCTCAATAGTTATCTGTGTATCCCTAACTTCACTTTTCATAAATTCAGCCATGTATGATTAATTGTTATCCCCAAAAAAATCAGATAAGAAACTCCAGAAATATTCACTCATTATGGCGTTTGTTCATGTCACTCTGAGTATCATGAAGCAATTTTGTATATCCTGGGCTAACCCTCTTAGACTCTCCCATTTGTCTTGCTGCAGATGCCATCCCATGTGTACCATCTTATTGCATCAGCTTCCTCAGCCTTGCAGTTTCTCACTGTCCACAGCTTTAGACATCTATTGTGGCTCTTGGATCACACACCTCTCTAAAAAACGGGGGAGGAGGGGGGACTGTATGTATAATGAGCGCAAATCCAACAGGAGACTGACATATTAAAAATAGCTCTTATTCTGGTTGCCAAAGAAGGCGGAAAATCAGCTGGACAGGCCAGCCTATGCAAAAATAATTTTGTGATGTGCAAAGAGAATATAGGGTTTTAAAAAATCTTGGTACAACTTAACAAAGTTTTAGCTTTTCTTTTATTACATATATTTGTGTGTGTGCTTGCATGCATGTGCATGAATATTTTCTGGCAACAGGAAACATGTGGAAATCAAGGCTAATATTGGGGGAATAAGTTCTCTTCTTCCCCCATGTTGGTGCTGGTGAATCAAATTCAGGTTGCTAGACTTAGCTGCAAGCACCTTTAACCGTTAAATCATCTCACTGGCTCTCAGTTCACACATATTAACTGAGCCCTGACTGTAGTGGGATTGCTACATTGTATATAATTGTCCCACCTACTAGTTTAATAAAAAAAAAAAAATGCTGATTGACTGAAGGCAGACAGAAAGTGTAGGTAGGGCTATCAGACTAAGAAAACGCTGGGAATATCTCAGAGCAGAACAGAAACACCGCAGAGATGCCAGGAGATGCGGAGGAAAGAAGCTGAAATGCTGCTCTGAGAAAAGGTACCAAGCTGCACAGCTGAACAAGAATTAGGGGTTAGTTTAAGACCAAGAGCGAGCTAGCTAGCAAAATGCGTGGGCCCTAGGTCAATCAGCATAAAATTAATATAAGCATTTGTTTCTGTGGGACTGTGAGTCCAAACCTTGAGGCTAGAAGCCTAATACAACACCCTACTATGTTTCCATACTCAAGCTGGGTCATCTGTGTTGCTGAGACTTGCCCTCAGGAAGCCATACACACAAACAGGATTTGTGAGATGAAGATACTTGCTCCAGTGTGTTCCAGCCTATTCAGCAGAGGGAGACTGTGCAATGTCATGTGTGTGTGCTGTGTCCTATGTCGGGGGTTCACTCTCAGGTCACCTGCATGCAAATCACCATCATCAGGATAGCCTGGTTCTGGTCAAATGATCTGAGCTTAGCCTCAGTTTTCACAGTTTCTATCTTGTGGAGATCATCATGTAAGGTCAATAATAGATTAAAGTTTGAAAAGCTAAGCAAGGAGCTTGGTTTGCAGAAATACCCCCTGGGGCATTTGACTACAATTATTCTAGTGAATGGCAGGAGAGTGGGAGAAAATTATTTTTAACCTCCATTGTGACTAGAGATATGACTGCATGGTCCAGGGCACTGGTTGCTCTTCCAGAGGATCTGGGTTCAGTTGAAGTGAAGGCTCCCAACTATCTGTAACTCCAGTTCCAGGGGATCCAGCGCCCTCTTCTGGTCTCTGTGGGCACTGCACACATAAAGTGAGCATACATGCAGGCAAGCACTCACACATGAAATAGAATTAAATAAAACTTAAAAGCACTATTGTTGAAGTAGCAAAGGGCTTGGTTTGATGAGAAAGACTTTGTGAAGTTTTGTTTGTTTATTTGTTTCTGATGAAAGTTCAAGCTTTTTCTGATAGAATTGACTTGCTCCTCTCTTAAAGAAAAAAGTTATTTTTGAAAGCTGTGTAGTATAACTCTTTAATATCTATATTCTCTGAAAGATGGACTGAGGATGACCAGTTGTCCTGAATCACCAGGTTCTGAATAATGCAGTGATATGCTGTATATTTAATAAAAAATAGTCTGGAATATCAGAGGACAGAGCCACCCACAAAGCCAAGCCATGAAGGTTAGGGAGTGGTGACCCAGACCTTTAATCCCATCACTCTGAGGCAGAGATCCATCTGGGTCTCTGTGAGTTCAAGGCCTAATTGAGCCAGGCAGTGGTGGCACATATCTTTAATCCTAGCTCTAGGAAATTTGAACCAGAAAGTAAAATAACTGGACAGAGAGAGAGAGAGAAGGGATGAGTTCAGCTTCCTCTGCCACTTCCCTTGTTGGTTGAGGATGGAGAAGCTTGAAGTCAGAGGATTCAGGAAGACAGGCTAAAGGGTAGGCTGGGTGAGAACTGACTGTGGTTTGTTCCCTGACACTGATATTCCAGACTATTTCTACTAAATATACAATATATTGCCACAGGAGGGTTACTAAAGACTGAGGCTTGGTGTGTATGCCAGGATGTCTCTTGACAAAACAGAATGACTGTTCAACCTCCATGTTTTCACATGTACACATGTGCTGTGTCCATGCATGCCCATGTATGAGCCTCCTAAAACATCCAGCACCTGGGTAACCCACAGCTGCTTCCTGCTCAAAGAGATCAAGGTCCAGGTGTCAGAACCCCAAAAGCATGAGGCCAGTTATCATTCTTACCAAGAAAGCCCTAAGCCATCCCAGCACAGATTTTTGCCAATTCAGCAGAATTTGTGGGCCTTTTAGATGACACAGGCTGCAATTTCCAGCTCCTAAGGGAATCTCAAGCTTCTGACAATAGATCTGATCCATGAGTTCTTCAGAGGACTGGGGACTTGGATGGAGAAAAGAATTAACAAGGCCCCATGGGTGGGCAATGTGATACCCATGACTCCCATTGGTGATTGATGATGTGTTCAAATGTTGGATCATTATAATGATGTCACTTTGGGAAAATCCCTTCCCTGTGCTGAGCCTCAGTTTTCCTTTAGAGGACTATATGTACTAACCTATAAGCATAGCACCAAGGCTTCTTCATAAATGGCAGCCAGGCTGATTAAGGTCATTCCTGTTGACACTTCTACAATTGATCACAAACTGGGATATAGATATCCCTTATTCTTGTAGTTTTTTCACCATCTTAAATGGCTACAGAATCTTAAACCAACCAGTGCAAGAACAAATGCAATGGTGTAAAAAGTGTGAGTGTGTTTACAAGCTAAAAAAACCAACATGTTTAGGTGTGATGTATCAAAAACACATAGGTTTGCTTTAATCTATACACCTCTCCCCCCGGCTTGGACATAATGAATCTTTCAAAATTCTATTGGTGTGATGTAAATTAATCTGTTGTCTCAAAGTATGTTTAGAGAAAGTATACATCATTCTGTAAAATTGAACTTAAAAAGGATGGGGTAGATGAGATGGCCCAGTGAGTAAAGGCATTTGTCACCAAGACTGGGGGCCTGAGTTTGATCCCCAGGATTCACATGGTGGAAAGAAAGAAAGCTATTATCTGACTTCCACACCCCACCACATACAAAATAAAATGAATAAATAAACAAATAAATAAAATATGATTAAAAATTTAAAACACCACCAAAAAAATAAATAAATCGTACTTGAGATCCCCAGACCTAAAGTATAAGAAGTGTCTGCAATTGATAAAACTTAAAATGCTCAGTAAAAAATAAAGTGTTTCTCTACCATAGGACCTTCTGGAAGTCTCTGTCCAAGAGTCTCTAAAAGAAGAGACTGCTGTAGCCACACCCCTCATTTACATGACCCCGTTGGGTTTTGTTCCCAGAACCTGGACCACCCCTCTGACACTGGGTGCAGTGGATTCAGAAAACCCCAATCGGGATGTTATCATTGGAATCCTAGGTTCCACATCATCTCGGTCCCCACCTTACATAAGGCTTGGCTTTCTTGGACTTGTCACGTGTCCTTTAACTTCCTGGTCTTTGAGTTTCTTCACCTGACACACCAACTTCTCTGACTCATTTCTAAGCTTGATCTTTACTCCTGGGTAAGCCTGGGTTTTCCCCTAACCTCATCAGAGGCAGAATACAAGACCTCAGACAACCATGAGACACTTTCGCCATGTTTCAGTCCTTATTTCTGAAAAAAAAAAAAAACCACTTTGTTCTTGGTTGCTAGTGAGTGGAGATGCTAATGATGTTGGCGATGGAGATACTGATGATACTGGTGATGGAGAGGATGATGATAGTGGTGATGATGCCGGTGATGGAGAGGATGATGATACTGGTAATGATGCTAGTGGTGATGGACATGCTGCTGGTGGTGATGATAAAATAATAAGTAGCTTATCCTGGTGAAGCATGTAACACATGTCTGACACTATTTCACTGCTGCAAAGTAGGCACAAATGGAAATGAGAAAACTGAGTTAAGTGGAGAGTCTGTGATTTCCCCCAAGATCACTCAGTTAGTGAGCATCAAAAACAGTATCCACATGAAAGATCTCAGCCAACTTCATGCTTGTAAGCTACATGTTAGTAACACAGGAAAGTAAACACAACTACTAATGAAAGCTCTTGGGATTGGAGAAGTGACTGCTAAATCCCTGTAATGCAAGCATTAGGACCCCAGTTTAATCTTCAGAATAGATACAAAAAATCAGATGTCATGGTACACAGTTGTAATCCCAGCACCGGGAAGGTAGAACAGGAAGATCCCTGGGGGCAGCCTAGCTAACTGGTATACCATGTGCCAATGAGAGATTCTGTCTCAAAATATATTGTGAGGCCAGTGAGATGGCTCAGGAGGTAAATGTTTTTGCTGTCAAGCCTGAGGACCTAAGTTTAATTCTCCGGACCCACAAGAGAGAAAAAAACCTCCATTAGGTGTTGTACATGTACACAGAGGGGGTGAGAAAGAATATAAATATTATCATTGCCAGTGGCTTTCCAAATCCTAGATGTAAACAAATTCCCTCAAATATGGTATCAGTAGCCTGAGCCTTGGAGAACCACTTCCATGTTCTAATTTGTCCAAGCAGGGGAGACATGTTGATATGACTCACACATGTGTGGACCTTATACCATTTTTATCATTGGGATTATTTTATTTCATCAGCCCCTTTGTTTTGCTTTTTTTTTTCTTTCAGCTCTATAATGAGGAAGCTATCACACCAATGGCCCAAGCCTGCTTCCCAGAGCATGCTTCTATGTGGTTGAGCCCTTTGACTTATTAATAAACCTAGCAAGACCTCCGCCCCTGCCCAAGGAGATAACAAACTGCCCCACTTCCGGCATCATGTCACATAAGTGGCGCCACCGACGTGACTGGCGCCACTATTACCACGATCCTCCCAAAGGAGCAATGAGGGTGAAGTGATGCGTGTGTCCACATAGGAACCAATTGTGCAGAATACTCAAAGGCTTGTAAAAGGTGCTGTATAAATCAATTATTAATACTAATCAGGGTGTGAGAGTGCCATCGACAGAAAGAGTGAGGCCCAGGCAGGCAGACACCACACCCTTTTTGACACAGCCCTGGATCTAGATCCAGGAAGCTCATAGATCCGGTGGAGAGGTGAGAAGATGATGTCAGAGAGATAAGAGCAAAGCTCTACTAAATGCACCCCACCTGGCTCTGCATAGACTCCACCCAACAGCACAACCTTAATAAAGAAAATTCTAGAAACTTAGAAACGTTAGGGATGCCTCAGCACTGTATATAGATATGAGCTATAGTTTACCCTCACTGGACTCCAAAAAAAAATAATGTCCACTCAGACATGTCTGTCATGAATGCTGGTTACTTCTCAACAGCTTCTGGGCCTGGCTGAGATTTTGAAGCCACTTCCTATTTCTCCTTGGAGTCTACATTGTGAGTAGACTTTGTGAATATGGGATAAAAACAATAATTTCCTCATGTGATGGATATGATGGATTGATTTTTGTGTTTATTCTTGAACATGCTGTGTGACCTTGGTATGGTTTGGTGATGTATTTGAGCATCTCCAAATGTTACTGTGGGTAGGGATGAGAGACACACAAATAAAACAAATAGAAGAAAATAGATATTACACCTATGGCATGTGCTGCCATATTCTAAACAAAGTGACCCAGACTAACACTCTCAGAATTGGGTATCTCCATCCTAATAGAAAAAATAAAAGTGATTATTTTAAAAATTCAATGTTTGACTAGCATGTTTCCTGAGAAACTAAAGCTCCAGAATGATGGCTTGGGTTGGAGGTGGGGGGGGGTGCAGATCTTGAAGGATGGAAAGGCATAGAGAAAGCTTTGAGAGCTAAGCAATCATGATACAGACAGAAACCTCCATTTCCAGGAGCAGCATACTCTCCTTATCTAGGGAGGGATGAACAATAAACTAATTTGGGAGGCAGAAGAATGGCCTTCTTAAATGTCCACCTCCCCACTCCCGGAACCCTCAGACCTACAATAACTTACACCTCAGATAGAGGGACTCTGTAGACATGATTTTGTTACAGATCTTCTGATGAGGACATAATTCTGCTTTCCTAGATAGGTTTATCATTTTAGGGTCCTTATTAGAAGAAGCCAGGAGGGTCCTGGACAAAACAAACTGGACCTGCGAAATAGCATTTGAATAATGGAAGTTTCTAGAAGCTGAGGGAGATGGATGGCTTGTATCAGTTGGCAACATAAGGAAAAGGTCTATACCTAGTCCTTGTCAAGGTGGAGCTGTTTCTACAGCTGTGGGTAGGGCCTGAGACTGTCCATCTGGTTGATGTCAGTGTAGTGGGTCCATGGACCGCACACTTTGGAGTATAGAGAAGAAGGCAACAGGATTAAATTCTACAACAGCCTCCAATGAGAGGTATCTGAGTCTAGAGGGTTCTGGTGTATCCATGCTGACATCTGAAATGCTACACAGTGTTGAATTGTTTTGAACTTTTAGTCATCAGCTAATGGCACTACTTAGGCAATTTGTGGAAGCTTTTCCAAAAGGGACCTGGCTGGATGAAGTGGGCCAGTCAGGGAGAGTTTCTGGTAGGTGTATTAGCTATTTGTTACACAACCTACTTCCTGGCAGTCCATAAAGTGAACACCAAAACTTCTCATAGGAGCCCATATCCATGGTGTTCTTTCCAAGAATATAGAGCCACGCAACCACAAATAGAAGTCCCCAAAACCATGAGCCAAAACAAATCCAAGAAAATTTAAGAAAAGTACTATGTGCAGCAAGTACTCAGCCTGGGGTGTGGTTCCAGCACCACCAGTACTTTTCTCTTTTTTTAGACCACAGGTGCAAGGGTAGTTTTGCACTATCCCATGTGTTTCCCTGTTGTGTATGCCCTGCACGGAACCCAAAGCCCAGTACTTACAAGCTTGCTTCTTATGTTTGTTGCATGGGCCAATGAATTAATGGCAGCATCCCATACAACTTTGCTTCCAAAGCCATTTTCTGAAAACAAAGCGGGAGGGTCATAGAAATGGCTCAACAGGTAAAGGTGACTGCTACCAAGCCTGACATCCTGAGTTCGATTCCAGGGACCCACATGATAGAAGGAGAGAACTGACTCCCTCAGGTTATCCTCTAACCTCCATAAGTGAGCCATGGTACTGCTGCATCCCCAAATGCACACGCGTGTGCGTGCACACACACACACACACAGACACACAGACACACATGCACACACAGAGACATGCACACGCATACACACAGACACACAACACACTGAATAAATACATTTTTTTGTTTTGTCTGATTTCTCAAATGAAACAGAGTGAGGTGGAGATTTGTTCTTCTTTAGCACTTACTCTGCCCCAGGTATGAACTGGTTGCTTTTCCTTATCAAGTGTCCCCCTAGGATTCCCATGACTGAAGAGATGAAGGTTTTAGCCTCAGTAGGATGAGGTTTCTGCTCAAGACCCTATTACTATGGACAAATGAGGAGTCAGGGATTCTCCTCACACTAGCTTTTCCTTGCAAGGTCTATGACAGGAACCCTTCTCTGAGCCCTGGTATTTCCCCCCTGAGAGAATCAGTCCGCTTTCTTTGATCCACTGGGTTGGGCCAGCAGTATATTGCTGGCTCATAGCCTCCTCAGAGTGTCTTACATTTATTAACTGTGAATTTATCTCCCTGGAGAGATAGGGCTGTGGGTGAAGGGCCCCTGCCCACACCTGGGCAGGTCTTACTTGCTCTAAACAGGTCAGCAGGCAAGTAGGAGCCTTTTAATTATCTTCTTCCGCCACTGCTCCCTCCCTCAAGTTCAAACCTGTACTGTAAACACCAGCATCAGGACCAAAGGTAAAAGAGGTGAAACATTCGGGCATTAACCCATCACATCCCTTGATAAGGCTGGCATTTTACAGTGCCATAAATGAATTCCTGCCCAGAGATAAAGAACGACAGGTAGTCAGCTGAGACAACTGTTTCACGGCAAGAGCTAACTGATGCTATCTGGGCACACAGCAAGAACTTCACCCAAGGGTGTCCTACTCACAGGTGAAAGGTCACATCATCACACCTTCCTCCTTTAGTCACTCTCCACTTATATTATATGTTTATGTATTGGGTCAGGGTCTCTCACTGAACCTGAACCTCACTGCTTCCCCTACATTGGCTGGCTAGTGAATTCCAAGGACCTTCTGGTATTCCCCCTCTACCAGGAGCTGAGGTGGCAGATGTGTACCACCATGTCCAGCTTTTATGTGGAAGCTGGAGACCAGAACCCAGGAACCCAGGCTTGCACAGCAAGCACATGTCTTCTCCATAGCTCCTTCTTCTTCCTTTCTAATATGTCTGCCTGCCTACTGTGTGCAGTCAGCAGGTCCTAGGCCCTGGGGAGGTGACAGATTTGACAGGTACATTTCTAGCTTCTTCCAAGCCCTGTGTGTGTTGTGTGTGTCAGGTGGGACACTATAGGAAATTATACTATGTGATGCTAGGGCAAACTATATGGGAAGGCCACCGGCCAGCTTTGTTTTTTGCTTTCGATTTGACTTGTGTTTTGAAACAAGGTCTCTCTATATACCTTAAGCTAGCCTGAAACCTGAGGGCCCTCCAGTCTCATCCCCCAGAGTTCTGGAATTATAGATGTGTGTTGCCTACCTGGCTCAGGTGGGTTGTTCTTAAATAACATACCTTTATTTTTATGTTAACATACAATGTATGGTATATCATGTCATTTTTTTTAACAAAGTCTATTCAGGTATGGCTTTAAATAAATCCCACAGGGACTTTCTTTTTCTGTAAAGGCAATGGATTTCTAATCCTTTAATATGGAGTCAAAAGATAGTCAGAAAATGATTTTTCCTACTGGGGGAATTCCCACATATGGTAAACTTGCTATACCAATTTCTATAGGACACTCCATGGCCAGCCCTTACATACATCAGCATTGGGTACTCCTTGGGCTCTCCACCTCTTGGGTCTCTATACCAACAGATAGCATGAAATAGCCTACACCAAAAGGCTTTGCAAATTGCTATTTGCAAGGATAATGTGATGGACACGAAAATTCAGAAAAAATGCTAAGCCTGATTTCTTCAAGAGTCCAGCTTTGGAGTCTGGACAGGGGGTGTTTACCTTGAGAACACAAGGGCCTGAGTCATGATCCCAGAACTCACATACAGAAAGGCCAAGAGGATCTGATTCCAGTGCTGGGGAGGCACAGACAGGAGAATTCCTGGGACTCACTGGATAGCCATCTTTGCTGGATATGCGACTTCTAGGCCATTGGGAAACCTTGTCTTAAAAAAAAAAAAAAGTGGACAGGGTCTTGTAGTCAGAAGTTTTGCATTTCTTTGTCCTGCCCAATCAGTCCTAAAGCTGCTTATGAAATAATTGACTCAGAGGCTTAATATCATAGTAACAGCTGGATCAGTAGCTCTAGCATACTACTAAATAGGTCTTACACTTAAATTAACCCATAATTCTTATCTATGTTTAGCTACATGGCTTGGTACCTTTTTTCAGTAAGGTATTTCATCTTGCTTCCACTGTGTCTGGCCAACATCTTATTCCACCCTTCTTCCCAGAATTCTCTTAGTCTGGTCGACATGCCTATACTTCCTGCCTGGCTACTAACCAATCACCATTTTACTAAGCCATTATGAATAACAAATATTTACAGTGTACAAGAACATTATCACACAGGGTCCTGAGGGAGGGCTGCTAAAGTTGACCATGTACATGTATGTACTCATGGGTGAATGTGGACTGTATATACATTCATACCAGTGTATTATACACAAAAACTTTTTAGCTTTGAGTGGGCATGATGGCCTACACCTGTAAACTCGGGTAGATGATGAGGTTTTGTGGCTAGCCTAAGCTACACTTGGACATCTTTTCTTTAAAAAAGGGGGGCTGAGAAAGAAAGGAGAAGACAGAGAGAGAGAGAGAAAGGGAGGGAGAAGGAGAGAGGAAAAGAGAGAAGGAAGGAGAGGGAAGAAAATCCATTTTAACATATTGAAATTAGTTTTAGATACACATTTAAACTTAGATACATCCTTCGCCTGAAAATTCTTAAGATCAAAAACCAAAAGGAAAGCCAAACAAAGAGCCATAAGGTTGATTTTCAGAATCCATCTACATAGACTTTCCTGGGTAGTGATGCCCCGCCCCCAGAGTGGTGTTTGAAAGAAGACCCTGCTTATCCAGGAAGAGCAGAAGGGCTGCATAAGGCATCTAAGATGCACTCCCATTCCCTTGTAAAGATGGGGTCCAAAACAAAACTTCCTGTGACCAGGAAAACACTTCAGTGGCTCCACAGATGGATGAGCTTGGATGTTCCTCTTTCTGTTTCTTTTTGTTTTTGCTTTTTTAATTATTGTTTTCTCCCAACTTTTGTGCTTATGGGATTTTTGACTTTTCCTGAGTCATGGGGTCGGGTAGAGCAGAGGGTGGGTGCTTAAAGATTTAAGAGAAATCATGCAAGTAGAGATTTCATGGCAAATGACCTATTAGTGAGACCCAATGAATACACCTGTATCTAAACAGCGTGAGTATATGATGCAGTGTTGTCCAGGATTTAATAGCTTAATGTTTTAATAAAAAAAAATGGCCAATAAATATCTTTGAGTTTGGTAGTTAAAATTAATGTTCCAAAGGATCTGTAGATCTATAGTAGAGCACTCACTGGCCAGCACGAAGCCCTGGGTTCCATCCCAGCATTATAAAAAGAATCTTATTTCTCAGATGTGATGTTACCTCTAAGCAGGGTCAAGGCCTACAAAGCAACCTAATAGGTGTGCCGGGGTCATGGTGATTAATAACTAGGAGAAAGGTTTAAAGTTGATTGGCATGGTTTGCCACTTTTCAAACATACACCCAGAAGCCATGAGAGAATTTGATTCTGTTTACTTTAGGAATATAAAGTCAGGCTTTTTGTTTGTCAGGAGTATAAAGTGTTCTCAAAATCGGAGAGGGAGGTTTTCACTGCCGCCGCCCTGAAATAAATTTATGGGCCAATACCTAAGTCCCGCCAACGGTAACATTTAAAATTTTAATTTCTAAGTGCCTAGAATTGTCTGTTCATCCAGGTGATGTGAAGTCCGTGTTGTGTAATGGCTTTTATGTCACTCAAATGTGAGTAGACAGATGACAGGGGTGGGGAGTGATCCTGCCTGAGGAGCTTGCTCTGGAGACCAAGTTTAGAGAGGAAATTCTTTCCTCCTTCATTCCCAGGGCACTAGGACATGGGCCAAGAAGAAATGGAAGACAGAGAAGCAAGCTCATCAGATTCTCATGGAAGCTCATGTCTCCCAAGGTTTCCAGAAACCTTTGGATCTTGAGCCTTGGATGAGGATTGACATTGAGACAGATCAAACCGCGGAAGGTCGACATCAACAGGCCAAGGAAGTATGCAGTTTCCTTCTTTTAACCAGCTTAGCACATTGCTGTCTATGTGATTGTGATGGCCACAGATTGAATGAATGGATGAATGAATGAATGAATGAAGAATAAAGAGTCCAGCAATGAACAAGTCAATGAAATGGGATACACACACTCTCCTGTTAAATGTCAGCCACGCATGAAGGTCACTTCCCCAAATGTACTCATTCCCCAGGCTTACCCAGTCCTGTGATGATGTTTGGGTTTTCCCTTCTGGGAATCTGTGAAGACGGGAGTTCTGAGGACAGCAATTTGTCCAACGTCAGAGGCAAGGAAAACCCGGGAGGATGGATTATGCAGAGTAAATATTTAAGCACAGGAAGTTGGATAGCAGTTAAATGTGTTCAGCCATGGACTCATCTTTAAAAGTCAATATTCTCCCTAACAGCAACACACAGGCTTCTCAGTAGAACGGGGTCAGACCACCTAACTGGCGACTCAAAAGGCAGTTGGAGCTGGTGTCTGAGATAGGTGCTCCCAAACTGGTTTGAAAACATTTTTAAAGAAAGAAAAGCAAACATTGTGATGTAGTCTGCTCCAGGAAGCAGAGGATTCAAGAATTACGGAGTTGATGGAGAACATTCTTTTGTCCTGGGCTGGATGGAGGATAAAGATGAGCAAAAATAGATATAGCAGGGGACAAAGGAAGGTCACAGTATTTCTCCACGATCATGCAAACAAGCGAAGACTCGGGGTCTGAAGCTAAAGCAGGTAGCAGTTGCAAAGCAAGAAAACATATCACCCTGAGTGCAGCAGAAGTCCACACCCGCCTCCCCACGGTCACTGTGCTTCATTGCCGGTGGTCAGATTTGTAGCTCCAAAGTCTGAAGACTTTGCCCTCAGCTAGGACACACAGACTCGGCACACCCAGGGCCTCCTCCTCACAGCCTGGTGGAATATGGTCTTATTGCTGGACTGTGCCCTCCACCATTCGCATGTGTGAACAGTGTGAACTTGCCCTCAGCTGTGACTGGACCTCCAAAACAGGCTGTGCCCATTCTTTCCTGAAGCTAGAAGATCATCCCTAAATAAACACTTTTCACTTAAAATCCTGCCTAAGTTCAAGGTGCCACTCCCAGCCCGTCCCACAAGGCTTAAAGTACTTATGTTTTTCTAAGATGTTTTTGACTGACACATAGTAACTCACATGCCATTTGTAGATATTTACTGACACATAGTCATTTGTAGATAGGTCCATATTGCAGGACAACCAACTGAGAATGTTTAGGTTAACCAACATTTTTCTTTTTCATAAAGAGAGCATCCAGATCCTCTTTGCTAGCCATCTAACATGATACTGCTAACTATAACCGGCTTTGGTTCCTGACTGCCTTTGTAGTTATTGGCTGATGCTGCCCCAGTCATTACCTCCAGTCTTGTAACCAGTATAATACCCTCAGTTTTTTGCTTCTTGTGTCTGTAAAATGAGTGCAAACCCAGCACTTGCCTCAAAGGCATCATGAATAACATGACTGGATGCTTGGAAGTCTTTGGCCTAAAGACCAAAACTAACAATATATGCAGCAGAATGGTATTAACCTGGATACAGAGCACAGCTCTGCCTGCTATGGGCTTCTTAGTCTCCTCACATATGCAGTGGAGGAAAGAGATGCTGTGTCTAGGACGTCACAATGAGATAATACATGTGAAGTATCATCACATGTATTGTGATGGCTTGGTACAGAGAAAAAGAGGGTTCATGAGATATTCTGTGATAAAAGGAAGATTCATAAATGTTAAAGACATTTAATTAAATTAACTAATAGTTAATAGATGATAGGCAGATAGGTTAAGTGGTAGGTGAATAAACATTATAGATATTAGATATATATAGAGATATAAATAGAAAATAGATATACAATTTATAGATGATAGACAGGTAGATAAATAAATGATATTCTAACAAATATTACAGTTAGATGACGTGTGATAGGAGCATTTAGATAAATGACAGATTAATAAATAAATAAATAAACCTAGATATAGTAAGTCACAGATAGATAAATGGATAGACAGATAGGACGGGTGGGTGGGTAGGTGAATGGATAGATAGATAGATAGATAGATAGATAGATAAGGCCACAGATAGATAAATGGATAGACAACAAATAGTCACAGATAGATAAGTAGATAGACAGACAGATATATTTAGCCACAGATAGATAAATGAACAGACAGACAGGCAGACAGTGACAGACAGACAGATAATAGACAGATTTCCTGGGTCAGAATTAAAACTTGTTAAATAATCTTCCTACTGAGAATTGGAGAAGTTAGGGGTTGAGGAAGTAGATCAGCTATGCAAATATGATGACCAGCTTTCTGGCCCCTAGAATCGAAATAAATGCCAGGTGTGCATGAGACCTACCTGTAATGGCAGCCTCAGAAGGTGGATGCTGGGGTTGAGCCTCTTCCCTGAAAGCTGGCTAGCTAAACCAACTGTACTGGATACTGGTGAACTCTCTTTTAATAAGGAGAACCTGCCTCAGTGAATAAGGTTGGGGAGAGATGGCAGATGGGTCCTGTCGGCATTCTCAGGCCTTTATACTCATGTGCATGCATGTATATGTTCATACCCATACCACACAAACAAACATACACACAAACACATGACTAGGCAATTGGACTTTTGGGGAGTTGGTTTTAAAAATCGCTCTTTGTCTTGTCCTAGAAAAGCAAATGAATCCAAAGCTGTGGGTGCAGCTCACATGGTAAAGGGCCAAGGGGCAGGCTGGAAATAGATTTGCTCCAGAGACCTAGTTAAGCAAGGCTACACAGTAGGTGTTAAACAGAAATGCTGCTTTGGGTCAATGACATGGCTCAGTGGGTGATGTGCCAGGTCCCATACCTGGCCACCTGAGTTCAATTCCCAGTATCCACGTGGAAGGAGAGAATTGACTCCGTTAGTTATTCTCTGGCTTCCACATAAGCTCCAAGGCATACACCACTACACACACACACACACTCTACATACACACATGCATGAGCACATATATGTACCTACACACATACATACACAAATTTCAAAATAAATAAGACATAGCAACACTGACTTAATCACATTGGTGGGAAGCAGCAAGAGGAAATGGGAGAGTTTGATCAGCAATTTTATCTGATGCAAAAATCAGAGAAAATCGAATTGGTCCTAAGTGGCATACACAGGTGTCTTGTAGAAAAGTAACTTCAAACAAATGAAGAAAATGATGACCACGCCCACTGACCACTGCCTTTAATACCATGTGCATCCTTGAATTCATTCCATTTATTTCAGCATTGGGGTTCACAGTATCTGCACCCCAAGTAGAATAATGCCACAGCAGCCAATATGGCAGACAGCTCACCATTTAACCTCCCACAGTTTTAATCCTTGGTCTGATAACTTTCTGCATTCTCAAAGAAAACATAGAGAAGGTGGGTGCTAGTGTTACCACTATGCAGCTGAGGAAACTGAGGCATCGAATTAGTTCAGTGATGTGTTCATGATTCCATAGACCTCTGAGCCCAAGCTCTTAGCCACTGCATTCTAGGTCTCTTAGATACTGTCATTACTTACACACAACCCTCATTACCATCCTAAGTCCATTCTCACCGGATGCAGATGTTACTGACTGATGTTAGGCCTCTGCCCACCACTCTAAGATGCATTGTCTGAATCCCATCTTAACATGGTACTCTGCTCAGCCACCATCAATCTACTGAACCAGCCAGAATTGTGGCTACAAGCAACACAAACCAAAACAGATCCTACTGATAGATGGGATATGAGGAAGCCCAGAAGTCAGAATCTGCCTAGGGATTGAAAATAGGTATCTACTAGATTGAAAGGCATGGAGGTCAGCTCCCCCTTGCACATACACACACTCACTTTCTCTCAAAGTAATGTCTTCTAAACCCTGGTTTCCCTTATTTCTGTTTTTTTGCTCAAGATATTGATTTCCAAAGAAATATCCAATAGTTGGATGCAGAGTTTTTGCCCAGCACAGTAACAAAGTGAAGTGGTGTGAATACTCCGAAGGGAAGCGAGGGGGTCTTTATGACATGGTGGACAATTCTGAGGAGCCCCAAACATCACTACCATTGCCAGCTCTGCCAGACCTAATGCGCTTAACCAGTCCCCTGAACTCCAAAGGGGAGATTGATTGCCAAACGGGTTGATGGGCTTGGGCTACAAGCCACCACTGAACCAGTCCTGCTGGTGTTATGAATCCAGCCTGGGTGTTTCACTTGGGAGCTAACTCATCAGCCCAAGAAGGTACTTTTGAAAGTCTCTGATGAAATCAGCCCGTTGATTAACACAATTAGCACCATTAAGACAGGAAGTTGTTAACCCGAATCAATTACCCACAGACATCTGTCATGCTAAGTGTTCCTCTTCATCTTGGATAATATTGCTCTGTTTGGTGTTTCACAGTGATGACCATTAAAAATAAATGATTACTGTTGATTTTCTATTGATATAGCTATTAGTGCATCAGTGCCTGTGTGTATAGGCCGCTTACATGTAGTGTACAGAAAATAGATGGGCTAACAACAGGAAGTAGGTATTGACTCCCATCGCTCATGCTGGGTGGTAAATATTGACCAATGAAAAGAGGCTATCTGCTGAGGATGAGCTAAGGGCAGAGTGTTCACATCAGCTCCATTTCTCTTTAATTACCTGTATCATTTATTATCACTGATGCAGAGGGCATAATGCAAGAATATATTTCCCTTTGCTCTGGTGTCTGAATTAGTATCCACAGTCAGACCATGATGCCAAAGAACTTTCTGCAATTTGGCTCTCCATCTGCCTTTGCTTCTTGTCTCCTCTCAGAACTTCCAACATATTGACCTGCAAAGTTAGCCCATTCCTATCAATCTTCCAAAGTAACTGAGGTGCTTTTCCCTAAACCCAATCCATAATGTGACGAACAACTATCCAGAAGAAAGATGTTTAATCTATATTGTGCTTTTTCTTTCCAGGTTTCTGCACAAACCTCAGAAGATTTGCTCAGTCTTCCGAAAACTTTGATAAAGGTCATGGTGATAGCTGTTATGTATAGGCCAGGAATTCTCTCAAACATGGTCCATATCTGAGCTAATACAAACTCTGACAAGTTCTGAGGGTCATGTGATTATGGCCTTGTCACTATGGAGGGAATCAAGTCAGAGAATGTAAGTCCTACTGCACAGCTGGCTGGGAGTAGCATAATTCACAACTGCATTTTGTTTCTTTTCCTGCCTTGTTCAGCACCTCTCCAGTCCTAATGGTTTTACTTAAAGTTTGCAAGCAAGAGGTCAAATTTCATAAGTATATTCTCTTGGCAGAAATTTTTCCATGTATGTATGAGTATTCGTATACATAATGTTGAAGAACACGTATGTGTATGTGTGTACACATGAATACATGAGAGTACCTGTGCCTGTATGTATTTCTTTGCTCTTCTCATAGAAGATGATCCTGGGACACAGTAGAGTTAAGTAATTCACACCCCTGTAAGTAGAGGAAGAGACACCCAAGCCATTCTTCACTTCCTGACCTCTCAGAACAATAGGGAGTTTTTGAAGGGACACTGGGTTTCTTCACCTCACTAGGGCTTAGAATGAATGCTGTAGGCAGAGAGACAGTTCATAATGCTGTCTGTCTCTGTTAGTACCTGCCAGCCAGTTACCACATCCAGAAATACCTGTTGCATCAATTGGAGTGACTGAATTTAACAGAGCAAGTCAGCCTCAATTGGGTAAAGGAGGGATGCCCAGGGAGACTCAGATCAACTATGAAGGGATCATCACAGGAAAGAAAAGGATCTATTGTTCCCAGCCAGGCAGCCCTAGGGAGGGAGAGCCAGGATTTGAGCATCCTTAAAAGGAATGATAAACAAGTAGACCAGAAGGGCAGGTCCAGCTTCCCCTGGAGCTAAGATGGTACTCTTTAGCTGGTTTGTGAAAACTGAGTATTGACTGGGCTTCAAATCCATGGCAGGGTCAGCTTCAGGGCTCTGCCGGGTCTGAGGTTTCCATAGTGGGGGGTTGCTTCAGACCAGGAGAGGAGGGTGGAGAGGGAGGAAAAACCAATGGATGTCCCATAGGAGGCCATGGAGAGATGTCAATACAGGGTGGACTCATTCCTTCAATTTATTTTATTTTACATACCAATTTCTCTAGACAGAAGAAACCCCTAAACTCAAATTCAATCACCTTTTTAAAACTTCATTATTTTCTTTCTCTGTCTCTCACTCTCTGTGGTATGTGTGTGTGTGTGTGTATGTGTTTGCATGCCATGTAGATAGGCATGTGTAACATAGTATTCATGCAGAGGTTTGAAACAGGACACATGAGATGGGAATCTTTCCCCTCCTGCAGAACACATACAATAAGCATTTACTGTATACCAGTATTGCTTTAATATACAAAAGACTGCAGTCTTCATGTGGTTCATGTGGGTACCATGGTGTACATATGATCAAATAAGCTTCAGTGAGTTCATTGGGTGGCCCTAGGTCTAAGAATCTATCTGGGGTACAGGTCAGAGAGTCTCTCCAGGGTATATAGGTCAGAGAGTTTACTTGAGGGGCACAGATCAAAGGGTCTACTTGGTGTCCCTGGGTCAGCAGGTCTACCAGATGACCCTGAGTCAAGCTACTAGCACATGGGAAGGCAAGTTCCACAGGGCCAGATTTTTATTTCCGTGAGGTCTCAGGTAGAGGGACAGGAAGGACTATGCTGTCATGCCTGTCCTGAGTCATTGTCGTCATGGGCTTCTTCTTCTTCTTCCTCCTCCTCTTCCTCCTTAAGTATTTTTGTATTATATTTATCTATTTATTTATTTAGTGTGGGAGGGTGCACATGCCATGGTAAGTGTGGAGGTCACAGAATAACTCGTGAGAGTTGTTTCTTTCTACTATGTGGCTTGGTGACATGCATTTTTACCTAAAAATCAGCCCCAGGTCTTTCTCAGGATTCATGTCAAGTGCTGGGTGAATAGGGTGCTTTGAGGACAGAGTGCAGCTGGGAAGGTGAGGCTTGCCAGACAAAGCCAATGATGCATCCAAGCTCCTCCCCCCCACAGGATGACTTCACCAGGGGACTGTCACCTGTGAGGCTAACAGTCCTGCATTCCTCCTCAAACCCCTTCTCATCTTGTCCCTACAATAATATCATACTTGTTACTATTGCTGTGTTGTAAATGAGAGGTCAAGAGACAGAAGAGGTTGGCTAGAATCTTCCAGAAAGCATTAACACTGGATCTCTTGTGTCAAATCCTGTTATTAGCATGAGCCTAAAATCATCAATGGCTCCCACCACCCTGAAGATAAAGTAAATATCTTTAGTGTGACTTCCAAAGTCCCTGTGATTAGGATTATGAACCACCCCCTCACCTTCACCCCAGGCTGCTTCTAACAGTTACTTTATATTATTTCATATATAAAGAATTTAGCTCAGTGCCAGGCAGCCCAGACAAAGGACACTCAGCCACTCCCTTTGCTGTTTAATAATGATTCTCTTTTCTTAAATAGCTAGTGAATATAATTAGCTGGTCATTTAAAGTTCCACTTTGGAAAGTGGTGTGTGTGTGTGTGTGTGTGTGTGTGTGTGTGCATGTTAATCTCTAAATTTTTCCTTGATATTACCTAAGTTCAAGCTCCACCAATCACAAAATCTAGAGCTAGTATGGGGTTCTGAACCCTGTAAACAAAATGCTTGGGGCCATAAGCATCTCCATTTCAGATCTGGAAATATTTGTGTCTATGCAATGAGTTGTTCTGGGGACAGGACTCAAGACTAAACATGAATTGTACATAGACTAGATGTACTTTTATATAATATTTTGAATTGACTTGCGTGGATCTGTCTCATGGTCTGAGATATTCTTCTGTTTGTGGCATCAGTTCTGGATTTGAAGGCAGGTCCGATCTCAAAGATGCTAAGTCGTCTTCAAACATTTTCACGTCAAGCACTGTACCAAATGCCACCTACAGAACCCCAATCTACCCCCAACTACAGCAGACAGGTAACACTGTCTTCATCTCAGAGACAGCAGGCCAAGACCCCAAGGAAACAGACCTTGTGGCCTACTCAAAGCCTCGTAGCTGGAAAGTTGCAGAGCTTGGATTTGAACTCACACATGTTGCTCTTATCTTCCACCTTCTACCATGGCTACAGATTTGGTCATAGGCACATCAGAAGATATGGTGAGGGAGAAATCTTTCTTTTTCTCGCTCTTTTTTTTTTTTTCAAGGCAAACAACATTCCCTGCATCGATTTCTCACTACAAGGAAGAATCTAGTGGTTTCCACTCTGCTTCCCTACCCCAAGGCCTTCAGAAAGTTCCTTGGCTCTCTCAAAGTCCCCAGCTGGAGCCTTCCTTCCTGTTTTAAGTAGTGAAAGCGTGATGACACCAGCCCAGGCCCAAAATAGTTTCAGATCTAAATTTAACAACAATGGCCAGGCTCCAGCCTGACCCTGTGGTGAAGAAAGGGGACAAGATGGGGGGGGGTGCGGGGAGTGGTTGACCAACAGTAACAACTAATTCTTCACAAATTAAGACAATCATAAAGGTTCCTTTCAACTGTCAGGGCGTATTCTTAGCAAGAGTGTAACACTTAAATCAATTCCAGGCTGTAAAAAACGGTATAATAACAGGAAGCAAGGCTACAGGCCTGACTTCCTCCTGGGAGACCGGGGATTTGCAGGGTGTCAGTAGGTTGGCCCTGTAGGGACAGAGATGGAGCCAGGCAGCTCCTGACTCACCAGCAGGCACTTATCTCTGTGTGACCTACTATGAATTCCATCTGGAGTTGCCCAAGCAGCCCCTGGGTGGGGCACTGCAACTAGAACCTTCTATAGCCTCTAACCCAGTTTCCTGGTCAATTTTCTGAAAATGGCCCCAGTGCCAGAGTGTGCGGAAGACACAAAGCAGAGAAAAAACATACCTTGCCCTCATACCTACAGATTGGGAGGACACCACGGAGGCCAGCGGACCATGAGAGGAAGTATTGGGCTCCTCCATATCTTTGTTGTACCTGTGGCCTGATCTATAGTCATGCAGAGTGCGGATTATGAGAGCTATGTGTATGGGTTCAAATCCCAGCTCTGACATTTCCTGGCTATGTAGCTTTGGACAGGGAACTAGGCTCTGCTTCCTCAGGAACTCAGCTTTGAGTCTGTGAAATGAGGATGCCATTGCCTTAGCTATCAGGGCTGGGGCTGATCAAGGTCCTGTATGTGACATTTGGTGCAGTGGCTGAAATAAGCCATGTTTAAGAGGTCTTGGCAAGTGTTAAAGGTTGTACATTTACAGAAACCTAACCCTAGCCAGCCTAAGACTGAGGCAGGACTTTTTCTGGTAACACATCATTCCTTAGACAGATCAAGTGCCACCCCCAACCCTCCATGCCCATCCACTATGGCTCAGCTGAGGGTTCTTTGCCCTTTGTAACAACCTCAATCCCCTCTCCTTTCCTAGGAAGGAGGCCAGCATGCCAGCGCCATGGCACCATGGCCTCCTTCAGGCTCTCCTCTCATTTTCCGTTACTTGGACACCACCAGCCCCCAACAAAACCCTTCCATATTTAATATCTAACTCCTTCTGTTTGTGCTTTTCAGAAATCTGCACCCAAACTTTTCTGAATGCATCTCCTCTCACCGTCACGTCTTTCTTGAACCTTTTTGCTCCTTCTGAGAGAAAACTCTAGTTTCTTACACAGGCCTCAACAGACCATGCCACCCTTCCAGCCTCAACTTTCACCTGTGTGCCCTGGTCCAATGTTCCTCTTGCTGTCCTGAACCTGTCAAGCTGTTTCTGTCTTAGGGCCTTTGCATCCATCCATCCTCTGTCAAGGCTACTCCTCTCTAGGTCCTGTCTTCCCTAGTAGCCCTTCAGATTGTAGCTTAACTGTCAGTACTAGAGAGACCGTCTCAATCCACTTGACAGAAGCAGCTTTCTGTTTCTGCTTCCCAATCAATATCTACTTCTGAGATAGCCACACATCACCTTCCATGCTCAGCTCATTCATCTGAGGACCCACCTCAAAGGCAATCATTTCAACAACAGCAGCAGCTTGCCAAAGAGTCTAGAAGTCTTCCAAGGACTCTCCGTATTTACCTTCTCAAATCTTACAGAGTGTGGAAACACTGTAGTCACTATAGATGAGGAAGGTTGATGAACTCCCCAGGGGCCACAGGATAGTAGAAGATTCTCAAGCCTATCTCCTTTATCAGAATATTCTTTTAGCTGTGGTGAAGAACTAATACCATTGTATATGCACAAGTATCCCAGAGGGGGGCACTCACCTCTCCTCAGGACTGAGTAGGTTCTCAGCACAGGAATATATGATCTTCATGTGCCTCCAGTGGACTAAGAGGGACCCACCAATAACACTTTCACAAGGGCCCTGGAAGGCACGGCTCTGGTCACTCTCTGTCTACACATTCCTCTGTCCTGCCCGAGACCCTTGGAGGCTTCACCCCTTCAAAAACAGTCTCTCAGGGTGCCTGGCATGGCAAGTAAGGACCTTTGCGTGGCAAGGAAGAGTAAGTGACTCCTTCAGGCGAGACACCTTAAATTGACAGAGGCACACCCCCACAAAGTCAGAACCATGTTCCTGAAAGTCTGTGTCTCCCTGCCATCAGGTCAGAAGCTGCATCCTTTAAGACTCACACCTGTGCATGTAAACCACTGAGCACTGATAGATTCTGGGTGCTGGAGGGGCCCTGTTTATTTTCATCCCTCTCTTCTATGATTTAAATCCTCATGCTTGGACCACTTGGGATGTGCTTTCTATTTCCTTTAGGGAACCAATGACACACAAAAGACTGACACCTCGTGTTATTCACTTAAGAGCTGAAATTGGCCTACAGAGTCAGGTGGGAGCCTCCCAATGGCACATGGCCTGGCTGCGCAGCCAAGCCCAGGTGTGGCTGTTTCCAGTGCACCTGCTCTGTCTTCTCTTCATGCTGTTCTTCACTCCAGGGACCCTCCTGAGCTCATGGAAGAGCAAACATGGAGTCTCACAGTCCTAGCTTCAAAATCCAACTTTGGGGCCCTCAACATACAACTTAGATTTCCCTTACTGCTTCATTCTTGTCATTGAAAATCCAGGGATCAAAAATGGCAGGGTGTGTTAACAGAAGCCAACAGATAGTTAATAGTACAATTGCCATTATTTTTATTTATTATTGTTATTATTACTACTATTATTTTTATCATTGCCATTGCTATCAGTACCTTTCAGCTCATCCATGCCACCCTAGACTTTCAGTTCCCCGAAAGTAATAAAAGCAAGATGAATTGCCGTACCCGAGCTACTCATAGGCCCCTTCTCAACTGATAGGTCTGTAACTCCAGCTAACCTAACTGGGTCAAAGTTGCACCTGACCCCTCCTTTCCTGGCTCCCCCTCCTCGCTCTGGGACAGGAATTATCCCGGCGCCCAGCGCCTCTGAGGGCCATCCCCACTGTGAGGCTTTAATAGGGAAAGTGGAAGAACAAAGGCCATTGTTTCAGAGGCGGCTGGTGCCTCTCAGGCCACAAGCCAGCTTCCCGGGGGTGAGGTCTGGCTCCTAAAGACACAAAGCCTAAAGTCATTAGGATCAGGGACAAACAATGACCGCATCACTTCTATTTACCTGCATCTGAGTGGGCTGCCAAGTGGGGAAACAATGAGGTGGGTGTGCCGCCCCAGGGCTTGTGTTTTAGAGACTGAGCTGTGGCTTTCTGGCCCGTTGGGTGTACATCCCATCTCCTTTTAAGTGACCGGTTGCTGTAGCTTGGGTAAGGGGACTTCACTCAATGGTAACTGTCTCTTCTTTGTCATTAAACCGGCCACAGCCAGGGTATCACCCACTCCTTTAAAGTACAAATTCATGGCCCAGTGAAGATCTCCTGCAGGGTGTCCCATGGATAGAGTCTAACGAGACAGTCTTGTTCCCTCTAGCTATCAAAAGATTGAAATAAAAATACACCTTGAGGTATATCGCGCGCGCGCGTGCGCACACACACACACACACACACACACACACACACACACACACACCAGGAATCTCTTGATGAGAAAAGAAATAACTAAAGCCCTTGGGATTGTCAGAGGAGAGGCATGTCTCCCCAGGGTAGGACCCAGGAAGATGGACTAGGTGGGGCATCACTGGATCCCTTAACTTTCTCCCAATATGCTACATTGAATAACTCTCCTGTTTCTGGAGTTTTCACTATTATTTTGATTCCTTCATCTGCCTAATTGAGGATGGGTAGCCAAACCTGGCTTGTTGGGACATGGGCTGTGACCCCTAGGTCCTGTATCAGCTATCCACTTGGACACCACAGTGCAGTGATGCCTCTGGGCAAGTTCTATATGTGCCTCGGGCAACCTCAGTTTCTAAGGGGAATGAGACAAATGTAAACAAGCCTCATCCCAGGAGTCAGAGCCCAAACAAAGTAAACACCTTTGGAGATGTGACTCTGCCAATTTGGAAAGCAATTGGGATCAATAGAAAACACAGGATACTTTTTCCACTTAGCCAGGAGGGAGAGGGTCCACGCACCTACTGTTCTTCAGCCATTTAGGCGTGGCTCACCTCCAGAGGGCAGCCTGCTTGCACTAGGTATACTTCTAGCCTGGGCCAGTGTCCCAATAGGCAAGACAGTGGACAGCATAGGATTCAATGCAATAACACAGGGAAGCTCTCAGCACAGGGCTCAGTGTGGACTGGACACTTGATATTGTTAGATAGGATTGTACTACAACGAGACTGAAGTGGGGCATGGTGATGTACATCTACATCCCAGGCATGAGAGTGTAAGAGCAAATGATCACTGTGAGTTTGAAGCTAGCCAGAGCTAAGCAGTGAATTCCAGGCTAGCCTGGACTACAGAGTAAGACTCAGTCTCAAAATCAGCAGTGCTACAAGACTGAACCCACACAGATGTCACGGAGGGATGTTGACATCTTGCCAGGTGAGACTTTTCTTCCACCTTACGAAGGAAAAGATTTAGATCTAGGAGGGAGAGGTACTTCCTAAGGTCCTGTGGTGGCTGTACACTGGGGTCCTCCTCAGCCAGGAGAAACAGCGCTGATCCTTGCTTGTCCTCAGCATCCCCCTCTACCTCCCCTTACTCTATCATCTCCCAGTAGAGGGATTAGAGTGGAGATAAAATCCACTGCGGCTCCAGCACCCAGAGTTTGCTCTCATTGGTGCTTTTCATAAGTATGATTGGGAATAGTAACAGAAGATAGAAGGTCTTTGGCAGCCCAGTTAGGGTAGGGGCTCAAGCCCTGACAGACAGAGGCACCTACCTCTATGTCCTGCTGCCACTGGTAATGGAACACATACAAGAAGTTAGCTCAGGTTGACTCAGAAACCCCTCTACATGTCTCAGCCATGCCGGGCTATCTGATATCCATGTGTCTGTCTCCTAAGGTGTCCTCACAGTTCCCAGTGGCTCATCTGCCTCCAACTGAAGTTCTAGGAATCTTGAATTGCATTGGGTCTAAGGTTGGGAAGGAGAGTAATATTTGGGGTGGTACATGCGACCCTTCCTAAAAGTACTGTGAGGGTTCTAGCAATGGTATATCCTGAGGCATCAAATCCAAAACCTTCCCTTGCCAGTTAAAGACCGGAAGTGGAGAGACGGTTGAGATGCCTAGAAAACTCAGGATCCTTTTCCCACTTTGCCGGGAGAAAGAGGAACCACTCACCGACTGATCTTCAGCCATTTAGTTTCCAGCTTCTAAACTTACATGAATAAATTCACTCATTGCCGTGCTGTGGGATGATGAATCTTGGTGGCTAGCTGTGCATTGCAGCATTTCACTTTTCAGGGTTACATAGAATTCTGTTATGGAAGTACAATGGTGGTTATCCATCTGCTTGCTGGTGGGAGATACACAAATTCCATTTGGTTGTTACTAGGAGAGAATTGAGTTCTGACCCTTTCCCTACACTTATACCCATCTCCATATGAACAGACAGGTATACATATAGGCTCATGGATGCCTTTCCCAAACATCTCAGAATTCAATAGCCCAGATATGCCAGATGACCTCCAGTCACCCTCTGCCTTCATTTCAACATGCAAGGGTTTCTGGACACCATCAAGGCTCCCTCCCCAGGTCCCACCCGTCAGAATGCCCTTTGTTTTCTAGTACAAGGCTTCTTTAGTGATGTTGTTTTGCATGGAAAAGCCAGGGTCAGTTTATTACATTGTGTTCCTCAAAGATCACTGTCAATCATTCCCACATCAAAGTCAGAGCCACCACCAGGCTCGGCCCACCCTCACTGTCCGGAAATGGGGAATTTCCTTCATATTTTCTCCCATCTCAGAGGCTCTGCCACATGGCATGTCATAGTGTTTAAGGACAGAGTTGTGCCTAGCCCCCAGCTGCCCCCACCCCACAGTGGCCATAGACGGCCTCAGCCTCTTCTGATCCTTATCACACACTTGTCCAGAACATCAGAATGATAGTAATTTTTTTTATTTATACAACACCTTTTTGGGGGGGAAGGGGACTCAGAGGGGATGAGAGCCAGATGAGGTCTTTTACAGAGACCGGTTTGTTTACCCTGCAGAGACTGAAGGTCTTTAATGGACAAAGACAGGACATTTAGAGAGAAAAGGAATGTGCCCAGGCTAGAAGCCAGCTGCCAGGCCTTGCTCTTCTGTCTTTACTCCTTGTGGATTATAGTTATCTGACTCTCAAGGCCCCATCGCAAGCTGGCCTGGGTTGCTGTTATCCACTTTTGTGATGAGCTGTCCACTGGTCCTGCTCCAGCATCCTGCCCCCACCCACCCCCTGACCTCCCTGTTCTATCAGCCTGTTTTGGAGTCTTCCTCTGCTTCTGCTTATACCTTACAAATGTCCTTTTCCTAGTATTTGGATCTTGGGCCTCAGCCCTTCTCATCTTTCCCCAGCCACTGCAGGCTCTGTTTCTGCCTTGGTTGATCATTTCAGAGTCTCATAGTTCAGTCTAGATCTAGATGAACCCCAGCTAGGAATGGGGTGTCAGGATAGACAAAGCTTCAGTGACATACCCCTAAATTCTCTAGAGCCAGACATTGAAGATACCTGTCTAGCTCAATGGGACCTCAAGTATGCCGTGGATTAACATCCTAGAAACTTCTAAGTGTGTTTATCCTTTAGCCCTCCTGGTCCAAAGTGGTATTTCCTGACCCAGAGACCAAGGTGTGAGTCACACGGTACTGTTCCTTCCTGGAGCAAGTAACCGTGTGTGTCTGATCCTCTGTCACAGCCACATCCTTAAGGGAGGGTACCGGATCAGGCCCATTCATGGATGGGTAACAAAACCATCCCAGATGTTTGATACTGGACCTTAATGCAGGGCCTCACTCAGTTGTCCATGGGATCAAGAAATCCAAGATGACATGGGCAATGGTAATAGAAGCCAGTCGATCCTGCCACCCCAAGCCTGGAGAACAAAGACACAATACCAACAGTACCAAAGGCAGCAGTTGATTGCATACTAGGGCAGAAGCTCCATGGTTCCCATGCAAAAGGCTGAATGCAATCCAGACATAGAATTGCCTCTGGGAGTGTCTCCTGAGAGAATGGAAGAGGAAATAGTGTGGCCTCTTGTTCTTTCCTGCTTCACACCTGACCTGAGAACCACCAAAGGGAACTAAGGGATAAAAAAGCTGGAAGCCATAGCATGCAAGGATGCGAGACAATCCCCTGAGACAGAGAGCAGAGAAAGGGAGGGTGAAGGAGTATCACATGGTCCAGGGACATTCCTGGTCACTTATACTGAGTCCCTGTACTACAGGGTGACGGGTCACTAGTAACAGAAATACTGCTGGGGCAGTGAGTGAACTCAGCTGGTAGAGTGCTTGCCTAGCATGACCCCTGGTTCCATTCCTGGCACCATATAAACTAGGTATGGTGGTGCATGTCTGTGATCATGGCACTCGGGAGTAGAGTCAGGAGACTCAGGAACTCATTCAAGATCAATCATGGCTATAGAGAGTGTTTGGGGCTAGTCTGGGCTGAGAGTGACCTTGGAAAGAATGAAGAGGAGGGAGGGAGGGAGGGAGGGAACCCTGATTCAGGGACTTGAAATAACTAAAACTTCCACAAATGGTCTTAGCCTAAAGTTGGAGATACACTGTAACTATAATTTCTTCCTGTTCATTTGTTATAGAAGTAGGGTTGGTCTTTCGCTACCCCACATGGAAGGAGTTCCTATTTATAAATGGGTTTCAAAGACACTCCCAGCAAGACAAGTCCTGAGTGGTACATGCTCCCACTTGGAAGTATTCTCTCCCTTCCTCTCACATCCATGGCCTAAGCAAGTCCCATGGGAAAATGCCATCTTCCCCCATGCTCCAACGAGGATACAAACAGGCGAGCAGAGACTGTCCCATATCCTGGATTTCACCTGGCCCCCAGCTCATGACAGTTTTTGCAACAAACTAACACCTTTCACAGATGTGCAGTGTGCATTTCCAGCGGCTCCTCTAGGGAACATTAACAGTGAGGGCATCTTTATTTACAGACAACAATCCTAAAATGTGGACCCTGAAAAGAGCAAGTCACAAAAACTCAGTCTCAAACAGCAAAGTGTCTTAGTCCCCTTGGTCCCTATGGCTCAGGAGATGTCAGCAGCCTGGCTGCAGATGACTGTCACTGGGGCTGTAATCACCTACCTTATTAGTGAGGTGGAGCATCAGCTACAAGGTGACTACTCACTTGCATGACTGGCCAGTTGGTAAATGTGATACAGTGACACTTCTTCCTTCCTTCCTTCCTTCCTTCTCCTTCCTTTCTCTCTTTCTCTTTCTTTCTTTCTTATTTCTCTCTTTTTTTCTTCTTCCTCCTTTTTTCTATTCTAGTTAGCTAGGCATAGCACATCTCTGTGATCCCAGTACTTGAAAAAATCCTTAAAGTTTTAGGCCTACTCTCCAGAGCATATTCTGGGCCAGCTAAGGCTATCCTCTGAAAATTTCCCTCAGAAAACCAAAGAAAAAACCCAAGTTATATCTATTATATGTTTCCATAATGGCTGCCAGTTCCAGCATGGCCTCAGTGTTCCCTACTTCCTAACCCATAGGTACTTTTACCCTATATTTCCATACTATGTCTCAGTTAATCTGGATGACTTATATTAGTTAAATTTTTCCAACATTGTCACAGAATACCCTATAAAAGTTGCTTTTGTAGGGTAGAGGAAGAGGTTGTTCTGGTTCAGTCTGAGGCTATACTCCATCCCTGTGGGGAAGGCACCATGGCAGGAGTGTGAGGCAGCTGGTCACATGGCATCCAGTCAGGAGGCAGAGAGAGGTGAACCCTGGAGCTCAGCTCACTTTCTCCTTATTCATCCTTGAATCGCAGCCCTTGGGGTAGAACAGCCCATATTTAGGCTATGTCTTCTCTGCTCAGCTAAGCCCATTTAGAAACTCCTTCAGACTTGCATACATTTGTTTCCATGGTGATTCTGAACCTCACCAAATCAACAACCATGATTAGCCAGCGTACAGGCCAACACAATGTGGCTAAGTCCTGAAGAGAGAGGCCAGTGCTGCCTCAGGACACTGTCTGCAGCTCATGCTTCCTTTCCCTCAGAATGCTTGCTCAAAGGACAGCCAGTAGCCTGTGCAAATAGGTCTGACTAGTGGAAGACAAAAATACTCTACCAACACCCTGCACCAAGAAACAGCCATGGAGAACTCCATCTTGGATACAGATGTCCTAGACCCAGTGGTCCTCGCATGCTTTGTCACCTTTATAGGAAGGAGGCCCTAAGCCATGGGTTCACAGACAAGCTGGTCAAATAACTGCCTCACAGAAACTGGTGAATTCTGTTGTTTGATTGGAAAGCTTAGAGGTCTTTATAGACATCTGTAATATTTGGTGTGAATACATATACATTATGTATCTCTGTGTGTATGCCATGTATCTGATACGTAGTTATATGTATTGTATCAGAATATACATACATATATCACGATGCATGTTATAAATTACTATGTATGTGATATTATATATAATATATGTATATACTGACATTTTAGGTTTTTGTTTGTCTTTGAGGTAGGAATCTAATCTTTGGCCCAGGTCAATTTTTAATTCATTATGGAGCCCAAGCTTGAACTCATGGCAATCCTCCTGCCTCAGCCTTCTGAGTTCTGAGGTTATTGTGTGACTGACCCACGAGGTCCAGACACTATCTTGTTCTGCAAGGAATTAACTTTTATCTTGGCACTCACGAAGATAAACACCAATTACAGAACACAATTACTTGGGATAGAAGAGAATTCAAGAAGGAGAAAGGAAGAGATGGACCAGGGCCTATATATATGGCGGGATCCTCTATTAGGGTCATAAAGCAAGCCTGGCTGGGGTAGTCACCAGGGTAGGTATGTTGTAAGAAGGATGGCAGAGCCCAAGGCAGCCTGCCAACATCAGTCTCTGGCTTCCTTACTCTGGGCTCTGAGCTGCTCAGAGCCTGTGTCAGGAAGTCCTGTAGTATAGACCGTAGCCAGGGCTGGGAAGAGGCGGGGGCAGGAGAGGTGATCTTGGTGAACCTCATGGTTTCTGAGCTGGCAAGATATGTCAGCAAAAAGCCCTGGCCTGTCTAGACAAACGTTTGATTTTGAATCAAAAAGGGGGACGCTTGCAAGTGGGGGAAGCAGCTTAAGCAATTTTTCTCCTTTGAAGAGAACCATGAATTTTTAACCATCGACCCTGAAGAGAGACATGGAGACTGCAGGGGTGACGCCAGGGATTTCAATATTGCCCGCTGACCGGGATGGATCTCGAGATGGGGCCATTTCTGAGATTGGACATTGACTCTCAGGGCTGAAGAGAGAGCTTTAACAAGGCCCTGGGGCATTGGGGAAAAGAGACAGGCTTCCACGGCAGCCATCCAAGACTGGGAATCCGTTACTCAGGCGGCCTGAGAAAATGATCAGTCGGGCTGTTGACAGGGAGATCTCTGAGCCAGGTTTGGCTGACCTTGAAGGGAGAAGTCCACGCTAGAGTGCCTGACTCACCAGTATGGGTTCCTGTGACTACTGGAAGATCCCCAGAGCATTCTTTCCTTCCTCCATTTACCCAACCTCATTCTGAGCAGAATTGGGGTTCTGAAGCCAAGCCTGGTGCACAGGTCAGAGAGTGTGAGCAAAAGAAACTTAAAGCGGACTCCCAGACAGAATCTACTAGAAAGGGTTGGGGATGTTCTACATGCCCTTAAGGCGTGAAGATGCCTGTACTTGAGAAAAGACAAAAATAAGAACTACATCCCTAGGTCCCAGAAGTCCCCATTCATTAGGCCATTCCTCTGCCTTTGATTCCAGGCAGCCAACCTGCAGAGAAGGCCACCAATTACACAGTGCTTGTTTGAACCATTGGAAACAAATCAGTGTGTGTGTGTGTGTGTGTGTGTGTGTGTGTGTGTGTGTGTGTGTGCTGTGTTAAGAACTCTAGATCTCTGACTGTAGTCACTATGGAGTCCACTGGATGGTCCATGAATTCACATTTACCAGGTGCTATGATGGGTCATCTTGACAGTTGAGTTGGAAGGGCTAAGAGCCACTCCAAAGGTCAATGACACATACTTCCAGGTGTGTCTATGGGCTCTAACCTCAGGAACAGTTTAACACATAACAGGGCTCAAGATTTGCATTCAGGAGCTGGTGAGGAGGCCTGGATGAAGGAGGTGGGGTCACTGGAAGTGTCTACATGAAAGATGTGTTAACCCTGTCTTTTCCTGTCTGCTTCTTTCCGTTTTCTGCCTGCCATGACATAAGCAAGGATACTGAACCATACCTTCCCTGCCATGATGCTCTCCCTCACCACAGACTCACAGAGGGTGATGAAGACCATGACTATGAACCTCTGAAATCAATCATCATGATAAACCTTTTCTCCCACAGGCTGCTTACCTCAGGGATTTTGTTACAGCAACAGAAAGTCTAACATACCTGGACCCTCGACAGGGAGTGAAGTATCACTGAAGTGTGGGATTCTGTCTCAGAATTCGGACACCATTAGATGACTGCCTTTACACAGGGGTGCTTTGCAGACCCTGGAAGGCTCTGAGTTCCCATTCCTAGAACCTGTTGATCTGAATATACCCTTCTAGCACCTCACATCTCAACACAAGCACCAACCATAGGATTTATCCTTATTATTGTATAAACTTTTTCCTCCTATATTTAGCCTGCTTTTAAGCAACAATGCCAGCGCCACCACAGGCTTAATGTGGCAAGGGCTTTGGAGTCACAAACGGATTGGGCTTGAATTCCACCTCTGCCTCTATCATGCTATATGACCTGAGCAAGATGATCAACATTTCTACAGATGTTTTTAAACTATAAGACAGGCATAACAGTGGAACAAAATTAGTAGAACAATGTTAGTACAATTAGAGAAAGATCTGAAAATAAATGTAGACATTCTTAGTAAAGTACCTTTCAAAAGATGACTTCACCAGCAAGAGTTTGAAGCGACACTGTCATTACCAATGTCATTATATATTTATTTTTGTCTTGCCATCTTAAAAAAATGAATCAAAAACTCATACAGTATATAAATGACCACCTATTTGGTTGTTATAATTTGAGCTTGAACTGTATCCCACAGGCTCACCTTCTGAGCAATTGCTTTCCAGCTGGTAGTCCTGGTTAGGAATCTGATGGGGGTGTGGCTGGTAGAATAGTCACTAGGGGTAGCCACTGAGCCTCTCAAATATTTACCTATGTGTTCTGGTCCTGTTAACCAGAATGTGAGCAGCAGTTATCTCACACTTTTGCAGCTGCAGATGGATCTGTTTGCCCACTCTGTCTGCCCACCATGATAGATTGTAATCTCTCTGAAACTATGATTCCAAATAAACCTTCCCACCCTCTGGTTTTCTGGTCAGGCACATGGCTGCTGCTTTGCAGAAGTGGCCAATATTTCACATGCAGAGGTAATGACTGCAGATGCAAACCTGCCCTGTGGTGCTCTCCATTCAATGACAGTGAACACTTGGTACAAAGCATAGGATCTAGGGACCACAGATAAGATTCGATGTCAGAACAGACATGTAGGATGGGGAGGTATTGTGTGGCTACAGTTAAGGCACCAGCTTGGGAGCAGAGTCAATTTGAATTCAATGTGCACTATCATAATATAATTTTGGACAATGTATTCATTTTCCTCATTTCATTGCTGTAACAAAAAGCTTGATTACAACAACTTCAAGAAGGGAACATTCACTTTGACTGGAAGATTGAGGGTAAAGTTCATCATGGTGGGGAAGACATGGCCACCACAGAAACATGAGGTGGCTGGTCAGATCGTGTCCACTGGTCAGAGATGAACACAGGCCCTTTCTATTCAGTTCAGAATCCCAGCTCACAGGATAGTGCTACCCTCATTCAGGGAGGATCTTCTCACTTCAACTACTCACCTCAACCTCTCTGGAAATGCCCTCACAGATGCATCCAAAAGTGTGTCTCCAAGGTGACTCCAAATGCACCCTGCTGACCTTGGAGATAAACCATCCCACTGAGGCAAATCTGCACCTTCTGAATCTGTTTTTTTTTCCTCCTGGAAAGTGAGGATTTTAACAATCACTTTCTGTTGTGAGCACTTCCTTTGGATGTCTTAGGGATGAGAACTCTGGGCCCTGTGCATGCTGGGCAAGCTCTTCACATTGAGCCACACCCCAGATCTCTAGTTTTCAACATCTATGAATCCAATTCCTTTCCAGAACTTTCTCCATGTGGGTAGGGAGGTCTGGCTCAGCTTGACATAGTCAATGCACTGAATCCCATTTGTGGCCCTAGGGCTTGGCTTCAGAGGGTTCCCCCAGAGTCATTGACATTTGTGAGAGTCCTAACCGAAGACAGTGGCCTTAGAAAGATGCTGTTGGGCAAACACCAGGGCCAGCTTAGGAGAGATGTAGGTGGTGAGTCTGAACAAATGAAGCTACACCCTGGATCTACCCTGCCCTCAAACTGGCTTACCCAGGGATTCTCATTTCCAGAGGTCAAGTAATTGGCAGCTTCATAGGTTTCAGTAACAACTTTTTGGCACAAGCCAATCAAAGTTGAGCATCCCAACTAAGGTTATCTTACTGGCTCCCCTTCCTTGCAGGATAATGAGATGCTAAAGTTCTCCAAACACACTTAGCACACAATAGGTTTCTCATACAGAGTTAACTGGTGTTTTCAAGGTAACAAGACACTTAGTACCAACAAAATGATGCATTGGCAGCATCCCCCACTCCTCCTTTCCCAATTCAGTTTCTGCCCCCCTAGGAGAAGAACGTCTGCACACCAGCTGGGGACCAGCCAGGCTAATTAGTCCAGAGTTATAGGCATGACGAGGACTTTCTAGAAATGATGGTTTACAAACACAGAATGAAATATTTAATTAATCAAGGCTGCTTGTCCAGTTGCCACATCGTGTCAGAGAGAGCCTGGCTGGGCAGGGGTGGAGGCTCTGGGAGAAGCTGATGCAGGCTCCTGCTGGCCCTGGCTTCTTTGTCACCCCAGACATGGAACAAAAAGCAACAGCTATGCTGGTAGGTGCTATCACCTGACATTTCACAGCTCCAAAGTGTCTAGGGTGGCCAGGCGAAGGTGGACGAATCCCCAGGGTCTCATGATGCTAGGGGTCAGGGAGGGTGGAAGTGGACACTTATCTTAAAGGACTGGGTCAATGGAGCAGAGCTTGGCATAGTGATTTGGTGTGTACAGGTGTTACTGTTTATCTGAGTGTGCGCATTTCTCTCTCTCTCTCTCTCTCTCTCTCTCTCTCTCTCTCTCTCTCTCTCTCTGTGTGTGTGTGTGTGTATGAATGAGTGTGCATTTGTGGGTGCATTAATCAGAGAATGACTCTAGGTGTATCATTCCTCAGGCACCATTTCCTTTTTTTATTATGAAGTAGGGGCTCTCATTAGCCTGCAGCTCATCAAGCAGGCTAGTCTGTCAGTGAGCCCTCCCCAGTGCTAGGATGATATGCCAGCACCAGGACACCTGGCTTTAAAAGATATAGATATATAGATAAATAGATAGATAGATGTTTTGCCTACATATATGTATATACACCACATACATATGTATTTGCCTGGTGCCTGGAGAGACCAGGGGATGGTGTTTGATCTTGTGGCCTTGGAGTTTATAGACAATTGTGAGTCACTTCATGGTACTGGGAACTGAACCCAGGTCCTCTGCAAGAATATCAAGTGCTCTTATCTATTGAGTCATCTCTCCAGCACTGAGAAACAAAAACCTACATAGATTCTAGGGATTGAATTCTGGTCCTTCTTCAGGAAATGTATGACACAGACTTTTCCTGGGGATGTGCATCACACACATCTACTTCCCCTAGATAGGGAACACAAATACCACCAAAGTCCAACTTGGTGACCCAGTGAGTTTATTGGGATCAGGCTGCTGGACAATGCCCGGGAAACTCTCACCTGGGCAGGAAGAAGGAAGCCCTTTCCTTGCTACAGTCATCCCATTCTTTCTTACTCCTTATAGGCCTGTAAAAGGTTCCAGCAAAGTAAAACTGTAGACACAGAATCCCCAGACTTAGGCTCCCAGGACAGCAGAGAGAGGGCAATTTAGAGTTCAGATAACAGCACTTTGTACAATGGCTAGATCCATGACAGAGAGAAAATGGTGCTAAACACATACATATATGTGTATATAAATACATAGATAGATGACAGACTAGTTAGATAAATGGATGGTAGATAGATAGATAGATAGATAGATAGACAGATAGATAAATAGACGATAGGTAATAAATAAAAGGTATATAAATGATAGGGGACAAACAGATGGTAGATGATAGATAATAAGTTTATACACAATAGATTGATACATGATAAACAGATGATAGAAAGATGATCAATTGACAAATGATAGATTAACAGATGATGGACAAATGATAGATAAAATGCCAAGGAGATGATAGATGCTAAACATATAGTAAGGATAAGAGGATAGGTGAGACATGACAGGCATTCCCTATCACCACTGCATGTTGTTTATAACTGGAAGAAAGACATCAAGGTCTTAAGGTCAAGGATACAGCTATGAATGCTGAGTCTAAACATTTGAGACTGAGTCTTAATTTCCTTTCTGGGTTGAGGAGTTTCTGCAGTTAGGTCTGTCTGACACACGTGGATATACATCTTCAATAAGCTATGCAAATTCAGGCAGCTATACAATCTTCCAGGGCTTCAGTTTCCCAGTCTCCTGCTATTCACCATCTCAATTTTTTTTCAACCACAAATAGTCTTCTAGTAGCTGGAATCATCACCTCTGGCTTCTCTGACCTGAGACAATCACATGGCATCTGTGGAAGCTTCTCACTCCTCATGGTGGAAATGGAGCTGTTTCAGGAGCCTATGAATGAGCTGTTGCTTCCATACGTGTGCTAATAATAATAAAAAAAAGCAATTGGATGTGCACAAAGGAAATGAGATTCCCAAGAACACCACTTATGAAAGAGCACAGGAGAAGAGAGAGAGACTTCATGCCGCTGAGATTTAAACAAGAAGGAACATTCCCCAGGCATCGGATATCTCAGGAAGGAGGGGGGTCGAGGTCCCACAAGGCTGACACATATGGAAAATGTTAAGTGGGGAGGCAAGGGAAGTAAGACTATACATGGGTTCAGGAGACACCTTGATTTGTTTCTGGGGAAGGAGGAAATTGATGTTCATGTGAACAAGCCATGAAGGTGAGGCTAAATCCAAAGGGAGAACTGCCTCAGAGAAAGAGCTCTCTCCTCTCCCTCCCTCTCTCTCCCTTGTGTGTGTGTGTGTACACAAAAACATGCGTGCACACACCCACACATGCATGTGGGTGTGTGTGTGCATGCGTGTTTACATGTATGCATGTCTGTGCATGTGCTATCATCATTCTTTTCTGTATCTATGCAAGTAAGTTTGTACACATATGTGTGTGTTTGTAGAAGCCAAAGGTCAACTTCAGATGCCAATTTTCAGGAGCTGTCCACCTTGTTTTTGAAGCAGGGTCTCTCCCTTGTTTTTGAAGCAGGGTCTCTCACTTTTTTTAAACAGACACTCTCTTTTATTTTTGAAGCAGGGTCTCTCACTTGACCTGTATTCTCATTTACTTCCTATTGCTATGAAAAAAAATCCACAGCCAAAACAAGTCTATCACTGAGGAAAGTCAGGGCAAGAAGCTGAGGCTTGAACTGAGGCAGAGGTCATAAAGGTATGCTCCTTATTGGCTTGTTCTCATGGATTACTCATCCTGCTTTCTTAGTTCCCCCCCCAGCTTCCTAGGGGTGATACCACCTACAGTGAACTAGCTCTCCCCCACATCAATCATTAATCAAGAAGATGCTCTATAGACTTACCTATTGGCAAGCATGATGGAGGCATTTCTCAATTGAGGTTTCTCACCCCAGACAAATTTAGCTGTGTCAAATTGACAAAAACCTAACTAACAGGCTACACTAATTGGCCAGAGAGTCATCCATCCCTTTCTTCCCAGCACTGAGATTACAAGTATGAGCTACCACACTCAACTTTTCTATGTGGATCCTGAGAATCAATCAAACTCACTCCCTTGTGCATGTATGATAAGCACTTTCCTAATGGAACCATGTCCCTAGCTATCATCACACACACACACACACATACATATATATACATATATATATATGTATATATATACATATATATATATATCTTTTAGAATCCTACTTGTAAAATTTTCTTCTCAGGATACTTATTAACATTGGTAATGAACAAGGTGTCCTGAATTCAAATTCTACCACTGTGGCTAGTTTATAGAGGGATCATAAGCAAATTTATCAACTTCAACGAGCCTCAGTTTCCCTTACCTGAAACTGCTGTAATATATATGACTCATATACAGCAGATTGGGTGGAGGGTATGGGAGTGTAAAACCTCCTAATCAATAGAAACTTCCCAAAACCATACTTAAGAGTTTAGTATAAAACCCATACAACCTAGCATTCCCACAACTGATTTTTAATGTGTCTGAAAATCATGATCCAAGATAACTTGTTGGAGAGCGCCCAAATCATACAAATTTCGATCTACATATTCTAAGGTTACTCAGAAATAATGGCTGTAATAGCCCTTTTGAGTTGATTTTTTTTAAAAAAAAAAAATTAGTTACTTTATTTTAACTGTATGAGGGTTTCCTTATACGCATGCCTACAGAGACCAGAAGGGGGCATCTGATGTCCAGAACTGGAGTTACAGATGGTTGTGAGCTTCCATGTTGGTGCTGAGAATCGAACCCAGGTCCTCTGCAAGAGCAGCCAGTGTTTGTAACCTCTAAGCCATCTTCCCACCCCCTTGCTCTGAGTTCTGAATAAAGACAATGCTTTAGAATTTTCAAGTATTTAAAAGCAGATTATTATTATTATTATTATTATTATTATTATTATTTTTACTTAGAAGATACAGATTTAGTTTTATATCAACTGTGTTCCTCACAGTCAAAAAAAAAAAAGGAACCCTTTTCTGCAGATTAAAGATAGAAATACATATATACTTTTGGAACACTGGGGGACTGTTACAAGTGAAGGCTTACTGGGTTTATTGTCATGGAAAAAGTCTTCAGTACACAAATGTCACAGGCAGGGATCACAGGTGCATGTTCCATGCACCTCATGGTCTCATATTTACTAGACTGTAACTAAGAATTACTTCCCATTTTTCTTTAAATGATTTCAGAGAAATTATTAAAAAATAATGAATCAAGTGTGCTTGGATCCCAGCTAGGTTCATTCAGGGGCTGCTTTGAGTTAACACAGCAGATCACAATTGGGTTTATAATCTCACTGTGACCAAGAGCAGACACAGAGAAGATGCCAACAGCCCTCCACAGAAAAACAACAACAACCAGTCCATGTATGTCAAAGACAGCACAGGAGGAAACACATTTTACTTATGTATATGTTTGCGCCTGTGTGTGAGTGTGTCTACATAGGTGAAAAATGCCTGTAGGGGCCAGAGAGGGTGTCAGATCCTCTGGAATAGGTCTTACAGGTGAGCTGCCATGTGGGTCCTGGGTCTCGAACCCATGTCCTCTAGAAGAGCCACAGTTGCTCTTAACCACTGAGCCATGTCTCCAGTCCCACAGCTTCTACCTTCCTTAAGAGAACAATTAATAGGCTTTTTCAATCTTTGGTTGTTATAACTTCAGAATGGATTAAATTCTAGACCTCTGCAGGTCTAGGCAAGCACTCTACCACTGAGCTACACACCATACACACCAATCCTCTTTTTTATGTTTATTTACTTGCTTTTATTACATTTATTTATTTGTGTATTGTTTCTGTGTGTACATATGTCTGTATACATGTGTGTGTGTGTTTGTGTGTGCATGCACATGTAGAGACCATAAGATGACTAGTAGATGTCTGTTTTGTCCTTTTATTTCATAGATCCTGGAGATTAAACTCGGGTTATTAGTCTCAGCCAAGAGCACTTTTAATCGATTGAGCCATCTTGATGATCGGAACTTTTAAGGTCTCACTAAGTTGTCCAGGCTGACCTTGAACTGTCTCTGTAGTCCAAGAAGGCCTTTCACTTGTTATCTCCCTGGAAACTTTAGGGACCAGAACTACAGGTCCATGGAACCACACCTAGCTTGTTTTGACTTTAATTTTGGAAGCTGATTTCCCCCAACACACATTTTATTTTCCAATGTGTAACTGTGAGTTCCTGCCTCAATGTGAGTGCGAATGGACCCAGGATGCTCCAGGCTTCACTCATCACTTCTACCAGATGGGAGGAAGACAGTAGAGATGGGCATGGGAACAGACTATGGGGACCCCGTGGCTCTTCATGTGCCTATGCCTTTGTCAGAACCACGCAAGCTGCTCAACCCTCTCTATTCAAGGCTCCACTCAGCCATTTTAAAGCTTTTGCACGGAAGAAGAGAAGAGGAAATAATTCCCCACAGCAAATTGCAAGCCATGAGCTGCACCAGATGTAACAATCTCAGGCACTTGACCTGTGGCTCATAATAGTTAACATGGGCTCCCTAGAAAAGCTTGAAGTTAATAACATCCCCTTATCCTGTCCCTAGGGAACCTCTGCTTCCTCCACTCGGATTTCCAAAGCCCCACAGTGAGCTGAGCACAAAACACCCAGAAGACAGGGGTAAATGGCATCCTGGCATCCATGTTTGGGAAGGGGGGGGAGAAAGCATGTGTGGGCATGAGCCTCATCAGAGCAATTTGGGATGGAGAATATAATGGATCTCTAGGAAGATTCAACACTGCATGAGAAATGGAGACAGAGGAGAGATAATCATTTGAATTCAGTCAAGGCCCCACTAGAGTCCACATGCTCTGGGACCAAACTTGAACACCTGGCTCACAAGTTCTGGATAAGTCCCTTAATCTCTCCAAACCATTTCCTTGGTTTGTGGCGAGAACTGAACTAGACAATTAAAGGGAAGCTATTCCTGGGATGTTTGGCACAGGCTAGCACTCATCAATCTCAGCCCAGCTCTCTGTCAGCATCCTTTGTTACAGTTGCTATAGCAGTAAGCACCTGAGCAAGGAGTTGGATTGGGTGCTCCAGGTTCCTCCAGATTCAAGCAACAAGATTCAGAGAGAACTCCTATGGAGGCACATGAAGGAGGAGGGTGTAAAATGTGGGCTTTTATACTATGAATCCTGGCAAGGTGAGCCCCAGATCTGCATCTAGCCAGTAACATGCTGCACCTCTGACTGTCAGTGTCATCCACAAAGCAGTGATGAGAAATCCCACCTTGTTAGCTTCCTGCTGAGATGGTGACACATAGGTTAAAGCGAAAACATCCAAGCAATGTCCAGATCTCTCTCAGAACATTAGGATTTGCTGAAAGTGAGAGTGAGTCACCGTCTGTTCTCTCCAGCCCTGGATCTCATTGTTGCTTCTCTTTTCTGAACTCCATCCCACCACCCCATGCCCAGGAATCTGAAGCCCTCTTTTCTATGTTTACCCACTAAAAGATGCCTTTGTGCTGTGATGGGCTCATTCCATGTACTCAGATGGAGCTGCCTGGTGACTGCAATGGAACCCAGATCACTCTCTTTTCTGAGCTCCCAGGTTTCAGCCACTACTGCTGGGTCAAGCCTGGCCAACCAGAGAGTATTCTCAAGACCAGAAGGAGCATGTGCAAAAACAGAAGCTACATCTCACAACAGTGATGTAGGAGTAACTTGATTGGGTTGGATTTAGTGATTGGAATTCAGAGAAAATATGTTCTCCTCTAAGAGAAACTTGTAGGCTTCTAAAAAGAAGCAACTCAGTGCAAAGAGGAGAGATTCCTCATGTGATAAGAATCCCATCAGTAACAGCCTCAGGGTCTTTGAAGTGGCTTTATATGGTAAAGTTAGGGGCAATGTGAATATATGCTTGGACTAGTCCTCATGGTCACAAAGTGGCTACTGCCACTATTGCCATCAAGCCCTTTCAAGATAAAATACAAGGTGGAAGGGAAAGAGCTCTTCTTAATAACTTCTGAACTGGAGAAGAAAATCTTTGAAGAAAGCCTTTAACTGAATGATACCTGTATGTTCCCCCATTGGATTTCAGTGACTTGACCAGTTCCAGCTCTAGTCTAGAAAAGGCGTGTGGCATGTGCTAACATTAACATAAATGGCAGGTGACATTTTTTAAGTACTCAGTTCATTGTTCCCTTAAAAGAAATTAGAATTTTTTTTTTGTTAGCAAAAAAAAAAAAAAAAAAAAAAAAAAAGAGTACTAAAGGGTATATAGTAACATCGGTCCCTTCAAGAATGTTCTTCTGGGGACTACAGGTGTGGCCCTGTTAATAGAGAGTCTGTCTGGTATGTGTGAAGCCCTGGGCTCCACCCCCATCACCTAATAAACCAGGCATGGTGTAAACCCAGTTCTTGCGAGATGGAGACAAGTAGAGCCTTAGTTTAAGGCCACCCCAAAGTTCAAAGTCACTCTGGACTGCATAGAAAGTTCAAGGTCAGCCTGGACTGTGTGTGACCTTGGCCCAAAGAAAACATTTTTTAAGACAAAAATTGAGGGTGCTAATCTACATCAGAAGATATTCCTCTGTAGACTCGATAATAGAATCTGCTCCAACAGGGCATAAAATGAGTGCCCAGAGGTGTCTGGTGCGGAAGATCCCTGTCTTCATTCTACAAGTCCATGGAAGAGGGAACACTTGCTGATTTTTCTGGAACAGTGTAAGCCTCTAGAGTACTATGTCCCATAATGCCAATGGAACCCTTGTCCCCTGAGGAGGCATGGGCGGGACAAAAGTATCCAGCGGCTATACACCATACCCAGCTGAGTTCAAGAACATTCTGTCAAATGAAATGAAACAACTTGAAATTTCTGAGAAATTCCCAAACCTCATTTATCATAACACTCTTTTTTTTTTTTTCTGCCAGCAGCTCATGAATCTAACTCAATGGGAAAAAAAAATTGGGTGTGTGGGTGTGTGTGTAGGGAAAGGAGGCTTCACTGGTCTATCCTGAGTCTGGGAATCATTTTGCTTACCCTCCTCTTGCATTAGCCACATTTCCGACAGCTATCCAGAAGACAAGAATCAGTTCTGATTCTTTCATAAAGAAATATCTGTTTTTAATTTTTAAATTAAAAATTCTCTCATACAATATAGTTTGGTTGTCCTATTTCCATTTCCTCAACAGGCCCATCCTATTTACCCAACATTATGTTCTCTATCTTAAAACAAAAGTCTAAAAACAAAAACAAAAGTCAAAACAAACAAGTAAAATACTATTAATAAAAGATGCCAAACCAAAATAAAAAGTGTATACACACACACACACTCCCCACTGAGTTTGTTTCTTGTGGACCAAACTACTCCTGGACATGGGGCCTGCCTTGCAATGTTGTTGACCTAACCAGAGTGACACTCACTTGGAAAAAACCAATTTCTTTCTTTCTTTGTTTATTTATATATTTTGCCAGCAGGTGTCAATTGCAGACAGTTTCTTCGTGAGGGGTGGGAGCCTGTGTCCCTTCCCCGCTCTGTCTAGGACCCCATCTGGCTTGAACCTGAGCAGGGCCTGTGTGCGCTGCCATAGTCTCTGTGAGTTCATATGTGCAGCAGTCCCGCTGCTGTGTTGTGAAGATACTGCTGTGGAGCCATCCATCCCCTAAGGCTCTAGCAATCATTCCTCCTCCTCAGCATAGATCCTTGGCCTGGGGGCAGCGGTTTGATGAAGACATCCCATTTATTGCTGAGTTTCACTCTCTTCTTACAGGCAAAATTTCCTATTTTCTCATCTGAAAAAAAATGGGGACAGGACCAGTTTCTTCCAAATAAAGTTAATACAAGTATATGTGTACCATGATATATACAGAGGCTTATAACCAGTGCTTAGAAAGTCATGTGCCAGCATTACCTATCAGTCACTTGGCCATTGTGTATGTGGCCTTCATCCCCAGTGGTTCCTTGAAATGGGCTCCCTCACCAGGCTACATGGAACCAAACTGAATATTTTCGACATAAAGTGAGTTTAAGTCAAGTTGAGACCATTCCCTGGATGGACCATCATGGGTCAGAAAACATCAGAGTTCATGTCTGAGACACGGTTGCAGGTGGCAGCTGGACAATTCTCTCAGGGTCCACATGTGGGAAACCCTGCAGAGGAACATGAGGGCCAGGACACAAGCCACACGCAGTGACGTTCCCCAGAATCCTTTCAAAGTGTCAGAGGATATTGGAACCTTGCAAAGGAGGAAGGTGGCCTCTGAAACATCATGAGAGTGAGCCAATTGGAAACAATTGCCTTCCACTATGTGTATTAAATCACTTCCCCATTTTATGAGTAGATAGAAAAATAATAAGAAATTATTTCCCCCTGAGGTACTGGAAGAAATCATACAGCAGTATTGGGTTAGGGCCTCTTGTACCAGTTAATAGCTATTTCGTGGCTGTTTTATTTTAATATACAAATAGAGACTTAGTGAAAGGTGAAATGGGAAGCGCCAGTTCCTGGATCAATGGGGCTTTAGCATCTGGGCTCTTCCCACCTAATTCCTTACGGGAAATTCTATTTCAGTTGCAATGTCTCACAGGAACCATGGTACCAGGTGAATCAATTACTCAGGGGATGTGAGCTAGGTGTTTGGAGGAAGTTCCATCACCATGTCAGGGGTTAGTTGAGTGAATTATAGTCCCATGGACCTGTGGGTGGGAAGTAAATCCTATTTATGATCAAATCCATGCTTTACTCTGTTAATCAAAGCAGGAACAGTAGAGAGAAACCACCAGAACCTGAGGGGCCCTACAGTTGATTCTGAGTCATTCACAAAAACATTGATCATGGATATCTATACCCAGATTTGTGGTAACAATGCAATGAAGAATGAGACAGAATAGAAGTATGGAATAGAAGCAACTTCATAAAGCACCTACTGTGTGTCCCTCAGAGATGCCCTCATAAGCAAATGCCATAGTGGAGTCTGCAGATAAGATAAGGGGTGACCCTTATGTCATTTGATATACTTCTAAGATATCTCCAATTGTTCCTTTCCTACTCTATTTGTGGTTTTTGTTCTGGGGGGGGAAGTATTTGCTGCCTTTAAGGCAAAGACTTCTAATAAATAGAATAGGGCACCATTGAAGAACACTGGGCTATGACTTCAGTCATGTGGGGAGCCTCTCCCTCCCTGCGTTCACATCAGCATTTATATATGTGTGAGGTGAGAGAAGGCTTGGGGCTGGAAGGATGAGGAGCAGAAGTCAGATAACTTCATTAGGATGCCAACTGTTTCCCTTTGTGATTCTGGCAGAAACAGCTCAGAAGACAAAAAAAAAAAAAAAAAAAAAAAAGGTTTATTTTGTCTTGGGGTTTTAGATGTTTCCATCCACCATGTTCCTTTTGCTTTGGGCTGCTCATGAGCTCATGGTACATATTTGCACGAATATCAGGAGAGAGATGGTAAAGGAAATTCCCCATGTACATGACCCTGAAGCAGCCTCAAGCCAGCTCCCAGGGAGGAACTGAGACCCTCAGCTCCTCAGGATATTGGGGTATTGCTGTGACATACACAACCATGTTGTTTGGGGAAGAATTCTGGAAGGAGTTTGAAACTTTGGGCCAGAAAAGCCATTGAAATGTCTAACTTTGGGGAACTGTTCAGTGGGTGCCTGGAAAATAAGAGAATTGGGAACAATGTAGGTGATGGTGGGAAGTTTGAGAGTCACTTAAAAACTCTATTGGGGCTGATGTATATTTTGAGTTAAGACTCTGTGGTTCTCATGATGGCTCACAACCATCTATAATGACATCTGGTACCCTCTTCTGTATACTGTATGCATAATAAATAAATAAATCTTTAAAAAAAGAAAAAAAAAGACTCTGTGTTTCTGGTCAGCTGGGGCTAAAGAATCAGCCAAGATTAACAAGAGACAAGAACCACTAAAATAAAACCTTTGTTTTGCTGGGATGCCAGATGCTGGCCTCCAGGCTGAAGAATCAGTGTGATTAAGAAGAGACCAACATCATCAATGTGAAATCTTCTGGGAAGGGTTTCCTCAGAATCAGAATAAAGAAGCTGTGTTCTGGAGGTAGCAAAAGTTGAATGTCACGTTGGCAGATGAACTTGATGTGGAAGAGTCTCCCAGGTGGTTTTGGAGGCAAGGACAGCAGCTGAGACTTGGCACTATGTGGCAGGGCTGGAATCTCTGAAGAGAGCCCAGGACAGTCTATTGGTGACAGTGCAGTTCAGTTGCAGCAGATTTCAGGATTTTAAAGATATAGAACCAGGGGAAGGCCACCAAGAACAGCAGCAGTGGGGTAGAGCCAGCCTAAGCCTAGAAAACAAGCTGTGTGTGCTGCGGAGGGTGGAGCCAGAGAGGTGACCCAGGCACTTTGGAGGGCCCAGAGAACACAGATGGAGTACTTGGGTACTAAATTATTTACAGTGATGAACTTAGGTTTTTCTTTGATCTGATTGTGATTGTGCCCTGGATATTACTTCTTGAAATAAATAAATAAATAAATAAATAAATAAATAAATAAGTAAATAAATAAATAAATAAATATTTTGTTTTTTATTTTACAGGGGCCCTCAACTGAGAGAATTTTAACTTTTAGAAAAGATTTTGCATTTTAAAAGAGACTTAAGATTTTTAAAGAGCTAATTTTTTTTTTTAAAAGCACCTGAATTTGTAAAGAGTAGAGGACTTTTTAATTTTGTAAAATGTTTTATATTGTGATGTTTATACTAATGTGTGACCTTCAGGATAAACAAGAAAGGAAAGATTTGGCTTAACAGTGATGTGGTTGTGTGTCAAGTTGACAAGGGGCCAATTATTCTAACAAGTTTTATATAAACTTGACACAAACTATATTCATATGAGAGGAGGGAACCCCAAATGCTTCCATAAGAACAGACCATAGGCAAGCCTGTAGGGCATTTTCTTAACTAGTGATTGATGAAGAAGAGTCCAGCCCATTTGGGGTGGAGTCATCCTGTGGTGGGAATGTTCCTCTGTATGCTGTGAATATCATTCTGTAAATAAAGGAACCGTTTTGGCCTGTGTCCAGCACCACAGAAGTAGGCAGGGAAATTGAGGTTCAGGTAGGAGGAGGGTGGAGTCGGACAAACTTGATCCAGCCATCAAGGAAGAACCCTGTAGAAACTCAGGTGAGCCATGGGCCACGACCACATAGCCAGATAGATTAATGGAAATGGGTTGAATTAAGATGAAAGAGCTAGCTAGCAATGTGCCTGAGACATAGGCTAAACAGGATGAAATTAATATAAGCGTCTGAGTCATTTTGAGGGGCTGGGAGCAGCTGCAGGCAGGTCTAAACCTCTAACCTGGATGGGTTTAGAAATCCCACGTAACATCATCCCTGAGCTGGTGGTCCTGGGATTCATAAGAAAGCATATGAGTAAGTCATAATGAGCAAGCCAGTAAGCAGCTCCCCCCATGGCCTCTTCATCAGCTCCTGCCTCCAGGCTCCTGCCCTGCTTGTGTTCCTGTCCTGACTTCCTTCAGTGATGAACAGTGATGTGGACATGTGAACCAAATAAATCCTTTCCTCTCCACCCTGCTTTTGGCCAGAGTGTTTCATCACACTAGTAGTATAATCCTCAGACTCTGCTCATCTGTCTTGGGTCTTGACTTCATAATATTTGCTCACTTCCTTGTGCTGAGCCCATGGTGCCTTAATGAGTCTGAAGCCATGTTCTACCCTCCTATCCTGCATCCTCTCAGGACAAAAAGATACAAAAGTTGCTCTCCACTAATCTCACAGGACACATGAGTAGCTGCTGAACATCAAGATCAACAGTCTGACACTCAGAAAGTTCAAGAAGATGTCATCTAACATTGTCCTCTGGGCAAGAAATAGAGGGAAGTGTGGAAAGAGGAGAAGGGGTCTGGAAATGTAAATCCAGGCCAAGAGAGAAAATCCCAGCTAGGCAGACATGTTTTCTTCTGTGGTCTCAGATCATCCTCTGCTGCTAGCTTTCAAGTATAGATGAGAGGACAATGAGTCATCAATCTTCTAGAGACTTCCAAAGAGCTGGGAGAGATGGAGTTGGTAGAATTAGATGGCTTTTACCACGAGGTCTGAGCTGGAGAGCAGAAAGGTGCCACTGTGATTACCTTAGGCCAAAGGGGAGTGTGAGGTTCATTCTTTCTTATAGAGAAACAGTTGGGCAGGAACTGGTGTTTTTATATCCACGACTGAACAACGCCCAGAGAAATGCATCTTCCCAGTCCCAAGGTCAGGATGGATAAAGGGTCCAAGACACAGAGATCAGAGCATCTTCCACTCCTATCCCCAACTCTGTCTTTCCACTTCCTTGGATTTCTTTCTCCGATGTTACTGGAAGCTTGGGCACCAGGCACCATCCTGTTTACCTTGTTTAAAGGTCACATTCATCTTAGGAGCTAAGTACCATTTTATCTCCATTTGCTGACGAGGGCAGTGTGGTTCAGAACCAGGAAGGGACTTTCCTCAGGGTGCAGCCAAAACACTTGATTGCTGTGTGTACACTATTGTGGGCAGTAGCCACGTCTGTCATATTTTTAAACTGTTTATGTCATCATCTCAAGACTCTCCCTCAGTTGCAGCAGCCACAGGCTGAGGAGAACAGAGTGATTTCTGTTCTTCCAGAGGACCCAGGTTCAGTTCCCAGCACCCTCATTGGGTGGCACAAGGGATCAGATAGCCTCTTCTGGTCTCCTAAGGCACCGATACTCCCTCCCCTGCCTCTTTCACACACATACAAAGTAAAAAAATAAAAGTAGATTTTAAAAAAGTAAGTTTTACCACACAGCCCTATCTTGGTTCCCAAAGCATTTTAATTTTAGTGGGGTTTTTTTTTCACATTTATTTCTTTATTGTGTGTGTTGGGGTGTGAGTGAACCCTATGCCACAACGCATGTGTAGAGGTCAAAGGACAACCATGGAAGTTATTTGTTACCTTCTAGGGATTTGTAGGTTCCAGGGATCCAACCTAGGTGGTCAGGCTTCGCCACAGCACCTGTACCTACTAAAGCCATCTTGCCAGCTCTGAATCCCATATCCTAAACATTTCCGCAGACATGGCTCCATGGCACCTGCTGGTGACCTTTGTGGTGGGTTTGAGAGTGGTGCCTTCACAGACAGGAATAGTCCTATCTCATTCCACCCTGCTTCCAAGAGAGAGCTTCTTAACTCTCTTCTGAGAAAACACTAAACAACCCAGCTATCTGGGGTGGAAGGTACCCAAGAGACACCCCTGAAAACTTGGGAATGTCACAGAGGAGAAATAAACAGGACAGTGGGGTCCTTTAAACTGGGAAACACCCAAAGACATACTGTGGTTACCCTATGCCCCCACGCCCTGATTTATCACCCCCCTGCCAAAACCACATTCCCAAATTCCTCTTCTGTGCTCACTCTAACTGCCAGTTCACAGCAAACCTGTTTCCCAGTTCATGACAAGAAGATATTGTGTCAAAACCAGGTGACATTGTGGTATGAGATCCAACACCCAATGGACACCCCCCAAATACTCCCATTGTTCTGCTCTAGGGGAAAAAAAAAATCCATCAACAGCCAGAGCCGGTGAGTCAGTTTGTGGTCTGGGTAATCCGACTTTCAGACACTGCAGAGTTAGGGGATTGAGCATGGACCTTGGCCAAGGGTGGGGTCATAGGCGAGGTGATTTTCAGCCCTGCCTAGGAGTCGTCTGTATTCATCTCCATTCTCCCTAGGCAGCCAGGGTGAAGCTGCCCACACAATGATGGGTCCTTACATCCCAACTCTGCCATTTAGCAGCCCTCCAGAAAGAGAAAGTCAGTATTCTTTGAGATTCCAGCCCCATAGACAGACTATCAGGCCAATGGTACAAGGTTACTGTGAGGGTCAGAGGAAAAACATGGTTGATAAGTCTGGCCCATAGTAGGTCTTGAGATCAATGCTACACCCCTTTGTGCTAGATGATCACATTTAAGTGTCAGCACAACCAGGTATGCATTTCTAAAGCACTGTGGACAGGGAACCAGAAATACCATGTTCCAACACTTTCCCCAAGGGGATGTCAACAAAGGAAAAAGACGAGACAGAAAGAAAGCAAAGTAGCATTGTGAAATTGTGGCTCTGGTGCCAGAGTACAAGGCAGGGCTGCAGAGTCACCTGGGCTGGGTCACGAGGATGGGAATCTGCTCTTCTGAGTTCATGTCTAAATAGCCCAGGGCCAAAGTCAACCTTGACTTCTGCTTTCCACTTCCAAGCCACAGGACATATAGGGCATAGGGGAAGCTTCTGAAAGGCCAGGCTGCCCTTCTATCAGAAAGACACAAGAAAAGGAATGGAGGTGTGGGGGTGTGGGGTCGTGGGGAGAGGGTTGGGTGCAGAGGACAGTCATGCCCTGCTCCTCAGCTTCAGGTCTAGAAGATAAAATGTAAGAAGGTTCCCCAAGTCCCCTGATGGGGGTTCAAGCACCCCTGGATATAGCATGTGTGCCTTTTTGCCTTTGATTCAAACAAGGACGTGGCACCAGGGAGGAACTTCCCATTACAGGATTAGTTGGCCAGTATAGAGAGACTTTACGATTCATCCTAGGACTTTGAGCGAGCCTTACCAAGTCCCTGAGGAGGTATGTGGTTGGAGCATGATTCCAAGTTTCAGGCAGATGATGGTCAAACAGGCCTGGGGAATACCTGGAACCCACATCTTCCAGTGGGTGGTGGGGCTGAGAGCAGAAGTCTCTTGGAGCTGACACTTTGCTCTTCCACAGTGTCAGCCAGTCTCTGTGGATGTATATGGCTCTCTGGTTGCTACACTTTGTTGTTCTGTCCGGAAGAAACTTAAGGGAGGAAGGGGTTAATTTTGGCTCACAGTTTCAAAGGTTGCGGCTGTGTGGCTCTAAGAGCTTCAAGAGCATGACAGAGGAAAACACATAGCAGAGAAGTGTCATCATTTAAAGGAGGAGCAGGGAAAAAATATGCCTCAAGGACCCACCTCAGGAAATTTCTGCCCCCAGCTCCACAGCCTTCTTCCTACAACTTCATTAAAGAGTGTCACCAGCTGGGACCAAGCGTTCCATGAAGATGTTTCTTACCCCAACCATAACATCCACATGTGTATGTTTTCCTCCTGGGCCTTGGTATGGATAAGAGCCTTTGGAATATCTGTTTCTTACCTCAATCCAAGACCCACCCCCACCATTGAGAGGCCTTTTTGTCTAGCCACTGTGTTTGTAAGAGGGAGTTCTATTGGGTAGCATTATTACCCTGATGAATTTGAGTTCTTGGTGGTGGGCATTGAAGAAGTCTTGGGATATGTCCATCTGGCCGTATGGTCCATTGGAAAAGTCTGGCAAAAAATCGGTCAGGAAACACATGTATTCTCCAAGCTCAAAAAACAGAAGCGTGGGGATCAAAGAATCGCAGACCAAATGCGTGAACTTGCACACGTGTGTGAGCAAGATGAAGGACATCAAAACATAGAATATTCCATGAACACACATGAGACCCATATGATCCATGGAAAAGCCAACACACTCACTGACCTACATTTTCCTAGCATCTGCCTGCACAGTGCACATCCACGCCATTCATCTCAAATCCATCGCTCACTGATTTAGCTGCCTACCTGCCTTCTGAACTGTCCTCCCTCTTTCCCTGCCCCCCTCTCTCCTCCCCTCCCCCTCCTCCTTTTCTTCCTCCTCCTCCTCTTTCTTCCTCCTTTTCCTCCTCCTTCCTTCCATCTCTGTTTCTTGAAATAGGCTCTCATTCAGTAGACTAGGTTACTCTCAAAGTTTTCATTCTCCTGCCTCAGTCTCCCAAGTGCTACATTCATGTGCCAACTGGCCTAACTGTTCACACCTAACCTTAGTCCTCCAGCCCATCTCTGACCTCTCATTACAAGACATCATCTTTAATCACCTATCTCTGACCATAAGCTTTCCACTCCACGATCCAGCATCTTCAATACTCCTCCAAAAAAAGTGTGTGTGTGTGTGTGTGTGTGTGTGTGTGTGTGTGTGTGTGTTTACACACATATGTAGCAAATCCTCATACTCAACACATGGAAAGAATAGCAGCAAAGGCAGAGTATTCTAGGCCATTGCTGGCATCTCCCAGCAACACATTCAGCTGTATCAGAGCTGGGGCAGGTAGTACTCAGAGTTCACCATGGAAGAACAGAGGGGCATAAGGGCATGTTTTAAATTAGAAAGTCATCTTTGTGGCAGGAAGGGGCAAACCATGCCCACATGTGCACAACACATGTGCCAGCCCCATGCTGGCACACAGTTTCATGTCAGGAAGGCTGGGAGGCCGGAGGGCACTGTGTGTGGTCAGTTGCCATAGACATATGGCCAGTGCTCATCAAAGGGATCCAAAGATGTTGCCTCTCCAAGAAACCTGCACCAAGATGAGCTTCTGTCTGGGGCTCTGAGATGGCACCATATGACTACAGTAGTGTCCCTGTTTGATTTCAAGAACCATGAAACACTAAAGGTAACAAGTAGGGGAAATACCCCAAATTTGTTTCAGGGCACACTGGTCTTGCAGTGCTGCAAGCCGGTATAAGACTGGGGAGCAGGAAATTTGACTTTAAATAACACAGGACATGGGGCTAGGGAGAGGGCTCCATCATTAAGGTGTATGCCACAAAAGCTTGAGGACCAAGTTTATACAAAGCCAGGTATAGACTAGGGAAGTGGACACAGGCAGATCACTCATGGGGATGCTGGCCAGCCAGTATCATTGAATAAGGGAGCCTGAGGTTCCAAGAAAATGGAGAGTGATAATGGAGACTTTCTGATGTCAACTTCTAGTCCCAGCGTGTGCAAGTACATGCACTCACACACACACACACTCACACACACACATGCACAAATAAAAAAAAATGGGAGTGTGTGTCTTGCTCACACCGTCTCTCAGTACTTCAATTTCTGAGACACACCGCATCTTCCCAAAGGTAGCCAGGGCAACAACAGTTTTCAAAATCACCTGGGCATAGAAGCTTTCAGAACCACTGTCCTCAGAAATATTTGGAGAGAAAAGCAAACCCATTCTTACAGGTAGATAAATGAAGTCCTAAGACCAAAGATAGGATGGTCTAGGATGCAATCTCACCTGTATCTTCGGGTGTCTCTCATGACCTGAGATCATCCTCAGAGTGAAGCAGTTTTTCCAGTCACTCACACACTTCTGTGGTACCTTCTGGGTTAGATGTAGGAAACCCAAAACTTAAGCAAAGCAGGTCTCTGCCTTCAAGGAGATGGTAATTTACCAGAACAAAATAAGCCTCAATTAAAGCATAGAAAGTGGACGGTTAGTTCCAGTGTGCACAATTCCATATGTAAGACTCCAGAGAACACAGATTTCATTCACAGGGCATTTAAAGTAGCAACAGTCCCCAATGACATGGTTCTGATCTCAGTGACCACAGACTATTAATTGCATGTAATTGTACAAAGGACAGCCCTGCTGCTTCAACCACTGCAGAAATCACCCTTGCCACTCAGGAGTGGTGGTCCATTTCCTTTCAAAGTCTAAAGGTGGCCTGCCACAGTAGATCTGTGGTTAGGCTCAGATGTCGGCAAAGTGGGTGTCACCATCTGTGTCTTGGAAGATGAAGCCCTGTGACATTAAAACAACAATAACAAAAAAAATAAATAAAACCTAACCAGCCAAAAAGGAGGGAATGGCCAACAAAGACAAAAGTGGTAAATAGAAAGTCAATAACACTCTTGGTAAAATTTGCATCAAATATGAATGGGGCCATTCATCAGAGAAATAGCTGATATGTGATATGTGGATGTACGGGAAGAACCACTCTGTATGAGAGACTTAAAAAAGACTACAAGAGGGACTTGGTGCAGGTGAATGATTGACCTCATCAACGAAGGTGATGATACACATGCCCTAGAAAAAAGTGACTGCAGTAAAACAAATAAACAAAAGGCATGTGTATGTGTGTCTGTGTGCAAATATCAAGTTGATAGAGCTGATTGGATGGTAGATAGGACATATTCTCCAGGTACTGCAAAGTCCTGCATAAATATGATCTTGGCATCGAGCATGCTGGATCTGACTGCAACATAAAAATGAAACACGACTGTTATCCGTGTTTCTTATGCTTTAAAGAACGAAGTACCAGATGACATTTCAGTGGGTTGGATTGTTTCTGCAGCTCTGTACATGTGGATATCCTAAAACAAATAGGTTCATAATGGTCTAACATATAACTTTAAAGGGTTTAGGTCCCCGAAATGCATACAGCAGTGCTTGGGGCTGGGGTTTCTAGGAGCTGACTGGACTGTGAGAATAGATGTTACCAATGGACACACCCATTGATGGAATCATTGCTTAATGGGCTATTGAGAGAGATGTGGCAGGAACTTTTGGAGGGTGGGGCTAGCGGTCTATGTGCCCTCCATGGGGACATTTTGTCCTCCATTGCTTCCCTTCTCTGTAGTCTTCCATCCATCAGTGTTCCTCACCATATTGCTCCACATTGCCCTAGCCTAGAAATAATAGAGATGAACGATGAGACCCTCTGAAACCATGGTCTAAGATAAGCCTTTCCCTCCACAAGTCAATTTGCTCGTGGATTTTGTCACAGCAAATGCAAGCTCACTTAGACAAAGAATGACTATGTTTGTAGCACTATTTAAAATGGCTTTGCCAAGCCTCTGCTATACAAACTGATCTTAGGACCCATCATTATTCTACAGAGACGTGGCACCTAGAAATAAACACTCAGGGCATTGGCTTCTGAAAGAGTACTTAGAACCACAACAGAAAGAAACAAGCAAAAACCCTAGAGGTGCACATTAGGAGCACCCACACACGATATGGTCTCAAAAACACAGCTGGTACTCAATCTCTGAAGGACTTGTTCCCAAAGGACTCTATAGATCCAGAAACCCAAAGATGCACAAGTTCCATATGTAAAATGGCAGAGGGGCAGGTCTATATCTGACCCCTGCACACCCATGCAGACTATAACGACCCCTACTACCCTACCATACCTATATAGCGCAATGTCATGGAAACCACTGGCTACTGTATTGCCTAGTGCATAACAGCCCAAAGAAAAGTCCATACATATTCAATACAGACAAAATGAGGTCTTTGTCTGAAATCTGCACACGTTGTGGGTTCATAACTCACAGACTGACCACACTACATCAAAAAGCTTCTGCTCCCTTTGTGTTGGGATTACATGGGTAATCTTGCACCCTGCTTGATACTTGGCCATTTGGAGTCTCAGAGAAAAGTTCTTTTTATACATCACAGTTATCTAAGTTCTTTTTATACATCACAGTTATCTCAGAACTCCCAAACTGGAATAAACTGTAAAGGAAGCCCTGGAGAATGGTGCCTGACAGAGCCATAAGTAGGAGGAGCCTCCTTGCTCCAAGCTTCTCTCCATGACAGCTAGAGCTCTGCTTCCTGTGTCCCCCAAGACCCCCCTTTCCTTTCTCCTTATCTCTTTGTAAAATCTGAGGCTACCAATCCAATGGTGCCAGGGAGGCAGATTCAGGGAGATACCCCAGGCTTACTGACCACCCAGCCGAGCCAATCTGGCAAGTTCTACTTCATGCCCCTAAATAAGGTAGAGATTGACTAAGGAGGACAACCAACATCCACATGTGTGGATACATGTGAGTACACACATATACTCACCATGCACACTGGATCTCAAATATAAAGAAGTATATTCACAGACAGTATTCTTTAAAAGAAAATCCTAGTGACTTCTATACTCAGTGACTTTCGTTTGTCATTGACTGAATGAATGCCTATGAGTATTACACATCACCTGGCCCAAACTGAAAGCTATTTGGCAGGACAGAAGCATCTAGAGCCTGTCCCAAAAGATCACCAAGAATGAAGCTCAGTGGACAGTCACAGGTACACCTCCTAGGCCCTCACTTTTGTTGGAAATTAGCCAACATTTGAATACTAGAGAATCCTGAATTGTAGCACCCAGGCCCGTGTTCTCAGATGGCAAATGCTGACCACAATTTAGGAAGAACTTCTCCTTCAAGGCAAGGAAGCTTCTCCATGTCCCTGGCTTTCATCACTTCCAATTTCTTCAATATCCTGGCTGCATAGGATATTCAGTGTCTTTCTGGGGCATATAGACATGAAGAACAGGCTCTTAAGATGACCGCCATTTTCTTAAAATTCTGTTTGGTAGAATGGAGAGTCAGTTAAATAACACTGAGAAGTTAGGGCCTTCTTCCTCCTCCTTCTCCTCCTCTTCCTCCTCCTCCTCTTCTTCTCCAAGAAAGTAGTCCCAGGAACCCACAAACAGCTTCCTGTCTCACTCCCATCCCTCATGTCTCTATGGTGCCCCCTTGGCCCTTTCTCTTGAGCCCATTACATCTTTCTTTAGGGCAGCCTTTGTACACCATGAGTTCTCAGTTCCCCAAATGGCCACCACAATCCAGTATCCATTTTCTGGTCTTTCAATTCAGCCCTTACAGCTTCCCTGGGCCAGCCTCAATTTCTCAAATCTAATTTCACCAGGCTCTTTTTATCTGTTTGAGTCACAGAGTCATGCTGGGCATAGCTGCCTGCTGGCCACCCTAAGCAGCAAGGCAGCTGAAACCTTGCCCTAGTTACAAGGGAAGGAAGAAATTATATATCCCCAAATAGTTCACCCTGGGCAATAGGGACTTTGAAACATAGCTTCAAGAGGAGGCATACGATGGCCGATGCCTGTGACATGCTCTCCACCCCAGCCTGGAAACAGACAGAGCCATAGCCTTCAACACAGTTGTTAGTCTTAAGCAATTTGCTTAAATTTTCCCAGAAGATGGAGCCTCACCAGAACCTGGCTTCCAAAGTAACTGTGCTCAGGGCCTCTGAGCCCTCTCCCACAGGAGCGGATGGAAGCAGTTAGCTCCTGTATAATGAATTCGTAATGCTGAGGCACTGGCTTCCTTCTGCTGGGTGCCTGCTGGCCTTTCCAAACAGTATGACACCACTGGCTAACAGGACCCATTCTGCCTCTCAGCCATCCTGGGGGGTCATGCTGCTACACCCCACCCACCCAGACCTACTTCCTCTGAAGTGGCCATGACAAATTGGCCTTTATTGGCCTGATTTGGGGAACTTCATGTTACTTGCCTCTGAGACAGAACAATGCATCTCTGTTTTCCCTGGCTTCTCCCACCTTCGAGATGGTCAAGGGTAGGGGGAGCTTCCCAGGCATGATAGAAACAAGGAAATTCTGATGGGGTGGGAGGTAGGGATTGCACTGGGTAGCTGATTGCATTGTGTAGCTTTAGGTATATTGTGTAGCCTCTAGTTCTACTGTTTCTACTTCCTCAGTAGAGAAAATATCTCATTGGTTTGCTTAGAGAATAGGGTGAGAAATACAAGGAACTCTCAATTCAGTTGATATATGCTAAGTAACCAGCTTCTACTCTCTTGCCTCCCCAATGCTTTCTAATTAGGAGAGCAAGGCCCTCAGCAAACAGCTGTAGAGAATTTAATGTGTTGTTACCCCAGTGGGGTGCTTCTGGGGAAGAAAGTAGAAGCAGCTGAACCTGCCTATTGGGTCCCATCTTGGAGTTGCCGCTTTCCTTCTGCGTGTCTACATCGAGTGCCTTAATGTCTGTTTTTCTTAGCATCTTCTGAAATGTGCACTGGCATTTACACATCCTTAACACTTCTTCTTTCCTGCAAGAAAATATCTAATAGAAGCAAATCCAGAGAGGGCTGGCTTGTTTTGACCTAGGATTTGGGAAGAAATAGGTCATCACAGAGGAGGGAAAGCGCTGTGGTGGGAGTGTGATTTGGCTTATTACATCACAATAGCAGCCAGGAAACAAGAGTAGGAGGAACGGGGGCCAGGCTGTATTACAGAAAAAGCCTCACTCTTACTCTTTGGGACCCACTTCCTCCCCGTAGGCTCATCTTCCAAAGATTTCTCATCCTCCCCAGACAGCGCCACCTACTGGAGACCAAGCCTAGTTGTGATGGATATTTCACATTGGAACCATAACATGGTCCCATCTTTGTGTCCCGTCCTGTATCCTCCATCCCTGGTCAGCACTTGGGATGTGGTGAGGGATTACACTGAAGCTCTCAGAGAGTAAATAGGAATGTTGGAGTTAGGGAGACAGACCCTCGTGTTCCTAGAGTGGAGACAGTGAGAGAAGAATTCAAGAGAAAAACAGAAACCTGTCAATATGGAGAAGTGCCCAGGGGTCTGCAGGACACCAGTCTAGCATCCTTTGGCAAGGAAGACAAGAAATAGATATTTTTAGATTGGTGCCTCCCTGGAAACAAGCATTTAATGACAGGCAAAGAACAGAAAAGAAGGCTATACAAGCATATCTCTAGGGACATTTTTAAAAACATTAAAAGAAAAAAGAGCCCAAGGGATTCTCCAAATTATCTCCATTTTAAAGAGAAATATTACACACTAGATTGCAAGTTTCATACTTGTTTTTCTTCACCTGTCCCCATTGAACTTCTATATGTTTAGCTTGCCTTTGACAAGATTGTGGGGTGTGTGTGTGTGTGTGTGTGTGTGTGTGTGTGTGTGTGTTCCTCAGTGTTCCCGTGTGTGGAGACTCCCAGAGGTCAGAGGATAGCCTTGTATATTTCTTCAGGTGTCTTGGTGACAATTATGAGAAGAAAACATGTCACAGATCCAAGTAAGAATTAACGACAATTTGGGTTACAGAAGAGCTGAGAAGATCAGCCATGTTGGCTTCTTGTCTTGTGGGCCCTTTCTCCCATTCTCTGCCAATGTCAGAGCTCACCTTCACGCTCTGGCCTCACAGATCACTGAGAACCACAGCTTCAAACTGTAGTCTTTCTCCGACACACAGGGAAGGCCACACTGGAGTCAGCTACCTCCAGGCTGTGAACAGAGCTGTACATGCTGAAGTAGAATACCTGTTCCCCCAGTAGTTATTTGAAAATGGAAGCCAAGAGAAGAGGTAGATGTGAGCATGTCCTGCTTCTGACACCAAGACTGTCTACAAAATGCATGCTAGAGAACAAAGCACCAGTCATAAATAGCACGTGACAAGTTCCTATGTTTTAAGTACACTTAATGATTTTGAACTGCACCACATGAGTGGCTAGGCTAGGCCCCTTGAGCTTACAGGCTGAGGTCTGGACATGCCTGCCAGCATGGAGGGAAAGAATTCAGTCTCATGACTGAATTCAAATCTAATGACTTATGACTGAGATTCACTAGAGACAAACAGGCTTTCAAATGCCAAGGGAAGTGACAAGAGGCCTAAGGACGCTGTGTGTCATTGAGCTAATTCCCAGCCTCTCTGTATCAAGTCACAGCAATTAATTAGCTTTCCAGGAAAATGGAACCCAAGGGTCTCATGTGTGCCGTGCAAGAACTACTAAGCTACGTCCCAGACATCTCCATACTTTTTATTTTTGAGACAGAGTCTCATTTTGTGGCCAAGACTAGCCTTGAACTCTTCATGAAGCCTAGGCAGACTTTGAAGTTAGGATCCTCCCACCTCAGCCTCCTAAATGCCTAGAGTTACAGGCCTCTGCTACCAGGCCTGACTCTTTAAATTAGAATGGGCATTTCCTATTCCCATTCACCTGGACAAGGATGATATCCCTGAGCAGTGCAGCACAAAGCTTACTTCACTGTGGTCTTTAACTTGGCTCCTCTCAGTTGCCTGCAACAGAGTGAGAGGCAGCCTTGCCACTTGGCTTTCAAATTCTGAGTCTGCTGTTAACCTCTGTCACTGTGACCAGGCCAGGGCAGCCTGTTTGCTGAGTCTGCCCCCAGCCCCATCACCAGCAGATGTGACCTTGACAGTCTGCATTGCACTTGGATTGTGAAGGAAACCATGTGCTTCCAGCATGGAGCAACAATAGTCACAGAGACTTAGTTCCTTGATGACATCATTTTAAGAGATGAGGGCGAAGACCCTGACAGGCACAACCACCATCACGGGACCTGACAACTGAGTGTGCTGTTCTCAACACCAAACCCCTACAAATATGAACATGTAGGACAGATGGAGACAGCCTATCACAGTGGGTAGACAAATGGCTAACACCGTGGTTAGAATAAAACCTTCAATTCTGGTGTGATGTGGGGATGACAACACGGTGTGTGTTATAAGGAACACAAATGGCTACTAAGGTGACCCCCTCACCCCATCTCACTGCCAACTCTCACATACGGTAGGAAACCTGCATTCTAGCAAGTCTCATGTCAGTTCAGCACAAGCTAGAGTCAGTGTGGAGCAGAGAGCCTCAAAGGAGAAAATGCCCCCAGTAGATTGGCCTGATTGATGATTGATGTGGGAAGGCCCAGAACATTGTGGGTGGAGCCTCCCCTAGGCTGATGGTCCTGGGTGCTATAAGAAAACAGGCTGAGCAATTAAGGAACAAGCCAGTGAGAAGCACCCCTTCATGGTCTCTGCTTCAGTTCCTGTCTCCAGGTTCCTGCCCTCAATTTCACAGATAATGAATGACAGCTGTCAGATAAATAAACCCTTTCCTCCTCAACTTGCTTTTGGTCATGGTGTTTCATCACAGCAGTAGAAACTCTAACAAGACAGTCAGCTGTCATCGGCTAACTGAAAAGGCAGCCTGGTGGGGACACAGGTGGGGAAGGATGGGGTTCATGGAGAGAGCGGGAGAGAGTAGCTTTGCAGGTGTGATGCTTCAAGGGAAGTGGCCCACTAAAACAGAGGCAATGTGGGCACTAAGATAAATTTCAAATATGGCCCCATGAGCAAATGATGCATTCAACATCACAAGGCATCTGGTTAGTGTTTCCACATCTTTAAACATCAGGGCATTCAAGTTATTTAAAAAGTAATTTCTTACCAGGAAAATAGGTGGGCAATTCAGTAAATCATAAAGATGGATTAGTCTCTAATTTGGAGCCCATGAAGGGCAGGGAATATACTTAGAACAGGAATGAACGAATGAATCAACAAATGAGTAAATGGGAAAGTGAATGAATGAGTGAGGACATGAATGAACAGGGAACAGTGAGTGAGTGAATGATACATAAATACATGAATGAACAGATTACAAGTGAATGAACAAATAAACCCCTGAATAAATGAACGATCTAACAATCCTCATGAGGCACACACCACCTCCATGAGATTCAGACACTGGGCACAAAGGTGATCTATCTCCATTTAGCCAGAAACTGGGATTAACTTGATCTTTGCCAGCTGGACTTGCCCTTCCTAGAATTGAGCACCTCAATCTCTTCCACAGTCAGGAGAAAGGCAGTGAGGACCCCTGGACTAGGTGCCTCCAGAGCAATGCAAACCAAACTTACACTTGGTAGAAAGAGACCCTTCAATTCTTTATTTCTCCTTGGAAAGGTAGGTTCAGCTCCACACATTGGCCTTCCTGACTTTGCACACTAGGGGAGAGAAATGGGGGAAGGTCTCCCATGGAAATGCCGCTGGTGACAGTCCAAGCCACCACTGTTGACAGAGGCCTCACTCTTGCAGGTCCTGTGCCCATAGCTCTGCCTGCTTCCTCTTACCAGACTGACAGTCCATCTGGTGGCAGAGCCAAGCCATAAGTTCAAGGTCACAGAGGGCAGTCATGTTCTAGCCCACAGTTCCCAAAGACAAGGCTTCTAAGGACAGCTTCTGGTAGTCACTGCAGTTTGCAGTCCATTGAGATCAGGAGCTGTCTTATAATGTTTGATGCACATTGCTAGCTCTGTGCTTATACCCAGACTACAGATGGAAAAACTGAGGCACACGGGGCCAAGGAAGAGCAGGGTAACCAGCTAGGTGACCTATTTAACTCTTCATTTGCAAGTTGCCATGTTGGCCATGATTAACCTTTGGCTAGCATGGTTCCCAAAGGGCACATTCTTAACCAGCTCCTCCCTGACTGGAGCAATTGTCAATGCAGGAGCTGTAAAGACAAACAAGATCCAAGCTCAACCTTTGCTTTGCATGAGCCTCAGGCCTTTAAAACGTGTGTGACTGTGTGTCTATGTATATGTGTGTCTGTGTGTGCATATGTGTATCTGTGGGGGATGTCTGTGTGTGTACCTGTGTGTATGATTGTGTGTGCCCATGTGTGTTTGCACATGCATGTGTCTGTGTATCTGTGTGTCTGGTGTCCTATGTATGTTTGTCTGTGTGTCTGTGTGTGTCTTTGTGTATGTGAGTGTGTATGTGTATGTATATGTGTCTGTGTGTGTACATATGTGTATGTATGAGTGTGTGTGTACAGAGTACTGTAATAGGGTGTACTTCCTGCATCCATAGCCTCTCAGGTGAGACCAGGGTAGGCTGCAGGAATGGCAGAATTGGATAAGTGCCATAGAGCTGACTGCAGAGAGGCTATGATGACTGGCTAATGGACTGTCAATATATCAGGTCCTAGAAGCATCTAGAAGACCAGCCTTTGGGCACAGATGTGAGGAACTTTCTGGATTAGTAAGTGAGGTGATACCAGCTCGTGATCTTGGGTCTTGGACTGAATAGGACTGAGAAATGAGCACCAGCCCTCATCCCTTGCTGCTTCCTGACGACAGATGTGAACAGACCCATCAAGACCCCTGGATCTCCCCCTTCATTCCCTGCCTTCTGGGATGGGCTGGGCCTGCAAACTGTGAACCAAACAAAAGCTTTTCTCAGGTTGTTTTTGTCAGGAATTTTATACAAGGAATGAGATGCTGGGCTGTGAGATGGCTCTTACACAAAGGCAATGCCCTTTACATCTGACACCTTTGAATGGATCCCTGGGACCCATGGCAGAAGAAAGGAACTGATTCCCAAAGTTGTCATCAGACTTCCACATGTGCATTGTGGCACATTTGAGTACACACATACACATGCACACATATACCACACATACACACACATACGTGCATACACCATACACACACATACATACATACATACACCATACACACACATACATACATACATACATACACCACATACACATATACATACATCACACACTTACACACACACCATACACACACATACATGCACACACACACTAAGACACACACAAATACATACACACACATACACACAATAATAGCAAGTAATTTTTGTAATATTTAAAGGAAGGGAGGAAGAGGAGAAGAGGAAGAGGGAGGGTGGCCATGCCTCTGTGAGGGGCTGGGGAAGAGAGTAGGATATGGCACCAGGAGATAGGTTGGTCCAGGACCTGAAGAAATAAACTCAAGAGGGTGAAGAGGCCCAAATTTCTTAAATACAAGGATGATGTCACAGTGCATGGTGTCAAACTGCGGGTATACCAAAGGGAGGGGGAGGAGAGGGGAGAAAAGGGGAGCAGGAGGAGGAAGAGGAGGAGGGAGGAAGAAGGGGGAGAGAAGGGAGAAGGGGAGGAGGAGAGGAAGGAGAAGAGGAAGAGGGGATGGGGAGGGATGAGGAGGAAAAAGAAGAGGAGAGAAAAGAGGCTCCGCCCCCCTCGCCACCCCCACCCCCAGGTCCTGAGAACCACTCGGTACCCAAGAGCGAAGGTGGAAGACTGTCCCTCTCAGGGCTGCCTGGGCAGTTTTTTATTGTCTTTTTATGGCTGCCTTCCCTCTCCAGTGGCTTCCTCCAGGGTGGCGTTTGTTGTCTCAGGGTTTCCTGGCCCCAGCCAGTCTGGGCGCCTCTCTCCAGTCGCATCCTGGCTCATCATCACGGTGGCACTGGTGAGGCCCACATTGGCATCGAGGGCCTTGGGTCTTACTGGCCTTGCCACATGTAGTGTTTGCATTATCCCAGCAAAAGTTACAGTAGGAACTCACCTGAACTTGTCAGTTCAGGCAGCAGACAGTCTGTGGGTCAAGGCTGGACTCTTGTTTACACAAAAGAACAATTTAGTAAACCTTCTTTACAGCCACCGTAATGAAGGGATCCCAAGCTTAGGTTCAGGGCCAGAAACCTCTCAGTCAATAATGAATAATAAATTCTCCTCACCATACAACTGTGTGCTCAGAGCACCCAGGAACCTGATGCCTCTGACATCTTAGAATTAGCTAGATTTCTTTGACTATAACAAAATACCTAGTAGAGAAGGAATTCTTATGGTGGGGAGGCATGCCAGTGGCCAGGAAGGAGAAGAAGGAAGAAAGGGACAGAAGAGAGAGCGAGAGCGAGAGGGAGAGAGAGAGAGAGAGAGAGAGAGAGAGAGAGAGAGAGAATGCTAAGTTTCTCCTTTTCTCTGTCATTCCAGCCTATGGGAACTATGCTGCCCATACTGAGGGCAAGCCTCCTCTCAGCTAATTCTTTCTGGAAACCACCCTGACAGACACACCTACAGGTGTGCCACGCCAGTCTCCAAGGTGTCTCTGATTCTGGTTAGGTTGACAAGTAAGATTAACCATGCCAAGCTACAACCATATAACCAACCTCTATGTAAATATGTATTCAGATGCACACATATCAGAGAACCCAGCAGGGTGGACTCTCACTACTGGCACAGTGTATACTGGTTCAAATGAAGGCCTGTAACTTGGCAGAATAATCATCCCAAATTCGATTGGATTTATAGCTGGGAAGAGTCATCTGGCAGAGCATTGATTAGAAGCCTCAACAATGTCCAGACACCCAGATCCAGCCATCCTGCAGCAAACTCCCCTAAGAAGACAATGTAATAAGAGGATTTACATGAGTGTCCACTGCAACATCAGGTCCAAGAGTTAAGAATTAGGAATAGGTGTATCAGCAACTTGCCGCTCTTACAGAGGACCTACATCAGATTCTCAGAGCACATGTGGAATGGCTCACAGCTGTCTGTCATTTCAGCTCTAGAGAAATCCAATGTCCTCTTCTGACCCTTGAACACAAGATCATACACACACAGATGCACACGTGTACACATAATTTCAAATAAAACTACTTTAAAAAATGAATCACCTCAATGTGTATGTACCTGCAATCCAAACTCTGAGGAGGAGAAAACTGGGAAATTAGAAGGTCAAACATATTTGGCTACACAGAGAGTTCAAGGCCAGCCTGAGAGAGAGGGAGAAAAAGAGGGAGGGAGGGAGGGAGAGAGAGAGAGGGAGGGAGGGAAGGAGGGAGGGAGAGAGAGAATGAATCACTCAACATGCTGGTGGACACCTGTAATCCAAGCACTTTCAAGAGTTCAAGCCAACCTCTCAGCTATGTAGAAAGTTTGAGGCTAGCCTGGGCTACATGAGAACATCTCAGGAACAACAACAAAAATTTAAGTGAATCACTCTCAATAGTAGTTTGCTGAACTGCTATTCTGGCCATCCCTTGTGTGTAAGAAACAACCCCAAACTTGGTGACTTGAAACAACTAAAATTCTAGACTTTGGTTATGGCTCTGGCATGAGTGTGAGTTTGGCGGGAATTGTTCCTGGTTCATGAGTTGGTACTCAGATGGGTCGGCCCACAAAGTCAAGGACTAGGTCATCTTAGAACTGAATCTTGTGGCATGGCATTCTCTCTGTGATGTCTCAGGGCATCACCTTCTCCCATGGAGGCTCAAGACTCTAAGACTTCGTGTTCTCAGTAAAAGGAAGTAAATGCCACCATTAAAAATGCGTTCCAGAAGGAAGATGGTACAGCATGACTCCTGCCCATTTTGATCAATTGGAATCACAGATGGACAAGCATGAAGCTGAAGCATGGGGTGATGAACCCCACCTCTTAGTGGGCACGGCCATATGTAATTATCTGCAGTTCTGTTGCCATTTACCATTTGATGACGTGCTATGTTTAATGACCATGTTGACAAACAGACAATGTAAATGCCAGCTTGAGGTAAACAGTGGAGATGGACACACAGACTAGTGGGTAGAAGTCTGTGCTGCTTTTGCACAGGGCCCGGGTTTCAGTTCCCAGTACCCCATTGTGGTTCACATTTGTAACTCCAGTCACAGGGGAATCTGACACCCTCTTCTGGTCACAGAAAGCACTGCATGTATGTGGTACACATATAGCCCAAGCACGCAGAAATACATTAAATAAAAACACCTTAAAAAAAAAAAAAACCTAGAACAAATAATATTACAGACAGTCTGACCCAAATACCAAAGCTCTGTTTTCTGATGCTGTGGAGACGATATTCTATTCTGAATATTTTCTGGGTTTTACGTGATTTCTCACGGGGTATGTATGAACTCCAGTGATGTTTAAGCTTAAGAAAATCTCCACTGAAGTTTCTCTATTCATGCAGCCTGCCTGTCCCCTGTGGCCATTTGTGTTTGTAGTTCCCAGCCCTTGTACATATGCCAAGCAACTCTGATGGCCTCATAAGACAAAACCAAGGCAGAGCAGAGCCCAGCAGGCTGGTGGAGAGAATGGCATCTGAGATGTACAAGATCCCATCTCAACTCTCCTCCCCTGGATACACTGTAAGACATGATGGACTGCAGAGGGCCCAAGGGTCAACAGCTGTGCAGACAAGCCCAGAAAAGGAATAGAAAGGTGAAAGGCCGTAAGGAGAAGACAGGAGGGAGGAAAAAGAGGCAGAGATGCCCACATTTGTGGGTGCTATGAACTGAGGACCGCCATAGATGTCTGTGAGAAGGAAGCATGGGAAATGGCCATTTCACGACTTTTAGGCCAAACACTGGCCTCCCTGGCCATTCCTACTACCACTCAATAACAAGCAAAAATGTGCTAGCAGCGTCCAAAAGGAAGCCACAGGCTCCTTATGTTCATTACAAGATGAGCAACAGAAGAGAGTATCCTTACTCCGAAAGCCCCAGGTGTGAAGTGGCCCAAACACTGCAAGTTTCTCAGCACCAAAAACATGTGGTCACAACTGGAAAATTCCACCCTGACTGGTTCCAGTCAAAATTTGGAGACTCAAAAGATATTGTATGATGTGATCTTCAGGCTTTGCATGCAAGGTACGTATACTACAAATGAGTTTAGGGTTCAACCATATCCAGGCTACCTCATCACATATATGAACACGTTCCAGAGTATAAACAGAAGTCCCTCTGGCCACAAGCATGATCTATTAAGTCATTCAAATGCCTATTTCATGTGAGCGGCTCTGCACAAAGCATTTTGGTTACTATTTATTTGTTAATTGTATGGTAAATTCTATATAAGTGGGATATTCTAAAATATGTTAATATTATTGTGGGTATGTGCATGAGTGTGTGTGTAAATTATAGAGTCCAGCATAGGAATTCACACTAGAATCCAGGACTTACGAGGCTGAGGTAGGACATCCAAAAGTTCAAGGCCAGCCTGAGATACCTAGCAAGACTCCATTTAAAAAAAATTAAATTAAAATTATATAAATTTAAAATTGAATTGTTTTGTAAGGGTTGGGAATGTAGTCCAATGGGTAAAACACTTGTTTAACAAGCACAAAGTGTGGTTTGACCTTCCCAGCACCCATAAAACGAGGCATGGTGACACATGGCTCCAGCCCAGTACTCAAGAAGTGGGAAAAAAAAGAATCAGGAGTTCAGGGTCATCCTCAGCTACAATGTGTTTGGGGTTAGCCTGAGCTATGTGAGATACTTGTCTCAGAAAGAAAAAAAAGTTAAAAACACCCAAAGTTTGTAGTGCTCAAAGCTCTGGCGTTTGTGATGTTTATACTAGCCTCACTTCTGCTTTTGAGGTCCCTCCCCGTCAGGAGCTGAGGACTGGGATATTCCAGGATGGCACCTTCCACACATTCCCTCATGATGCTATTACTGATACCCTGCTGGTGCCTCAGTCAACTGTGGTGGAATGATTTATACCATGAAGCTTGATGAATGCCTGAGCTCCGGACTCTTTTGTCCCTGAACAACTTGTTATGAACCATTCATATCTTTGTGGCTTTATGAAAAATATACAATGTGTGTAGGATAACGTGTCATGTCTCCCCAGCATACATGAAAACAAACCTCAGCACAAACTGGAATGGGAGGGGGCATCACACACACACACACACACACAACACACACACACACACACACACACACGTTCAAGTTCCCCAAACCCTTTAAATGGTTTGACATACCCCAGGAGGAAGTGCACATTCTTCCAACCTCACTACCCCAACAATAAATTTGCTAGGAAATCTGAAGCAATGCACGGAGTCCAAGGCCATCCTTAGTTTTTTCTGCCTCCCTCTGAGCATAGCAACCATAAACAGCCAGAACCAAAGAAGTATCTTGAGGGAAGAAGGGAGGGAGGGGTAGCTGAGGCAGGGGCATTAGAAACTCACCCGATTAATTAGCCAATGCTGAGGACCCAGCCATCTGGATAACCCATTGATGAGGATGGCAGGGGTCCTAGTCCCCAATCCCCTTGTGGGTTACCGCAAGCTGAGGCAGATCATCCTCCTCCCCCTCACCCCCCCACCCCTAAAGCCACTTAAATATTTGATGCAAAATCAAAGCCCTGTTCCAACTTTTATGAGCTGGTGCCAGGCGCCCACCCCTGCCACCATCTCCCCAGGAGCCCCCACCCCCGTGCTGCGCAGCCCTCCTCCTCCATCAAGCCCAGTGCATTAGGACAATTAGCGCCAGCCCACTGGCGCCAATTAGCAGCCAATAGTGTCTATATTATGAAGAGGGGGCGGCAGGGCGCCTCTGTCTCCAGCCGGCCTTCACACTCAATTACATTAAGTGGAGGCTAGGAGCCGAGGCCCGGTGGACAGTTGCTGGGGTAATTGTGTCTTCTCCCTGGCTGCAGGCGATCTACAGGCTCCCTGGTCCCCAGACTGACTCCCCTCCTTGTCCATTTTCATCAATACAAACTCCTCCCAAAGGGAGGGGGAGCACATAGGAAGGAGGCTGTAGTGGGTGAGCAGGGAGAGATCCTAGGGTGCAATCTCAATGTGCACCCTCCCCTTTTCCTCCCCCCCTCTCCTTCACTCACTCATAGATGCTCACACAGTAGTACATTTAGCACTTCTGTGGTCAGGACTGGTCCAGTGCAAACTAAGAACAAAAAACTCCTTACTCAAAAATATCAAAGTCCATGAAGCTGGGGAGATTGCCATGTAGGTCAAGTACAGCCCTGACCTGTGTTCGAATTCGCTGCACCAGGCTGGGTCAGTTAAGCACAGCATGATAACACTTTATCAATGCCATTTTTTTGGTATGGTGGTATACAATTCTGCAAAAATCTGTGTTGGGGTCTCCCTCAATCACCTTCTATCTTTTTTTTTTTTTTTTTTTTTTTTTGAGGCAGGGTCTTTCTCTATACCTTGAGCTCACTATTTCCAAGAGGCTGGCTAGGCAGCTAGCTGGAGGGGTCCTCCTGTCTGTCTCCCCAGACTTCCTATCACATCTGGTAAAAACTTGAGAGAGCCAGGGATCAAACTCAGGTCCTCATACTTTCATTCCAAGTCATTTAACCACTGAGTCACCACCCTGAACCCTCTTCTGGGAGTCACTTACTGTTTGTTGTATTTTTAAAGGTTTCTGATAGAAGTCAAGATCTTCATACTACTAAAGCAATACCGGTGGATATGAAGCATAGGCTATTGCCCACCCCCAGCAGGCTTTCTCTCTCATACTCCATAAACTGTTCACTTGGTCCTGGGCTACTGACCCCATCTCCTGTATCAAACACCCCAGTGTACCTGGACCGGCAAAGAGTTGGCCAAGTACCACCACAGTAGCCTTACCCTGCTGGAGCAGACAGTGTGCTGGGACAACACGTGATGTACTGGAGGATGAAGCCACCTTCTACAAACTGCACATTGGTGACCCAATACTAAAGGTCACCACTGGGTCATTTGGCACAGAATATCCCCTGGGTAGACAGATGCAAGACACCTGCAGCCTCAGAATTTTCTACCTAGAAAAGCCTCCAGTGTGAGTGTTTCATGGACCCTTCAGTGTCCCCAGAGGAGTTGGGATGGTAACACAAGGGTTATTTCTTCCACCAACCCTTTGGTTGAGCACCTTTGGCGTAACCAGTGCTGCCCCAGGGAGTTGGCAGTCAACAGGGGTGTATATTTTCTTGGGAAACCTGATAGAAGACTGTAGACAGTGATTAACTCATGTCCCTTCCCTGGGAAATAGCAGAACCCACAAACCAAGGGCAGTCTATCCAGAATTATTCTCTGTACCATCTGGATGTTTTCTGTGGGTGGAGGGCAGAGAAGCTAATAGGAAGGTGTGGAATGGTGGATGGGCTGCAAGAATGGATATTCAATACCATTCATCCCATAGCTGGACGTTATCCCATTCTCTCTGGTACCCACAAGAGACTAACTCTAGCTGGATGTTATCCCATTCTCTGGTACCCACAAGAGACTAACTCCACAGGGTTAGAGAGTGGTGGATGGATATGATCAAGGTACATCATATACATGCATGCAAATTTTCTATTGATCCATTAGTTTGTACAATTGACATATGTTCATTAAAAATGGTTACCTTTGGGAATGGAGAGATGGCTCAGTGGTTAAGAGTGTGTACTGCTTGCAAAAGACCCAAGTTTAGTTCCCAGAACCAATATGGGTGGTTTATCACCACCTGTAATTCTGGGGATTCAGACATCCTCTTCTAGTCTCCACAGGTATTACACTCAGGACATGGGACATATGCACACACACACACACACACACACACACACACACACACACACACACACCATAACACACTTAATGGCTATTGTTCCGTGTTTAGAAGTAAGGCTACCAAAGGCCAAATAGAACTGATCCCACTCATGTCTACTATAAATAAAGCTTTATTGTTCCCTAGGCAAATTCACTCCATTCATTTGTTTATGGTCTCCCACCCCTGCTACTATAAGGATCGGCTGGAGAGATGGCTTAGCAGTTAAGAGCACTGACTGTTCATCTAGAGGACCCAGGTTCAATTCCCAGCACCCACACGGCAGCTAACAACTATCTGTAACTTCAAGATCTGGCACCCTCACAGACATGTAGGCGAAACGCCAATGCACATAAAATAATAAGAATGTCTTTAAAAAGGATGTCGTTGAATAGTAGGGACTGGGGTAGTGAAGCTCAAAGCTGGAGCCCATTTCCTTCTTTGAACGTGGTAGATATCAGTGGACCGTATGTCTGACCCCAGAGGTTAAGTGCTGTACCATAGTCAATTGCCTGGCAGGCAATGAGAGAATTTCCACTCTGAATAAGTTTTAAAATAGGTGGAGGGAACAAAAAAAAAAAAATGCTCAAACTAGCTTTCTTAGTTAGGGTTTCTATTGCTGTGAAGAGACACCATGACCATGGCAACTCTTATAAGGGAAAACGTTTCATTGTGGTGACTTAGAGATTCAGAGGTGTAGCCGTTATTATGGTGGCACATGGCAGCATGCAGGCAGACATGCTGATGGAGAGGGAGCTGAGAGTCCTACACTTTGATCTGCAGGCAGCAGAAGTCTGTGTGCACACTGGGGAAAGCTTGAGCATAGAAGATCTCAAAGCCCACCATCATAGTGACATATTTCCTCCAATAAGGCCACATCCCCTAATAGTGCCATCCGCTATGAATTTATGGGCCCCAGTTACATTCAAACTACCACATCTTTATGGATGAGGAGCTCAGGATCAAAAAGCAGGTCAGTTTTCTGCTGAGTGTAGTTGAACACACAGCTTGGCTTACTTCTTGGGCTCTAGCCTTAGAGTTTGAACTCACCTGTAATTCCTATCTGGTAGAGCTAAGAGCTTACACATAGTATGCACGTCCACCCACACTTTTGAGGGGCCCTATGACTACTCCACATGCAATAGGAATCAAGCTCTGTAATACACCTGCAGACTCAACTCTTGGACATGTACTGTCCAGGCCACTCTGTTATGGACAGCTGTTCTGTCCCCAGACGCCTGCAGTCATGTACAGACAAGATGTCTCCTACCACCTTCTTTTGAGGAGCACACAGGATGAGGCAGCTAAAACATTGATGTGCACGGGCTCTGGCCAAGCAAAGCAGCAGGATGACATGGGAAGGGGAAGAAGCTAGCCAGGACATATTATTGCTTTGATTTTTCTCAGCAGCCTCCATTTCTCCTCACGCACAAAACATCTGAATCACCAACTCCCCCTTTGCATAAGAGAATTTGGTTCTATATAAAATTTACATAATGGATCTTACTAGAAAACCCTGGCTAAATATTTTAAAAGTTACTAAACCTAAAAGCAAGGAATCAAAACATTAAAAAAAAAATCAGTCCCTAGTATGAGAAAAAATGTGTTCAACCATGGATTTGATAAGGCACATGGATCTCAAACATACAAAGAACTCTTGGGACTCAGACCATTGGCATGAATGCTGTCTACAGAATAAGAAAGGGATCCCACTTACAAATTCAGAAGTTTCTGCCTCATATCATCATAACAAGAGAAAGAGCAGGGTGGAGGAGGGAAGGAGAGGGAGAGGAGGGAGGAGGGAGAGAGGAAGTGGGAGGAGACAGAGGGGTCAGCTCTTGTATCATCCTTCCCTGTCTATCCCCCCCACTCTCATCTCATTTGAATTTCAGAGAAAGGCAGTACAGAAGGGGAAACCGAGGCTCAGAGATATTCACAAACTTAGCCAAGGTCATGCCTCACTGTTTCCACTTCTGTACAAGTGGCCAGGCACTTCTTCTCCAGGGCATCTAAGGAAAGGCTGCTGGATGAAGATGCCCCAGTGGGACAGGGTCTTGGCTGGGCACCCTCCCCCAGGGGTCTGGGCGATGCGGCTGGTGGGCAGAGATGTCCCAGTTCAATCCAACTGGACTTCCTTCTTCCTTTTCAGAGACTTGGGGCTCAAGGGCAAACACTGGCAAACTCTGGGAGCTGGACAAGGACAAAGAGCTAATTAAGACTGAAAGCAAGATCAGGCCCCCAGCTCTGCTTTCCTGTGCTGCAGGCACCCAAGGGCCTCTGTGACACACACACAGTCCGAGTGGCTTCTAAGCAGGGCTACCCACTCCAGGAGTGACCTGCCCCAAGAGGGAGCCGGCTGTGAAAACCAGATACCACAGGGGCTGAGATCTGATCCACTTATTGGAGACACCCAATTGTCCTCAGTACTCTGAGGTCCATATTTTGGGGGAAGTTGTCATGGAAGGGACATTATCTGTTGCTGAGAAAGAAGACCTCAGGTTCATGCAATCGCCAAGCGCCTCCTTCATTTACTCTGGAAATAACAGAAAATTCCTCCATTCATTTGTTTTTTAAAGACAGGACTCACTGTGCAGCCCAGGCTGGCTCAAATTCAAGTTTCTTCTTCCTGACTCAACCTCCTAAAGTTTATAGGCTTTGATTCATTTTCAAGACCTATCATCATCCCACTATTGAACAGTCGCTCTCTCCCCTCCAGTGTGTGTGTGTGTGTGTGTGTGTGTGCGCGCGCGCGTGCGCGCGTATAGCTTTTATTTCCCAGCCTTTCCTGAAGTAATATCAGCTTTCTAGCCTCACTCTGGGAAATGACAGGCAGGTATCTTCTTCTGGAAAATATTTCCTTTCTTGATAAACACGGGAACAGATGCAGCCAGTTGAGGTCTTATGTGTATTGCCTCTCCATCTAACGTGGAAGGTAGATGCAATGCCTAGAGAGGCATGGCAGCCATATTGTAACCACAAGGCATTACATGTGACATGAATTCAGCCAGGAACATCACAGGGTGGCTGTGAAGTGTTCAGCCTGGCATCTCCTATGATCACAAGGTCTGAACACATACAGTAAGCAAAGAATTTCTGTAACCCTCACATCTCTGCTTGGTTAACACATCTGACATATTTTATTCACTAGAAATATGTCTCATGTTTATTTCTTTCTGTGTCTAACTAAATGTTGGATCAATTTGTCCCGTCTAGTCTGAATCCTGAGACAACATTTCAGTTGGAAGATACAGCGTTCTTCTCTTTTATGGTTTGGATGTGAAATGCCTCCCAAAGGCTTCCATGGTAGACACTTGCTCTATAGCTTACTGTGTTACAGAGGTAGTGGAATGTTTGGGAGGTGGCCCTGGCTAGAGTAAACAGGTCACAAGGGGTTGATGGTTATACTTTCACCTAGCCTGCCTACTGGTTCTCAGTGGTATGAACAGTCCCCACCTTTTACCTCCTTAACCACTGGCTTCTCCATGGCTTTCCTGCTGTGATAGGTTGATCACTCTGAAACCCTGAGTCAATCCATGCAGCATCCCCTCCCAGGTCTGGCATGTGTGGTCTCCTTATGTAGCTCCAACTAGTCTAGAACTTGCTATCTAGTCCAGGCTGACCTTGAGTTCGGGAGAGCCATCTGTTTCTGCTTCCTGAGTGGTATGCACCACTATGCTTGGCTGTATCTATTGATTTAAGCCACACACTTTGAGGTCATTTATTACAATAGCCATGGAAAGCAAACAGATAACTTCAAAATAGTTAAATGCTTCTGTGACCAAAGGAACCCAAATGCTGCCATCCTGGGACCCAAAAGGTACTGGTGCAGCTCACACTTCAGCTACCATGTGATGAGGGCTCACTGCATGAGCACCTGCCATCCACAGGTCCAGGTCCCTCCTTGAGAAAGCCCAGAGACAGGAAAACCTGACTTCCTGGTTCCACTCTCCTACACTCCTCACAAGAGGCCCCAAGGCCGCACCAGAGCCTTGAAGAGGCTTCCACCTGCATCCTGTTTGAGCCAGGGATTTCCCTCCCAATTATAAGCCTCCCTTTCAGCTGTTCCTGCTTCCCCACACCTGTCAAGGAAGCATGTGTTGGCCATTAGCTTCCATCCTTGCCGCTGTCCCCTGTCACCTCATTGTGCCTTAGTTGGCAGTGGTATTTCAGAAGCGAGCCAATGGACCACATAGGAAAAATGATAGGTCGCCATAGCTACCTTCTCTCCAGCATCTAATCCATGCATGTGTGTGGATGCATGCTTCCTGCTAGAGATGGCCCATGTCAGCCCCAGCAATGGGAGTAAACATTGGGAGCTAGGAAAAAATGGCGCCTGCCTCTGCCATCCAGACTTGCCCATCAAAGCCCACATTAGCCAGGTACCTGTGACTCACAAATGTGCAGAGAGAGAACTTTCTAGAACCAACAGTGGAAGTAAGGCTGGAGATGGACAGCCCCTACCTTTGCTTCAGGGCTCAAAGGAACTGACAGTTCTGATCTAAGGTGTTCCCCACTGCTGCTGGCCTGAGAGAACCACAAGGGTCTTCTGGGTGCTTGCTCACTGTGGGTGGCCTTCACTATCCCAGCCAGCATCCATGTCCCATGTTTTCAACCACATTCTCTCTATTAGGGTGGATCCATCTCCTAACATTTGGGTCTCAGAGTGTAGAGCATCTGAGAATTCTCCACAAAGGCCTTCGACTCCCTGAACAAAGGGATACTAGAGCTGTACCCACATCCATTGCTGTGTTTCTTCAGGAGGGAGAGAGGCCTCATATGCCAAACAGCAACTAAAAATGGCAGACACACTAAGGCATGTGCCCTAGGACATGTGAGAGACATCACTGATGGGTCAACTCAAAGCCTGCCACACCTCCTCCTCCCCATGGCCTTGCTGAACTTCCTGGGCCTGGGTGGTGACCTAGCATACTTCCAGCCCATCTTCTCCCCACTGCCTTGCCTCTAAAGGGGACTGCAGAGCAAACTGTAGACTCTCCACCTCTGGCCACCCTCAGCTCCCCTGTGTCTATTTGTGTTCATGTCTCTGCCTTGCCACTAGCTCCTCAGAGGGCTAAACGTAAAGCAGTTTGAGCCAGCCATAGGGCTCTGTCTACCCTTCGAGTCTAACCTCAAACATCCATCAAAGGAGTGGCACACACACACACACACACACACACTGAAATACTACCTAGCAATCAAAAGAACAAACACGAAGGGTCTCAAAAGCATTCTGCAGAGAGAGCATAGGGCTTTGGTGTGTAGTGAGCCTTGTGACCGGAGAGTCTAGAAAAGATGAAATCCTAGGGACAGAATCAGGTTGCTAAAAGATAGAAGAGGAAGAGGCAAGAAGGGCATTTTTCAGTGTGATCGACATGTTTGTGGTGAATTTGAAAATGGCTATGAAACCACATTTCTCAAAAGTCAGTGTTCTCGGGGCTGCAGAGAAGGCTCGGAGGCTAAGAGGACCCGCTTTTCCAGCTCAGGAGCCAGGTTTAGATCCCAGCAGTGATACTGGTGACTCACTGCTCCCAGTAACTCCATCTCCGGGGCTCCAATATGCTCTTCTGGTCTCTGCAGGTACCCAAACACAAGTACACACACACAGATGGACAGGCAGACAGACAGACAGAGAGACATACACACACATTTTAAAAACCTTATTGTTTTAGGCGCTGAACCTATTAGAAAGCCGAGGCAGAAGGGTAGTAAATTTGAGACCAACCTGCTTATATAATTAATTCGACCTTCTTTCAAACAAATAAGCAAACAACAGTAACAATAACAAAAGTCCTAAATATTTCACCCATTGGACAAGAGTCTGTTTCACTGGCTATTATATTAAAGACACGTTAATAAACGTATAGCTATGTATACATGATAAATGTCAGTGTTTTTGTGTATTTTATTTTATTAAAATGTGCTTCTTGTTTATGCATGTGTGTCTGTAAGGATACATGCCATGTGTATGCAGGAGCTGGATGCAGGAGCTGGCAGGGGGCAGGAGAGGGGGTCGGATGCCCTGGAAGTGCAGTTGCAGTTGTGAGGAGTCCAACATGAGCACTGGGAACGGAACTCAGGTCCTCTGAAAGAGCAACAGCTGTTCTTCACCTCCAGCCCTTCTGTGATGTGGTAAATGCTTTCCCCAAGTAAAAACTCTGAACCTCCACAGAACCATACAAAGTGTGTGATCTTATCAGTCTCATTTTACAGAGAAGAAAAATGAAGACAGAGAGGTCAAGTCATGTGCAGAAAGTCACCCTGCTCACAGATGGCCATCTTGAGACTCAATTCCAAAACATGTGAGTGTACAGCCCACACTGGGAACCCTTGAGCCTTATTTTGAGAATTAGGGGGGATATAGCCCTCCCATTTCCCACCCCTTGTCAGCACGAACATGGGGACAGGGAGCTTGGAGGAGAATGGGATTGAAGGAACAGTTGCTCCGGCATCAAAAATACTGTGTCTCCCGCCATTGCTGCCCTAGTTTCTCATGCTAATTCTTCAATGCCAGAAACTCTCCCAGGGACCCTAATACAACAGCAGGGAAGTCTGCTAGGGAAGGTGGCTGCTTTTACAAAAGCACTCCATGGATTCCCAAACATGCCTTGTCAGCACTCAGGATGCCCCTGATGACTTCTCCCGAAATACTTTCCAGGTGAGTTCCCCGGCTGCACATGACCTTGCCTCTCATTACCCCATCGCTACACGTCTGGGGCGCCTGCTGACAAGGCCTCTCTCACTCTCTGAGCCCCACAATTGACCTCTTCCCACTTTGCTAGGTCAAGTGTAGAGGAAGTTGCTCAGGAGGAGGGTCATGTGGGTGTTAAAAGCCCATTTCTCTCCCTCTTAGCAGTGAGCAGCAGAAGGTGGTAACCGGGATGGACACACGTGGAAAATGCTCTTGCCTGGGTGGCTATTTCTGCTGGTGGGTCTAGGATCCACAATGCTCCAACAGCACACACTCACTCCGTTTGGGTTCCTGCCATAACATGGGAAAAACTAGATATATTGCCGAGTGTGGCTGCAAAATCTGGAGGGTTCACACGGAACTGGAAATATCTGTCTTGAAAGAGTCCTCCCAATTCAGCTGAAGAGACTACACACAGAGACTCCCCCAGGAAGCGGCTGGGTCCCACAAAACTGACAAGAGCAAGAACAATTGCCAAATCAAAGAAAGCGTCCAATACCTGACGATGGCTTGCCCAGGCTCTGTTTCTATAAAAGCCAGGTTGAATATGGGGAAATGGCTCAGCTGGTAAAGAGCATGCCCAGCAAGCATGCAGACTTGGGTTCAAATCCCCAGGACCCACATAAACTCAGATGCAATAGCCAGTGCTATAATCCCAGCGCTTCCATTAGATCAGAGGTATAGACAAGAGAACTCCCAGTGGATGGTGAGTCAGCTATCCCGGTAATTGTCCAATCAAGGATCCTGCCTTAGACAAGGTCTCAAACAAGGTGGAAGGCTAGGCCTGACATGGAAACTGCCTTCTGACCTCCATATGCATGCTTTGGCATGTGTGTATCCTAATCTCCCACCCCTAACAGATACAACTGCATTCAATCTCTGTCTTCATTTTCAACTACCCTCATTGTTCTCTTTCCTCAGAGAGACACATGCCCTTTAAGACCTGTGCAGCATTCTAGAATATGTCACCATTAGGTCCATCATGTTCTAGAGGTCAGGGTGTAACCACATGTAGAAGAGTGGAGGCTACAGCTCAGCCTTTAGACCAGCAGTTCTCAACCTTCCTGATGCTGTGACCCTTTAATACAGTTCCTCATGTTGTGGTGACCCCCCCCCCTCCCAACCATAAAGCTATTTTTGTTGCTACTTCATAACTGTAATTTTGCTACTGCTATGAATTGTGGTGGAAATGTTCTCTGTATGATGTAAATAAAGTAACTGGTTTGGCCTATGTAGAGCACCATAGAAGTGGGTGGAGAATCAGAGGACAGGCAGGTAGGAGAAGGGCAGAGCTAGTCAGTCTCCATCCAACCCCCGAAGAAGAATCATGTAAGGAACACAGGTGAGCCGTGGGCCAAGACACGTGGCAGACAGATGAATGGAAATGGGTTGAATTAAGATGAAAGAGCTAGCTAGTAATGTGTTTAAGATATGGGCCAAACAGTATAAAGCATATAAGTGTCTGATTCATTTCTTTGGGGGACAAAAGCTGCCGCAGACCAGGTCCGAAGCCTCCGGCCCAAACGGGCCGGGAAAGCTTTTACAACAATGAATGATGATGTAATATCTGTGCTTTCTGATGGTCTTGGGAGACCTGGTCTTTAACCCCACCCACACTCCAATATCTGTTCTCACCTTGTTCCTCTTTTCTTGGGGTTTGGTTCCCTAGAGACCTCATTCACATCATTCCTGCTTCTGCCTGGATTCTAGCCTTGAATGTTTCATCCCTGATGTAGGTGAGAGATTCTTGATGATGCTAGGTAGCCAATGAGGGCCACTGTGTTCCCTCATTAAAAAAAAAAAAAAAAAAAAAATCATGGAGCCAGAAGAGGAACCTCTTGTTGGGGATTAATTGATATATTTTCCATACATCTTCCCATGGTGCTGGGTATACTCAGGACAGTTGATACATCACTCTAACTCTCCATAAAAACACATGGAAGCCCCAGAACATGAAATCAGTGGGAATGGTGGAAAGATCCGTGAAAGGAGAGGGAAGAGACCAGAAGCCCTCAGAACCCACGGGGAGGCTTATTCAGCCACTGGTTTGGTTGTTGGCTTTGGAATGGAAAGACCTGCACAGCATTGTTTGTCGTTTTGCTTTTTCAGATGTCATAAACAAGAATTACAGACAGACCTCTATGATTGTTGTTAATGCACTCGGGAACAGATCACAAATACTAGTGACTCATGCTAGAGTTTATTTAACAGAATTGTGACATGGATGCCTGTGGAAAAATGCGGGAAGAGAAGAGGAGGAGGAGAAAGAGGAAAAAGAGGAAGAGGAGGAGAAGGAACATATGAGGGCACATGTAACATGCAGGAGTTTACATGATCATTCCTGCTCATGCATATGGATAAAAGAGACATACCCCCGCAAACAGTGTGTGTGGGCGCCATGTTGGAATAATGCATTTACCCAGTTCATCTACCACACACCAGAAATCCTAACAATGATTTCATCTCCATTTGGGTGATTCGTGTTGATATGATTTGAGGGCTAGCGAAGTTCAGGCATTATCCCCAGGTAGAGACTGCATAGATTATATGCTTGCTATGTGCAAAGAAGCAGAATAGAGAATTATTTCATCCTCCCCTTGGGTCATGGCCAGCCGACATTTTAGTAAGGACTTCTGCAAGACATAGGCTCTCTGTCCTACCTATGTATTTAAGAGTGCTACTGCAAGCATGCAAGCAGCACTTGAATGAAGGGTGTTGCCATGTGCCAATAAAACTTTATTAGTACCAACAGGGGGCTATAGCTCTTAGTCATCACTTAAGCAAAAAGTACTAAGTCATGGTTTTGTGCCTTGCACTGGGGACATGGAAGTAAGTAAGATCTTCCCGTTGAGCTTCCAACGCAGTGTGGAGATGATGCTTCCTAAGAGGTGTATGCATGGGTGTTGGAAGGGGTTGTTCTTGTGGGAAGATGGAGAAGGAAAGAGGAGGGCTGCTGGGGCTGTGGGCTGTCTTGACAGAGTAGGGAAATGCTAAGAGAGTTGAGAGGCTTCCTGCCTTCCAAGAAAACCTGAGTTCTGATTCCAGCATACATGGTAAACTCACAACAACCTGGAACTCCCACTTCAAAACATCTGACATGCGTGCGCGCACACACATACACACACACACACACACACACACACACACACACACACACAGAGGCAAAATAAAAACAAATGAAAATGTTTTTAAGACACATGGAATGGGAAGATGTCACAGGGGCTTTCTGGTAAGAGTCTACATGGAAGGCTCTCTAAGGTCCCTCCATGTCCCCCATGGTATTCTGGGCTATGGTATAGAAAGACACCAGCTGGTAATTCAGTGAGGGCTGACCAAAGGGTGTACCACCTTGGTTTCATATAGGGAAGGGGTGTCTCTTTGTAGTTTATTATAAGCCTGGGTCATTCAAGAGATCTGGTTTTCCCAACACTTGGGAGATCCCTATGCCAACCTAGGCTTTTCCCATCCTACCATAATTAAGGAAACAGGAACGATGTACTGAAAACAGACCAGATCAGCCATCAGTAAGCTCCAGCTCCACTTCCCTCTGCTCTTCTTTGCACCCTTTGATCTTCCTCACTAATGAATGCACTGTGTCTCAGTTTCCCCAGCAGTACAATAGGGAAACAAATATTTGCTTTGTGAAATATTGCTGTGGGAACCCAAAGCAATGTCTATGCCGTGCTTAAATACTAGCCAACAATGGAGACGCTGCCTGTGAGCCGGGGCTAGCCCGCTTGTCAGTACACTCTTCCTCCTTGCTGCTAGTATTGTCACATAACTCCCTTCTCTCTTCAGTTCCTCCTTGGAGACCATTCCCAAACACTGCCTCATTAGAGGTGACCCCTGAACCGGACTCAGAAGACAGCAGTCCCACCGGAGCTGGCTGACCCTGCAGAGCCTGGGTGGGGTGCATCTGGATGTTTGTCTGCTTGCAGAAGATGAGCCCCAAGGCCACCAGAGCTGGAGACAGGCGGCTGTTCCTCACAGTCACTTGCCCACCCACAAAAGTCTCTTTTCATCCTTTGCATTGCAGCTTCCTCCTGCTTGGGTTTATGGAAGGCGACAGCAGAGGCGAGAAAACAGGCAGCGGAGAAGCCATTACAATCAATTTGCGCAGCTCGCGCACACAGACAGACTCCGTGTGGACTGGATTCTGTTACTAGGGCTGGGGGGCCAGCCTGGCGGGGGGCAGAGGGGGCCTTCAGGGAGGCTGGAGCCTTCTGCCTTCCACGGATGGGCCCCATTAGGGCTACAGGCTGGCGCCACTGCTGCGGGGGCTCCCACCCTGCGCAAGTCCCATCCCAGAGCAAGATGGGGGGCGCCCTTGTTAGCTTAACTCCTGAGGCTCCCAGACTAATTGCTCACGGTGCAAACACGCCTCAAAGTGCTGCGGCCTTGTCAATAACAGGGTATTAGACGCTTCCATTCCGCGAGCATTGATCTGTTTCCCTCCCTGCCTGCTCCTGGCTCCGCTCCTAGCCAGGGCCGCCTGGCTCCAGCTTTGATGACCCCCGCTCCCCCCCAACAGACTTTAAAGTGTTTTCTAAGCGTGTGTTTAGCGTGAGTGGTGTCTAAGTGCTAATTGTTACACCACAGGTTGATTGGCGACGAGATGGCTTGCCAAGTCGCTCCAGTCTCCTGGGGGGCGGGCAGGGTGGGGGCGGAGGAGGTGGGGCAGAGAGGAGGTAGGAGAGGGAAATCCTTGATGCTTCTGAGTTTCCGGTCCTCTTTGCCTTTGCTGGACTTGTTGTGGAGGTGGAGAGGGTAACCCGAATATTATTTTATTGTTGTATTTTATTTATTATTTCTGGAAATAATAAAGGAAAGAAAAGATTTCTCTGCAGGTGCTGGGTAAACTGCAGCCTGGTGAGGCTTGAGGTTGGTGGAGTCTGGCTGGAAGGAAAGCAAAGGATGTGGGAGGGGGCAAATCGCCTTGGCATTATACAAGCAGGATCTATTTTTTTGTTTGTTGGTTTTTTCTTTGAAATTTTTCAGTCATCCAGCCTAGGTTAGGGGCAGAGGACTCTATGTTTACCCAATCCCCCATCCCTAATTCCCAGACTCTGGTCTGGAGAATCCACTCAAAGCCCTGGATTGGATCTCTAGGTCAGGATAAAACTAGGTGTGGTGGTCTTTGAAGGACAGTGGAGTTCAAGATCATTCCCAGCTGCACTGAGGCCAGGCTGAGCTACATGAGACCCTGTCTCAAAGACAAAACAGAAGTTGCCAGAGGGTACCGTGGCTTCCTGTCAAAAGTCCCTTTGTCTATCCAGAGACAGATCTTTATAGTTAGAGAACAATGTGATCCTGTAATGGCCTCCATGGGTATGTACCCTGTCCCCCAACCTATCAGACTATTAATAAATTCCAAGAAAGTATAATTTTCCTGAAAAGCCTCACACTTGAGAAGGGAGATGTAGAAGTCTGGGGCCACCAGGGTAGTGGGTTGTGGGGCTGGGGGACTTCACACAGCAGGACAGCTTCCCAGACCACTGTATGAAAGATTAGAGCTGAGAGGGTGATGGGTCCATGTGGCCCAGATGTGTGCATCACGTGCCCTCCCTCTATTTAATCTCACTCATGTCCTAGACTTAGAGGTGGTCCATGCATGTCTTTGTCCCCTCTCCACTGTGGCCTCAATGAGTACATATCCTTTGCTGGGCTTTACTCTTTAATTGTCCTAATTGGGTTCTTAAGGGAGGGTTGTTACAATTCTCTTCCAGCCTCTGAAGCCATGCCCTGCCCTGAATTCTGACATCAAGCCCCATTTTTAAAATAATTCCCACTGCTAGCTACCTCCCTGGCTTCTTTCCTCCCAGTCTCCTCTCTCTCTCTCTCTCTCTCTCTCTCTCTCTCTCTCTCTCTCTCTCTCTCTCTCTCTCTCCCTTTCTCTCTCTTTCTGTTATTATTACAATGAAGTCCTTCTACATAGACATAGCTTGAGTGTCTCCTGCCTACCGTCATCCCACGTCTATGGGAGAGCATGAGGCTTCTCTATTCATAGATATTTGCCGCCAGCTAAATGGGTAAAGCATATCATGCCAGATCAAACACATGATCCCAACAAAGGTGACCAGATTCAGCTTCTTTCAGTACAGGTTGTGACCCCAAGGTTGGTAATAAGCTGAGCACATTAGATGACAGTTTATTCCCCTTGGGCCTCCTCTGTAAACCAGGCTATCCTCAAACTTAAAATCCTCCTGCCTCAGCTTCTTGGAATAATGGGCTTACAGGTGTGCACTCTCATACTTAACCTACACATGTTTTCTCATAGAGAATAGCTTTGTCTTGCCTATTAGTGGCCCCAAACATTTTCATCTGACTGGTCAGCCAACATTTCTGAATATGTACCCATAATTGGTCAGGCAGAGGTGTCCAGACACCATCTTCCAAGTGGGAAGCCTCAAGGAAGAGGAGAGAAAATATTTGGGTAGCCCAGTGCACTTTGGAGTTACACAGTCAAGACTTGTTTTCTATCACTTTGTTGACATTGGACAAGACACTACTGGACCACTGGGTGACTGGGTGTCCTCAGCTATATGGCAAGAACAACACCAATGTTGATCCACAGTGGAGTTGTGAGGATAAGATGGAAGCACAGCTGGTGAGCAATGTACACACCACAAGCAGGTGCTGTCGTCATCCTGTTTTGTTCTAAAATATTCTGTATGTATTCTTAATACTAGATGTAGGTTTCATGAAATTGTGGCCCCAGCACAGGTGAATCCTATCATGATTTTGAGGGTCTCAGACCTAACCATGGACCTTCCTGGAAATCCATGTGGTCATGTGAGCCATGACATCTCTATCTCTCCAACATTCAAGTACACGCCGAAATCCCTGGCATTCCAGCTCCTCCTAGCAAAGAGACTTCTCAGCTTACATTTGGAATTCCTAGGACAAGCATCATATTTTCCACCGGCACGAGACCAAGGCAGCCTATTCCACTTAACCGCAGTGGATATGAACTTGAGTCTCTCAGCTGACCAAGAGCATGACCATCAAAGGCCTGGCTTTGGGTCAATCATCTTTGAGACTGTGCTTCCTAGGGTATGATTGCTTTTATGACCCTTCTCTGTGAATGCCCAGCAAGGTCCTGCTTAACGACCTTCACTAGATGACAGAGAGTCCAGTGAACCCACAGAAGGAATGCACAGAACTTGTGAGACATAGGACATCCACCTCTGCTCATCCTCTATTCACCCCCGTGCCTTTGTAAGCACAATTCCTTCTAATTAGAATGCTTTGGTCCCTAGTGACCCTCCTCCTCTATTCAACTTTGACCCAACCTGCCTAGAGACACTATCCTCCATAACTTAATCAAGAACCTACCTACCCATCCTCAGATAGCCCATCATTCTGTCTCTCCCTCTGTAAGCTAGGGTGAGAAATGATCTAATTCACTCACAGGTTTTTGATCTATCTTCAGCTGCCCTTCAAATACAGCTTGGCTCATTAATGACAGTAGTCATGTCCTTGTCACTACAGGAGTACAGTGCCTGGAACACTTGACTGGCCTAGTGGGAGCTCAAAAATAATGGTCTGCAGACTGCAGCAAGCTCCTCTTGCAAAATGGAGATGAATAGAGATGGAATCTGATTGGATAAGAGCTTTGGTGCAAGCACCTACTTTGGTTCCTGCTCAACAAACCCATGGTTATGTCAAACAATGGGTGAGGGTATAATTTGATACAGAAAACAACCCAGCCCCATTCTTAGCATAAGTCCCCCAATAGTGGAAGCAGCTCAGTAGATCATAAATGTGCAAATGCAACCATCCATCTCAATCTAGCATTGTAATTTGCTCCTGAATTTGTTCAGGGGCCCAAGATGAAACATGTAGGATGTGAATTCCAAACCATAGTGCTAAGCAAATAGATGGTGGGGTGAAGGCTTTCTCTCAGCCTCCTTTCACTGAGCAGGCTACTGTACCTAGATGGGCCTCAGCTCTTTGCTCGTGAAGTCTGGGTTAGTTGCTGTGGTGACTAAGGAATTGTGTGTGTGCTGACAGCTGGGGTGGGACAGAGACATGCTTCAGGAAATGCGGCCTTTCTAACTTAATACTTGCTGGAATACAGCATCCCTGAGAGTTAGTTGCCTCTGTTTCCAGGTAAGGGAACACAACTCAGAATGGCTTGAGAACTTGTCCAGATTCTGTTCTCAAGAATACACACATTGTCCCCCACCAGAGAAATAGCCCACAATGTTTTCTTCTTATATATATATTTTTAAAAAATATACATATATATGTATATATATTTTTTAAAAAACACATCAAGACTCTAACCCAGATTCAGCCTTCTGCCCTGACATGCCCCCAGTGTATTGTAATGGCATCAGGGAACCTCAGAGGGAATGATGACAATCGTTTAACATCTATGAACATGTCACAGAAAAATCTTTATCTGGAGAAGTCTGTACTTTATAATCTGCCTTCATCCCATGCTCAAGGATTTGACACACATTAGCCTAGGCCTTTAATTTCCAGATTATTTCTTCAGCTGTAGTGTTATTTGAACACATAGATGCTTACATGGATGATGATAATGACAATAATAATGATGATGAAAGATATTCTGGTAATAAAGATGATGATGATGAAGATACAATGGTGACGATGAGGAGGAAGATGTTGTGCAGGTGAGTATGGTAATAGGGATAATGGTGATAATGATGATGCTGATGGCAACTGTGCCAGTGATGTGGCAGTAATTCTTTGGGGTGACTACTAAATGTCTCTAGCTCACATTGTAAATGCTTTTTCCCATTTAACTTTCAGATACATCAAATTATTTTAATTCCCTAGTAAAGATGAGAGCACCGAGGTTCCAGGAGGAAAAGTTGTTTCCACAAGGTCACACAGTTAGTATCTTGCCAAGTCTGAACAGGAAGCCAGATGTACTTAACATTCCAAACTGAAATGGTGAACTTCTAATAATGATCCTTGAAGATCCATGAAGAATTCCAAAAACCCCTTTGGGCTTTGCGGGGGACCAGTTTGAAAAACACAAGCCTTAGTCTTTCCCAAATAAATTTGAGTATCCATAATTTTAGACTGTTGGAAATCTGAGTTCCCAGGTCTCCTTGGTGCTCCCTGTAGAACTGAAAACAACCATAGACGAGACAAGACCACCCCACAATTGCTCCTTCTCCAATGTCCTCCTGACCATCATCTGTTAAGTAAGTAGCCTCTTCCACAAGCTACATTTTGTGATCTTTCTTGAGTTTAAATTCCAACTTTCAGTGCAATTGCTATGTGGCCCTGAATAATTGTATTGATGCCTCTTAGCCTCAATTTCCTTTCATCTATATTTGGGGGTTTAGAGAGCATTTAAAGATAAGCAGATTGCTTGGCATATAACAAGCACTGAATAAACTTTTAGCTCTTTATTTTATGACTAACAACATAGCAGCTCTTTCTCCATTTTAATACTTAAATTTGTAAGACTTAAAAAAATAGATTAGCTCCTGTACATATGGCCTTCTCCTCTAGGGTGAGGTGTAGGTGTCCACTCCTTGCGCTGACACCACTGAACTGTAGGGTAAGAGGGCTTTCAAATACAGCTATTTCACTAGCAAATAAAAAAAATGCATAGCAAGTGAACACTCATTTTACCAAGCAAAATCTTAAGCAGAGATTAATATAAAACCAGGTGAGTTGGTCAACAACACTGTTTGAAGTAGCTCTGCCCACCCCCTACCCCAGTACAGCCACTGAAGCTCTGGATTCTGATAAAGCCAGTTTTAAAACTGCAAAGCATTCATTGATAGCAGTCTTGTCCCCAGAGTCATCTTGCTCTAGAAGGAAGCTGAATGGAAGGATCTATGTCTCCAGAATCATGCTGCTTCTATTTCTGTGGTTCTGGAGCAATCAAATGGGATTCTTATAAGACATTATTACTTAGACCAATCACATTTATTATACACCAGCCTGAACAAATAAATGGGTGATTGCCAAAGAAGATGATCAAATGAATGTAGATGAATGATCAAATGACCCAGTGGATGGCTGGAAGCTGAATGGACAGATGGATGGAATGATGGACAGAGGGATTAATGGGTAGATAAACCCACCTATGAATGGATGGATAGTAGATATGTTACTTGGTTTGATTGATTAGCTTTGAGAGAATGACCAGTGGATGGATGGATGGATGGATGGATGGATGGATGGATGGATGGATAATTGATAGTGAATAGACAGAGGATGCTGGATGCATGGCCAATGGACAGATAAATGGAGAGATGGAGCTTGGATGGACAGGAAGAAAATGAGTGGACAAATAAATAGATCGATAACTGCATGGAAGGCTGGATGGATAGATGGACAGATATATAGATAGAAATATAGAGGACACTAGATGGATGACCAATAGGTGGGTAGATAGAGGATAGATAAATGGATGGACTGTGGATGAATAGTTGGCTAGATGCAGGCTGAATGAATGATTGGATAACTGAATAAACAGACGTTGGGTTGATAGACAGACAGGCAGACAGACACTGAATGAATGGCAAATGGCTAAGTCGAGAGTTAGTGGTGACATGCTAGCAAACACATATACAAGCACCATCAGTGGCAGTGTGACAAGGCTCCGCTGAGAGGTGCTGAGTGACAGGATGGAGGTGAACTTGTAGCCACAAAGCTTTTATCTATACCACCTAAGACCTTGCTTAATTAATGTTCACATGGCCCAGGGGAGAAGCATTCCCATGGCTGTGCTGAGGAGGAGAGCCAGAGCAAGGAGTCTGGAGGCCTAGCCTGCAGTTTAATAGCTCCTGAGTGGTGGATCAGGCTCCTTTTCTCTTTTCAAAGATTGATTTTATCTTTAATTGTGTGCACAGTTCCTGTGAAATCCAGAAGAGGCATTGAATCCCTCAAAGCTGGAGTTCCAGGCAATTGCAAGCCAGCTGGGACAGTTGTTGGGACCTGTACTCTGGCCCTTTACATGAGCCCAGAGTCACTTCTCAAGCCCTGATGAGGTTCTCGTTCTGAAACACAAATCCTATTTTCAGGGAAGCTTTTCAGCCTGCAGAGAGTCTTCCAGAGATGGGATTGGGAGAGTCACAAAAACGAAAAGCAGAGTAAAGAAAAAGCCCAATACATGTAAAAGGTTGTACTTATTTAATGCCAAATGTGTACCAGATCTTGGTATACATTCATGGTCAACTTTTGACAGTGAATTCATAGGGCTGAGCTCTGTAAAAAGAAAACTGAGGCTCTGGTAGAGTAAATAACCTCTTAAACTCAGGGTGCAGAGCTGAGAATTGATCCCCCCTCAAGATTCCTCAAGATCTGCGCTGTTGCTATCCATTTCATTAGATAAAAATTGAACAAAATAAGGGGAAAAAAAGAGAGAAAAGGGTGGGAGTAGAATCTGCCTCTACTCAAAGAAAGAAAATCTTAACAAAGAAAAAAGAAAGATGAGATTAGAATCAGGAAGAGGAAAAATGTTATAGAACAGGAATAAAAGCAAGAAAAAGCAGAAGTGGGTAGAGGGTCCTTTCCCATTCCTTCATGTCCAAAGAAACCACAGCGCAAATTGCAGTGGCCCATTCTCCTCAAACACACAAAGTGCCTTTTAGCGTGCACACTGGCCTCTGAGGGCCCGGCAAGGACAGACGGCTGGCGTCGGCTGTAAGGAGTCTGAGGGTCCTGGCAAGAAAACCTCAAGGAAGGCTTAGTGTTTGGGGTCATGGGATTAAAGGAGGCAGCAAAGCTGGAAATGGAGGAGACAGCAGGGAAGTGGGGGAGGCAGAAAGGAGGGCCACTGACCCCAGTGACCTCCTGCCTGCTCTAACCTGATGTAACATATAATCTTGGTAAACAAAATAGTATTAACCCTTGGGGCTGGGTCAACCCCTTCTGCATCTGCCTGCGGCTGTCAGACGGTACATCCTAGAGGCTTAACTCTTTCTTAGGGTCCTCTGATAGCTCCTATACAGCCTTTATGTCCATTGAATTAGGAACAGTAAGAGGTTCAGAGAAATAGGGGGTGCATAAGCAAGCAGACACATGCATAAAGTGGGCTCTTTTGGTCATCAAAACTGGACAGGAGTGTTTGGTGGAAAAAATACGCCCAATGTGTCTGACATTGAATTTTGCCTTGATTCTGTTAAAATTGTCTCTCTCCTGCCCCATGTCTAGCCCCAAAGGTGTGTTATATGAAGCCATGCTACAGGAAAAGTAGTCCATCACTGGGTGCTAAGAGTATCGCTGGGAGCTTTATAGATACAGAAGGCTGTCATGTCCCAGACCTCCCAAACCAGAGTCTGTATTTTAACCATATCTCTAGATGAACAGAGGGCACACTGTACCCACAAACCTATCACTCCGTTTGTGAGACAATTGTTTGTTTTGGTTTGTGTTGGGTTTCTCTGTATCCCTGTAGTCCTGACTGCCCAGGAACTTGCTTTGTAGACCAGGCTAGCCTCAAACTCACAGAGATCCATCTGCTTCTGCATCCTCAGTGCTGGGATTAAAGGTGTGAGCCACCATCATCTGGCCAAGACAACTGTCCTTAAAGATCATCTGTCATAAGCAGAAAATGAGCTCATATGCTTTAAACGTGGCAGCATTTCCCCCAACCATGTATCAAATTTGATGTGTATGAGACAGTTAAAGTCACTGAATTTTAGCCGTTATTACCAGTGTAAGTGCTGAACTAAGCAGATTGAAGTGAGAAAGAAGTAGTGTTTCATATAGCTCTCTCCTCATCACAGGTGTGGATATAAAATTATGATGGGTTTCCTTAGATCAATGCCTCCTCACTTCTGCCCAGAAGTTCTGATTGGAGGAACTGTCACTTATAGCTCATCCATAATGACACAAGTCAGACTAGCTGGAGGCTTTGCTGAGATTTTGTATGTTGTACTTCCAAAAAGGCTGAGTGTGTGAAGTTGGGGACAGTTCATGGCCAGTCTCCTCTTCCAGTCCACAAACAGACAGAATGTCCATCCTGATGGAGAGATGCATAGACAAGTTTAGGTTAGACACACACACACACACACAGAGAGAGAGAGAGAGAGAGAGAGAGAGAGAGAGAGAGAGTAGAGGGTGGAATGTGTGGCAGCTTTGGAATCCCTACAGTCTCTGAGGTCTCCCCATCTCTGGATTCCTTTGTGTCAATAAGTTCCCATTAGAGGCCAGGCCAATATAAGGAATATTTTCTATGCTATGTGGAAGACTCCAGAATCAGAGCCATCAGCTCTGTGGCCTTGGAATTCTGGAACTGGGCATTTCCTTCAAGCTACCTGAAGCCTGGTCATCTTTCTCCCTTGTGCCGGACCACAAAAGCCTTGTTAAGGAAACGTCTTGGAACAAAGACCATCCTCCAAGTTTCACATTCAGGGGCAGTCTTTGTGTCAACACCTCCTACATGGGGAGGGGGATCCTGGACTCCCAACCAGATGACCCAAGAGCCACCATGTATGATATTTATGACACCTGATGACTTGTCCCTATATGCTCTAGGATTCGTGAAAGTGTAACTATCATAGTCACCACTGTACACCCAATGACCAGCCCAGCCTGGAGAATCATTCGGCAACCACTTTTGGACTTGATGTATATTAAATATGTAGGGCTGGCTGGGTCAGCAAAGATGGCAACACTAGAGAGAAGTGGTAGGTAGGATAAAATCTCTACCCATCATTGTCTTCTGAGAAGAGATAATGAAGAAAACCCTTAGCCACCATAGCAAGAGATGGATAGATTTAAGCAGAATCAAGGCATAGATACCCACCTGGCTGACAGAAGGTCTCCAGAATAGCCTTTAGTATGGCATCCTAAAGACACTTCAGGGCTAGGTCTTTAGGGACACCCATTGAATGGATACCATCTTCTCCTGATATCACTCTATCACTTGTTCAGGCAAACTGCCCTCTTTGGCTCCCAATAGGAATGTATATCATGGTCAAAACTCAGTTCACTATCAGGATCCAGAGCTAGAGGGTCTATCTTTGCTTGTTGATCCAAATCCTCTGCCTAGGTGAGGAAACCAAAGAGCAGAAAGGTCAAAAGCAGGCCCCGCTCACCTCTTCTTTCCAATGTTTCTCCAGGAAGTTGGGAAGGATGCATGGACCTCCCCAATTCTGGAGCCCCTGGGGCTTGCTCAAGGATTCAGGGTGAAGCAGCAGGGAAGGCAAGCATGGGGACTTCCAGGTGCTCTCTCTGACTCCGCTTTCCTTAGCTTATCTTCCTGGCCTCTGCCTCAATCTGATTTCCACTCCCCCTCTACTCTTCTGTCTTTATTGTTCTTCCTAAGGAAGCCACAGACTAAAGACTCCAACTTGAACCCTAAATAGCCAAGCTGCTAATACTGATTATGAAAAAGACAACTATGATACCAGGTGGCTATTTATTGAACCCTTACTCCATGTCAGATGGCACAGCACATTAAGGGTTCCAAAAATGACTTATTCCAGTCCCCAAAGCTGCCTGCTATACTGCCATGAATTCATTCATAAATGACTATTTCTTAGATATCTGCCATATGTAAGGAGCTGATGAACATATTCATTAAATTACTTTCCTATCACTACTATGGCAGACCTTAACTAACTTTAACCGATGGTCATTTCTTGTCTGACATAATCTCCATGGACCCCAGAACTCAAGGGTGGCTGAGCTGAGTTGTCTCAGATCAAACAGTCTCAGGAAGTCATAGCCTAAATGTTAGGAGGGTCTGCAGTCACATTCAGGCCTGAGTGGGATCAGAGAATAGGCTTCCAAGCTGGCTAACTCCCTTAGTTGGCAAGTTGATGTAAGCTGACATCCAGAAGCCTCACTTAGGTCATGGGGACCACTCCAAAGCCTGCTTGAGCATGCTCACAGTATGGTAGCTCACCAAGGAACCAACGAATGAAGAGCAAGGTGGAAGCCACAGGAACTTTTATAACACAGTGCCAGTTGTGACCAGTGCTGTATCTACAATATCCTGTGAATGATCAGGTCAGGCCTAGTCTGCATGGGAGGGATTGACACAAGGCCATAGGTACCAGAAGATGGACTCATTAAAGGCCATCTTATAGTGTGGCTGCCATAGTGAGTGAACGCAAAGACAGAAAATGGCTTGAGAGTTTATTGTCAACTGAGTCATGACATCATCTTAACATTTAGGAGAATGACATCCACAGAAAACAAACAAGGAATACTATAAGAGCAAAGGCATGAACTTGACCTGAACTCCTATTCCAACAGGCTTCCCCCATCTTTCATACCACGAGGTGGCCTGGATCCCACAACAGAGCAAGCCACTGAGATTTCAGCTTGGCAAGATCCTGCACCCAAGGTTTGGCCAACCTCCAGCATCCTCACCCCTCCTGCCCTCGCTGCGGATCATTTATTCCAAGACCTGCTATAAATATCCACTCGGCAAAATACCTCGCTCCTCGGGTACCCACTCCCCACCCCTGGCAGCCTGTACCCTGCTCATACAATGCCAGCTTGCAATATGAACCCACTTTGCTCACCCAGCACTAAAGGACTGCCCAAGCTAGTCTGCTGGGGTATCCTGGCATGCCCCCAAGATCGCTTTTGCAAGTTAATGGCATAGTAGTCATTTGTTAAAAACACTAATTGACGTTAAATAGGTGATATTATCTGACAACACAGACAGCTCTGGGTCTATATTTTCTTCCTTTACTTTTCCTCTTCATTATTTTTTCATGCCTGGGAGTCCCAGCTGAGGTCAGGAGTCACCTAGGGCCAGAGAAGAAGGGCACACAGATGACCATTGGCTTCCATCAGCAGTAAGAGAAGCCCAGGGCTGACTTAGCCATCACTACATGACAGATCTCCTGACCCTCTTGCTGGACCATTGGACCATGGTCTATTCTGAAATACGGGGCTTCAACCCAATTCAGTGTGTATGCTAGGCAAGTGCTGGCCTCCTTAGCCTGAGCCCAAGCACTGCCTTCTCCCTTTGAGCCTCCTTAAAATAATCTCTAGACTGAGATGATGGCTCAGTCAATAAAGGGCATGCCTTGTAAGCACAAACTGTGAACATTTACTGGGTGTCACATCACTTAGAAATGTCTAGCCTTTTACAGGCATTATTTTGGCTATCAGTGACCACCCTCCCCCTAACCACACCTCTCCAATTCTCCACTGTGAGGAGGAACTGGAAACTTCCAGAAATGAAATCTGTGTTCAAGAGCACAGAGTAAGCCACCACAGTTAAGGTCAGTAACTAGAAAATATGTCTGAGGCCACAGCTAAATCATAGTCCCCCCATGTGACCTGTGAACATGTTAGGTCATGGGGCAGAGAATCATGGTTTGGACAGATGATCCTGGATTCTCCTAACAAGTCACAAGATCATTAAGAGAATTCCAGAATCAAGTTGGGCGTGCAGATGGTAAGTCAAGCAGAAAGAGTTGAGAAGCTTCCATGAGGCTGGGGAAGCATAGAAGGAACCACAAGACAAAGAGTTGCAGGTACCCCTGGAAACTGTAAAAGATAAATAATAAACACCTCCTTAGAGCCTTCAGAAGGAAGCAAGTTCTATACTCATGTTGATTTTGGTATGGAGACAGCTATGCAGGGCCTCTCATTCACAGAACTTTAAGATGACTAGAATGCTCTGTTTGTAAATCAGCAAGCTCCTTGTCAACAGAATCCAAATGTTAATGTCCCTGCTCACACTCAGAGCAACCTCAAGCATGATGCCATTCGTTAGGGGACAACTTAGGAAAGGAGGTTCTCTCCTTCCACTGTGTAGGTTCTGGGGATTTGAACTCCAGTCTTCAGGTTTGGAGGCAGGCATCTTTAACCCTGGAGTCAGCTCCTTGGCCCTAGTGGGTGAGCTTTTGAGCTGGGAATCCCAAAGGCATGACTCATGAACCTTCTTTTCTTCTTGCTTTCCTTCCTCCCCTCCTTCTGCCTTCTTTCTTCCTCCTCCATCTTTTTCTTACACCTCTTCTTCCTCTTCCTTCTTCTCTCTCCTTCCGCCTCTTTTCTTGTTCTAGTTTCTTAAAGAAGGCTCTCAGGAATGTCAAGCTGGTCTATAACAACTCAGTATGTACCCAAAGATGGTCCCCAGCTCCTCATCCTCCTTCCTCTATCTCCCAAGTCCTGGGATACAGGCACATGCCTTCACACCCAACCCAAACACATTCTTTCTGTCTCTGCAGAAAGTAGAGACACTGAGAGGCATCTAGAATACCAGTTACCTACTGAAAAGCCAGTTAAGTGCCTTGAGCTGTGGGGACATTTAGGACAAGCAGAAGCGCAAAGGCACAGCACATGGAGGCTGTCCATCTCTGGATAGCATCCAAGGGTAGATGGAGGGGAAAACATACTTAGCGGTGTCAGAGCCATCTCTGTGGGGTCACTGAGGTCATCTTGGGCTCATACTCACCTCAGCAGAGGCTGCAGGCTGACAGGCGCCTGGCCATCTGGGTCCCCCAATGAAGAGATCTTGGCATGAGGCTTTAATGGCATGGGGAGTCTGGGGCATGGGAAGCTCTAGGTTAGCCTTCTTAGGGGAATAGTGCTGGCACCATGAGGCTGTGGGAATCACAGCTGGAGACAAAGAAATGGGTCTCTGGGGGCCTAGTGGTGCCTTTGTGGGCCCCAAGGGAGAAAAAAAACCGAGCTGCCACGGGCCTCTTAAAGGCCATTATGTGCTACTGTGGGTGAAGAGCTGGGCGCAGAGCATTTGATCCAGCACAGATTGGACCCAGTGGATCAATGGCTTGGTGGACAGATTCTGCTCCCTCCCTGAGCCTACCCCTCCTTAACTAGTATGGGCGCCAGACCCACAACAGGTCCTCAACAGCTGTCAATCAAAACCATGAAATATTCATTCCAGTTAATCTCCTTTGGGGACCTACCCAGAGCTGAACATCACTTATACGTTTGTAAAGGACAGGTATGGAGGAGGGGGAGAAGGTGCTGGGGACATAGGGTTAGTAGGAGACAGCTTGGCAGAGATACCCCTCAGCCAACAATTCAGTGGCATCCATCTGCTCCCTGAGCTGGGGAAGATATTTTCACCCACTGCTTGGATAAAAATATGAAACCTTGGCTGGCCACAGACTAACTGCCATCATTGTCAAAATAGCCATGGACAAAGACCCATCTTCTCCTTCATGTAGCTCAGGCTAGCTTAGAAATGGTTATGTAGTTGAGAATGGCTTTGAACTTCTGATCCTTCCTCCACTCCCCAAGTGCCGGGATCACAGAAGTGTTTCTTGGCCCGCTTCAATGATATAGTGCTGGGAATGAAACCCCAGATTTGTACATGCTGGGCCAATGCTTTGCCATAAGCTATATAGCCCTACACCCAAAGGAAACAATCATATAAAATTTTTCTTACCCAGACTTTATGTAAAATGAAAAATTATCACACTGGTTATAAAACAAACTATAAACCATAAATTATATAGGTGTGTATGTTGCAAATATATATAAAATATAAACATATAATATGTATTTGAGTCTTTTGACCATCTGTATGCTCTATCCCAGGGTAATTTTAATTTCTTTTTTCTCTTATAGTATTGGGATCCTATCCCTATGGTCTAAGGCCTTGTTCATGCTTAGAGAGTAATCTGCCATTGAGTTGCAATCACAGCCCATTCTGAGGTAAATAAAATACGTTAGCCACCTCCAAGAAGAAGGTATCATTGTGTCTAGTTACAGTAAAGGGACTGTAGCTCAGAGGTATATGGTGACAGCTATGTTGGACTCTATAATCACCAAGATCAGGAGTTTGTAAGTCATCTTGGTAATAGGCATTGAGGATGTTCCTTCTGTGATTTGACCTCCAGTGATCTGTGACCTATCCATGGTGTCTGTGCCCTTTAAACCGTTCTTGCAGAGAACATTCTTATCGCTAGCTCAAATAAGCAGGAAGCCTCAATAAACACACTGAGTCTAAGGGACTCAGGACTTGGGAATCTTTAAGTTTCCCCCTGGAGCACAAGGTCCCTCCTCAGGCAGTTGTACTCTACCCTTCCTAAACTGTCCTCATTCTCTTGGGTCCCATTGTCCTTTCTCAGTATGAGCCACCAGGATGCTGCTGCTGCTTCAGCTGAAAATGAGCATGTGACTTGAGGTGACTTGAGATCCCCACGTGCTCTGTACTTTCATTGACTTTCAAGGGCAGGTCTAAGGACAGAAGCCCTTGGCTAGAGATTTTCAGATGGTGTCCCATTCCATCAAAAGCAAAAGACAGATTATTGGTGGCCCTGCCCACCCTCCTGTCACTTTCAGCCTCACAGCATTCCAGCCTCCTCACCAGGCTGGAGACATAGGTCTCCTGCAGCCATCACTCCTGCATAGGTACTCTAGCCCCTGTCCCCTGTGTGGGCTTTATAGGCTCAGAGTACCCAGCTGCTGGCCCAATCCTCTCCGGACCCTCCCTCATCCTCCATGCAAGAGTCAGAGATGAGTGCAATGATTATCTGAGAGTTGGTTTAGAGGCACCCATGTCCCTTATCACATATCACTCCAAGTGATATGTAAGTGTTCTAGCCACAAGAGTGAAACAGATGCCATGATACCTAAGTAAGACATCCTAGGATGCTTGGGGCTTCCAGGAATGAGGAGGCATGCCACTCCCTTCACCAGGCTGGAGACCCAGGCCCAGCACTGCCTCAAAGTTGCGTGTTTGAGCATAGTAAACATTATGCCAAATACATTTGAAGACAACTTGAGGGGAAAACATGGGTTTCTTGAAATCAGCTCACATAGCTCAGATCTCAAGCTTATCTCACCTAGATATGCACAGAGTCAGTGGACTCTTTCTTGCCATGATGTATCGAGATTGATGATGATGATGATGATGCTGATGCTGATGACAATGACAAGTCTGAATTGAAATGATACACACTGAACAAGTACCCCAGGCAAGCCATCCATGTATTCAATGATGCTGCACAGGAGCAAGGCAGACTATGCTGTGTTATTGAGCAAGGAGGGTCATGATGTATCCTTCAGGCGTCCTGGGTCCTCTAGTATCTCTGTGGACTATAGATACACCAACACGTAATACCAGATAGCCACAGTAACAGGCATCCTTCCCTCTAGCTACAAAGACAAGTGGGGATTCTCCACCTCCTGAAGGAACCAGCACTGCCCTCCCCCAATAATTCCCACCTGCTCAAAAATCAGGAAAAGGAGGTCTGGCTCACATGTGGCCTGTTCAGCCCCAGGCCAGGCCAAGAGGTCAACCTGACCTCTTGTGATTGCGCTCAGATAAACACTTCCTCCCTACTGCCCAGCTCCCCCCCCCTCTGCCCACTAACCCTCTGCAGAGCTCTGGAATAAGCAGGGCTCTGTTAGTCTGATGCCACCTTCCCAGCTGCTGAGGCCACCAGCCCTCCAGGCAGGTGGGCTGAGTGCCGGAAAGTACCAGCACTTCCTCCAGTGCTGATGGGGTCAGGGATGATGGCTAATTGGAGGATGCTGGGCTGATGTCTGTCTCCGGCTTCCTGTCACCTTGTATATGGAGGTCACTCACTGTGGGCAACAGCCATCCACCACCTACCTTCAGCTGCTGCTGCAATGCATACAGATCTCCAATACATGGCTTCTTGACTGATGCTTACCCTGTAGCCCCCTCAGTATATCCCCCAACTGCATGCTGACTGACCCCTTCAGAAAGGATGGGGAAGGGGCTGAGGAGAAATCTCAGTAGATAAACTGCTGGCCACATAAATCTGAGGACATGACATCTACTCCCAAAGCCAACATAAAACAAGTAAGGCATGGTGGCTTGCTATTGTCACCTCCACGATGGGGATGCTAAAACAGTCAGCATAACCTCCACAATGGGGATGCTAAAACAGTCAGCATAACCTCCACAATGGGGATGCTAAAACAGTCAGCATATCAGCTGCAATCAATGAGCTCTGGGTCAGTCAGCCTTCTTGTCTCAAAAAGAAGTGGAGGACCAGCAAGGTAGCTTGGGAGGCAAAGTATTGACACCAATCTGGAGGACCTGAGTTGGGTCATTAGGGTAGGACTCAACTATTAACAAAAGTGAAATGATGGCAAAAATTGTCTCCTGATCTCCACATGCCCTCTCCTAACTATAAATAAATTTAAACATTTAAAAATAGTCTGGTGGCATGTCCCGCGCTACCGTCTCGCCAGCAAGAACGACGCGGCACACGTAGGATCCTTCTGCAGAAAAGCTTTAATGCGTCTTGAGAGGGAGAGCATAAGCTTACAAGGCGGAGACTCCAAACGGCTAAAACCCGTCCCTTATATAGGAAACTGACCCCTGCCTAGGACGTGTCAGACTCAGATTGGCTGTAGTTCAAACGGGCGAGGTGACACCACGGGAGAGGCAGAGCACAAGGAGTGGAAATTCCCCTTGCACCTGCGCAGTCTACATTAGAGCACAGGATGTCTCCGCCATGTTGGAATGGCGGCAGTGAGTGCAGCTTCTCACAGTGGCAACATGTCTTTAATCCCATCACTCAGAGGGCTGAGACAAGTGAGTCTCTGTGAATTCAAAGCCAGCCTGATCAACATAGAGTTACAGACCAACCAGGGCTACATAATAGAGAGAACCAAGAACCTATATCAACTAATAATAATAATAATAATAATAATAATAATAATAAATAACATGGACAGTATACTGAGATATAATCTCTAAGCCTGAGTTTGAGTCATAGCCTCTACATGTGTGTGTGTATGTGTGTGTGCGTGTGCGTGTGTGTGTGTGTGTGTGTGTGTGTGTGTGTGTGTGTGTGTGAGAGAGAGAGAGAGAGAGAGAGAGAGAGAGAGAGAAGTTACAATGTCTGCTGTACATCCCAGACTCTCCATACCTACTTGGCATCAGTTTTTTAAATGCTTTTTAATCAGTGCAGGTAAGTAACAAGAACCCCAAAATGCAGTAGCTTAATTGTACATGAACAGGAGTGTACTGTAACACCCCAGAAATGCAGGCTTCTTCCCCTGCCTTCTCTTAGGAACGCAACCTTGCTGGTTGGAACAAGAGTTTGAAGCCCCATGGAGAGCTGTTACAGCCCAGCTGCTGAGCTCTGCTCTGGGGCTTCCTGATCTCATCTCTGAGTGGAATACAGGCTCAGACTTCTTGTCGGAGGACCACAGTTTGAGAAGTGAGGCAGCAGCATGAGAATTCCTAGAGTTTGGCATCTAGCTGATGGGTGAAGGAAGAAAAGCCATGGAGGACTGCACAGGAACATCAAAGAGGCAAAACTTATCAGGTGACCCTCATCAAATCGCCAGGGATCCTGGGAATTGCCAGCTATGTGAATTTCTAGGAAATGGAGGACATTTATGCTGGTAGAGAGTCCTGCAGGGGTTCCTTCAAGAATCATCACCTCCAACAACCCAGGCAGCACGCTCTACATAACGCCATGTTGTTCCCAATACTTCACAGGAGAAACTAGCCTAGAGGTTGTGTCTCCCCCCCCCAAAAAAAAAAAACCTGCAGAGACCAGAGCTGGGTTCAAACTCAGGTCTGTCTGATTCCAAGGATTGATGAAAAGGTGCTGATGTTAAGCACATGTCATTGCCTGGATGGCATCAGTCTCCATTTTTCCTTCTCTTCCCAGGTTTAATGCCAACCCCATCTAGACAGTGTTATCCAAGGGATCTGACCAGCAGGGAACGAGAGTCAAGAGATTCCACTTGCTCACAGGAGGATAAATAAATATCATAGTAGAGGAACCTTAAGACTTTAGAATTTGACATCTGGAAATACAAAAGTGACTCCCACCTGTGCCTACAAGTTAGAGGCTGTAGGGTCCTTTGATGGGATGCAGAGCTGAGACCACGTGTGTGGGGGGTGGTAAGAGCAGACATTTATAAAGCTGATGTGACCATCCCCATCATGAGGATGGGGAAACTGAGGCTGGACTAAGCAAGTACTTAGATGAGTTCACACAAACAACAGCTATAGCGTTTGACTTCAGCCTCAGCTCAGGTGTGTGACTCACTCTTGCCCAAGTGGACAGGTCCCTCCCACTGTTCACACATTGTAGGGATGCCATCAATGGTGGCATTCTGCCAAGAATGGCAGGCAGATCTGGGTCCACCTATTGCCCTTTCGACTCCTCTCCCTGCAGATGAGGACAGGTGACTTCCAATGTCTCTGATCCCAGGTCTTCTTATCTTTGAACATGCTGAATAAGGACACCCGCCTCAGAGGACAAAGGGGAAGCCTAGTGAGCAGAAGTAACAATTAACTTAGTAGCTGTTGGTGGAATACCTAGGATGCATACTGTTCTAGGCTACATGGAAAAGCAAAGTCCCTCCCTCTTGGCACTCACAGAACAAACAACAGAAAAGATACATGAGTCGGGTTCTAAGACATTCAGGAAGGCTGAGTGACTGGGGTTGAGGGCACCTGCCCTTGGTAGTGGATAGCAATGAGGGTTCTTTTGTACAGCAGATGAAGAAGGTGGAGACAAAGATGTTGAGACCAGAAAAAAGATGGTTAGAGAGTCAAAGGACAGAGGAGATACCAGGGAGCCTGGCTGTCTATGTGACTGGCTGGACAAACATTCAGGAGAGGAAGCCAGTGAGGTGAGGGGCTGTTGTATAAGTTGGGAGTTTCCAGAAAAATGGGACCAAAGGGATCATCAATCCCCAGCACCCAGAGCAGAAGCTGCAGAGGCCTCTGTAGTTTGAGGCCAGACAGGTCTATGTAGTGAGATCCTGTCTCAAAAGGAGAATTTGACTAAGGAATTGACTTCTAGTCATGGGGACTGGCGTAGTCCCAAAGTCCCTGGGCGTCCAGCCAACTGGAACTCAAGCAGGAGCTGACATCACTCTCTGGGGTTGACAATGGACTCTAGAACCTTAGTTTTGACTCTTAAGGTTGGTAACTGATGAAGCCAGGCCCATTAAGATCATGTAACAACTAGACTCTCTACCATCCCTCTCAGGCACAGCCATGTAGGCTTGTGTTTGACAGCCAATCCTATGGACACAGCAAGCTCATTGTTACAATGTGTCTCTAGCCATAGGCAAGGACAGAGAAAGAGGCATGGCCACTCAGAGGACTGGGCTGTCTCTGCGCATGTCTAAAGACAGACTCAACTGAGAGGGTGTAAGCCAGCAGCTTGGATGGCTGGTTCTAGAAGCTGCATCAATAAAGGTGGAGTGTGAGAAAGCAGAGGAAGGAGAGTCCAGGACCCTCTGGGGTTAGGAAGTGTTAGAGGAGAAATTACAGAGAACATACCAGAAAGTTGGTGATAAAAATCTAGGCATGGTGGCTGATCCAGTTCTGGGGACATAGAGACAGATGGGTCTCTGGGCTCTTTGGCCAGATTTACTCAGAGCCACATTCAAGGTTCTCTTCTGCTCTCTCTCTCTCTCTCTCTCTCTCTCTCTCTCTCTCTCACACACACACACACACACACACACACACACACACCATCCTCTATATCTTGTTGCAGATGTAGTTAGTATTGGTTCTCAAATGCAGTGGCCAGTTGACAATGTCACTTTAGTTGGTACCACCCATGGTCCCCAAGTAGATAAAGAACTCCAGATAAGTGAGTATGTTGAACTTTGGCCCGTTCCAAAGCCTCAAACACTTGACATATGCACAACAGGCAATATCCCATTAATCTTTGAAATGGATTGCATATTAAAACAGTAGCTTTGGCCTGGGTGCTTAGTCAGTACCAGGTCCTGACGTTGATCCCTAGAATCCAAGGAATTAAAAGCTGGGTGTGGTGGTGTGTGTTTGTAATTTCTATGCTGAGGTGACAGAGACACACATGGCCAACCTCGCCTCATGGGTGAGCTCCAGGACAATAAAACCCTGTCTCCAAGGAGGTGGATGGTGTCTCTAGAGATGACTGAGGTTGTCTGCTGGCTTTCATATAGGGAAAGAGAAAGAGGGGGTGGGAAGAAGGAAAGACTCTTTTGCTTATGCTGGTTTAAAAAGATACAAAAGTATACATTATTATTGTTATCAGGCACTTTTCTATTATATTTATCTAGTTATTTTTGTAGAGGTGAGCTTGGGTCTAGGGCTTTGTGTACTAAACAAGCACTCTACTACTGACTGAGCTGTACTCTAGCCCTGTTTCTAAATGTGACCACTCAGACCATTTAAAATTATGTAGGATTATGTATTTATATTTCTGAACAACAGGACTATCCTAGATCAAAAGGGGACAAATGTTGGTCCACATGCCAAATCTGGCATAGTACTTCTGTTTGTACAACCTTTGAATTATTGCACATTTTGCTCTTTATATTTTTTTTAAAAAGGCATGTGTGCATGTGGTGTACAAGGACACAGTTACTATATGTGGAGGTCAGCAGACTTGGGGGAGGTGGCCTTCTCCTTCCACCATGTGGGTCCCAGGAATCAAACTCAAGACCTCGGACGTGGTGGCACATGCCTTTACTCACTGAACCATCCTGCGCACTGAGGTTTTGATCTTTGTGAGTCCTGAAATAAACCAAAGGAATGAGTGAGGTTGCTCTGTGGTTAAAAGCACGGGCCGGTTTTCCAGAAGAAAGTTCTGTACATGGCAGATCACAACCATTTGTAACTCCAGTTCTATAGGATCCCACTCCTTTTGACCTCTGTGAGCACTAGGCATGCATGTGATTTGCAGACTAAACACTAATTCACAAATTAAAAAAAATGTTTGTATTAAGTATATGGGTGTTTTGCCTGTATGTATGTCTGGGTACCACATGTGTACCCTGCCAGAGGCTTGTGAACTGCCACATGGATGCTGGGTCCTGACCTGGGTCCTGTGCAAAAGTAGCCAGTTCTCCTAACCACAGAGCCATCTCTCCAGGCATAACATATAATTTTTTTAAAAAACAGAAAAAGAGCAAGTGTGTGTGTGTGTGTGTGTGTGTGTGTGTGTGTGTGTGTGTGTCACAGTCCACGGAACTGATAGGAAATTTAAAATTGAAACATAGCCTAGCCTATTCCAGGGTACACTGCTACTGTAGTAGAGATGGGGAGGGTGGCAACACTGGGCATTCTGACACTTGGGACTCTGTTGGCCCAAATAAAATGGTGATAGTCTATCTTTCCTGTAAATATGTGCCAGTGTAGCCCATAGTAATATGAGTTTCCAGCATCAGTCTCTAGCACTGGTGGCAGGAGAGAAAGGGATCTTTGCATTACTAAATGGTAATTCAATGGCTGCTGGTCTGGGTACAATGAGCAAGGTGCTGAGCCCTACACATAAGTTTCTTCGAGTCCCTATTGGTAGGATTCTGAATTCTATGCAGAGAGAGAAACTGAGGCTCAAAGGTACATAGGGCTTGACCTCACACCCAATCCTATCAATGAGTGATCATCCTCTTTGTCACTGCCCACAGGAATGTGCCCACCCGTCCCCTGCTGACGCCAGGGCCTTTGTGCTGGGTGGGAATGTCTTCCTGTGTTTCTCTGACTGTGTTTTCCCCGGATCCCGTGGGCTGAGCCACATCCCTGGGGGCTGCCTCGCCCAAGGCTGTGTGCAGTGTCCCAGGAGGGGGAGGCCCGGCCAGAGAGGCTCCAGATCTAGCTGTGATTTCATAAGCAGACACTTAAGGCCCTGATGCCCGGCGCAGCCCGTGCTGGACAGGCCCCTCCGCTAATTGTCCATTGCCTGCTGTGTCCGGCCAGCCGGCGTCTTGGGGCTCATTAGGAAAGGGAAAAGGGGGGGTCTGGAAAGAGGCTCCTCCAGCTCCCAAAGCCTCCCTGGAGATATTATCACAGCAGATAGCCCAGCTGTACCCACTCCTCCCCAGGAGGTTCAAAACAAGACTGTTCTGAGCATCTTGCTCCAATCATAGCCCAGAAAGGGCACCAGCTTTGAGTGCAAATCCAGACTCAGGTTATGTGACCTTGAGCAAGAGAGTCAAAGTGGCTGGACTTCATTTCTCTCATCTTTGAAATATTGCTAACTTGATATGTTTCATGGAGGCAGTATATTATGGTGGTAACCATCAGCCGCCAGGGAGCCAGGAAGCTTGGGTTCAAAGCCCAGTTACTTCATGGATGATGAGCTATGTGACTTGAGCAAGTGAATGAGTCTCTCTGCTACAGTTTCTGTATCTTTAAACTGCAGACAGAGTCAACACCATGTGCTTTTCTCCTGTTGTGGTCTGGTAAACCAACATAAGTCAGAACATGCAATAGTGCTTGATGAAAGGCTGGAGAGATGGTTCAGCTCTTAAGAGCACTGGCTGCTCTTCCAGAGGACCCAGATTTAATTCCCAGCAGCCATGTAGCAGCTCACAATAGTCTGTAATTCCAGTTGCAGGGGATCCAGCATCCTCACACAGACATACATACAGGTAAAACAATGCACATGAAGTAAAAATAAATTTTGCTTGGTGTAATACATGGTAAAAACAATGTGAAGAAGGAAGGTTTGTTCTGGCTCACAGTGAAGATCAGTCGGTTGTAGGCAGCAGAGATGGCTGGACGATTACATTGTCTCTGCAGTTAGGAACAGAGATGGCTGGATGGTTACACGATTACATTGTCTCTGCAGTTAGAAATGACAAAGAGAGGAATACTGGTGCTTAGCTTGCAGTCTCTTTTTGATTTGGTCCAGGACCCCAGCCCAAGGGATTCCATGGGAAGTTTTCCTACCAGTTAACACTGATAATCCCCTATAGGCATGCTCAGAGGTGATTCTAGAATCCATCTAATCAATAATATCAATCATGGCAGAACAACATGACTGGACTCAGGAAATGAATGGGCATGTGTGTCCAACCTACACTCTTAGCATGTACAGTCTCCTCCCTCATTGGCTTCTCCCCATCTTTAAGCCTAAGGAGATGACCTTATGGAATAGAGAGACGTGGAGTATAATACACAGGAACTCAGGGCCTGTGATCATTAGTTTGTTGTCAACTTAACAAGCTTGGGTCATCTGGGAAAAGAGAAACTCATATGAGAAAATGCCTCCATCAGATTCGCTTCTGGGCATATCTATGGGATATTTTCCTCATTAGTGATTGATGTGAAAGGGTCTAGCCCACATGGGCAGTGTCACCCCTTAACAAGTGGTCCTGGCTGCTTTAAGAAAACAGGCTGAGCAAGCCATGATGAGCAGCCCATAAGCAGCATTCCTCCATGGCTTCTGCATTAGTTCCTGCCTGTAGGTTCCTGCCTTGAGTTCCTGTCCTGACTTCCCTTGACGATGTAAGCTGAAAGCCAAATAAACCCTCTTCTCCACCATTTGCTTTTGGCCATGGTGTTTTCATAGTAACAGAAAGCCAACTAGAGCAGGTTACAAACCCTGGTGTCATAGACAGTTGTCCTAACCTCCCACCCTGCCCCATTCTGCACTGAAAGGATCAGGAAGCAAACTTGCTTTGAAGGAAGGAACAGAAATTTGAGCGAGTACTTGCTGCTTTTCAGCTCACCAGCTTTGCCTAAGAGAATGGCTTCGGTGGGAGAGCAGTCATCTAGTTTCAATGGACATCTTTTGGCAAGCATTAGGGAGATCATCTAACCACAGGAAGGAAGGGAAGGTGGTTCTAACTATGATCTTCGTTCACCCCCACCCCTACCCCCAGGATCTCGGTCACACAGAGTGTAGTATAGGCACTCCAAGCTGGCATTTGCTCCCCTGGAAACAGACAAGCCTAAGGGCTATATAAGCCATAGGCTCAAGGCTCACCCAGAATGACAGTGATTTTCAGAGGGTAGCACACAATACTACTTTACATCTGCTATCAGGTCCTTAGCCTTCCATCAGTGGGGTAGCTCTTTTCTAAGCGGCAGCCTCGGTGCTCAGTGTGACTAGCTGGCCAATCCCTAGACTCTCTTCTGCAGTGAAAAAGTCCTTGGGATCAGGTGAAGGGCCAGATGATGAGCTGTGGAGGGAAGACAAGCTTTTACTTCTTGCTTTTCTGAGAGGTGCCAGATGAACTGGCAAACCCCAGCTAAACTAGACAGGACACTGAAGTTGCTTTTAATTAAAGATGACATGGTTCCTTCTTGGTCCGAGTACGCATAGAGTCTTGGGCTCTTGCTTTAGAGTCAACACCTAGACCTCGAGGGGCCTTCCTGGACCTGCTCCCTGCATAGGGTCACCAGTGAGCCTCCTCTGCTGACACTCACTTGTTTGATCACCTCTCTAGACCGCAATGCCTGAAAAAGGGGCGGGGCAACACTTGAATTACCTGTGTTGAATTTTCTTCTTTCTTTTCTTCCCCCCCTCCCTCCCTTCCTCTCTCCTCACCTCTCTTTCCTTTTTTCTTGTATTCATTTATTCATTCTTTATTTCTTAGACAGTGTCTCAAGTATCCCTAGCTGATCTCAAATTCTCTATGTTGCCAAGGATGACCTTGAACATCTAATCCTCCTGTCTCCACCCCAGAATGCTAATATTACAGGTTGCATGACCATACTCAGTCACAAAATCTATTTTCTCTGCAGTGATTCTTCTCTTCCTGTCCCTCGCCCCTCCACACCCCCGTCGCATGTCTATAATCACATACTCAGAAGCCAGAAGAAGACATGTGGCCCCCGACTCCATCACTCTCTGCATTTATTCCCTTAAGATAGGGTTTCTCACTGAAGTTAGAGCTAAACTGGCAGCCAGAAAGCCCCAGGGATGCTCCTGCCTCTGTCTCCCACAATGGGACCACATCTGGCCTTTTCTGTGGATGCCGGAGATTTAAACACAGGTCCTCATGACCAAGGAAGAGTGCCCTTACCACTGATCCATCTCCTCAGTCCCCAGTTTTCTTCCTCCATCTGTAGACCCCCCTACCAGCTGGGCTGCTTCAAACATCACTTTTTCAAGTTCGGTGGCAGTCACTTGTAACACATGCACAGAGTAACATCATGGAATGGAGGAGCTTGTTATATAAGTTGTTGTTTTCCAGGACTTGACACACAGCTAGGACTCCATGCCTGGTAGTTTCTACTGTTTCAGTCACTGCTGTCACTTGTCCAAGGTTGGGGTTTCCCAAAGCAGGCCCCTAAACAAGGGTAGTTTATCTGTGAGCAGATCCTCAGAAGCACCAGGATTAAAGATGTATGAAGATGCTCCCGAGTGTGGGCTAGGCTTAGCCACTAAGAAACACAATGAAACAAGAGCAAAGGCTACACACTGACACACACTTTAATCCCAGCACTTGGGAGGCAGAGGCAAGAGCATCTCTGTGAGTTCGAGGCCAGCCTAGTTTATGTAGCAAATTCCCAGCTAGCCAGAGCTACACATTCAGTTGCTGTTACAAGAGCAAACAACCTTTAACTTCTGCCTCGCATTTGAGGTCTCTGGGATGAGGTCACTGTAGGTGAATCCTACATCCATGTCAGATCTTCAAATAACCCTGCATAGTGAGCAACAGAGACCTCCATCTACAACCATGGAAGTGGGTAGTCTGCCCTGATGAGCATTTAGATAAGAACATAGCCCTGGCTGCATCTCAAGTATAGCCCCCAGAGAGAAGCTGATTCACCCATCTAGCTGAATTAGAATCCTTTCCCCCATGTGAAAGAATAAATGCTTGTGTTTTTCAGTTGCCACATTTGGGGATGACATGTTCCCAGAAATAAATAGCTGATACATTTTACCAGAGAATAGATGCCTATAGAGATCAACTGTGAACTCAGTCCTCTGGGAAATTCTGGAGACTATTCTAGATGGTGCCTTGGGTACAGCTTCCCCAAAGCTATTCTTTATTTGTTCAGGGGTACTCCTAAAGATAACCTCCCTAACACTTCCACCTTGCTGGCTCACTCACTGAGGCAGGGAGGAAGGCTGTGGATGAAGAGTCTGCTGGTACCACAGGCCATCCATGAATGTCGACTGTGAGAAAGGCAGGTGGACAGAGAGGGTCAGACATGATGCCACATGACCAACTTTTCAAGTGGCTCCAAACCCATAAATGTGTTTCTTTTCCACATAAACAAACTGTGAAACATGTTCAGCTGGGGCTGAAGAGATGACCTGAGCAAAGCATTTGATTTTCAAGCCTAAGACTTAAGTTCAACCAATCTCTAGAATCCATGATTCAAACAACAACAACAGCAAAAAAAAAAAAAAAAAACCAGACGAAGCAAAGCATGTTGATATTCCCAGATATAGAGAGACAGATAGAGGGGTATGCTCCTGAGGAACACATGCTAGGCTGTCTTCTGGTTTCTGTATGCATGCACACATATGTACATGCATTTAAATACCCACTATACACACCCATATACACACCCATGCATGCACTTACTTATGCACACAGAGTGTATACACACACACACATGCATGCACCATCATAGTGTATGAACACACACATGCATGCATGCATATGTGTACACATGCATGGAGTATATGTATACACACACAAATTGCAAGTGTATACACAGAGTGTATACACACACACACACATACACACAGAATGTATGACCAGAGCAGTTTCCTTTAGGGGACCCTTGAACGTGGTTTTTTGTTGTTGTTGTTTTAAATAAACAGACAGATCAGAAGATCTCGTGCTGGGGAAGGTAAAAGGCTTCTCCCACTTCCTTTTCTTTGTTTTCTTCACTAAACTTACTGGTTAGTGGGTATCTGGAGAGCAGCGCACAAAACAGCACCATGGGGGACAGCTCAGAGGCAGAAAGTTTGCCTGCAGAAAAGCAGCAGCATGGCATAATGAAGCAGCAGGGTCTCACAGAACAACATTTTTTTATATTGCCCTCGTAAAATACCCAATATCGAACTTTATAAATTACATCGATGCCTTTGAACAAACAGCGCGTTCTTTTTAATAAATAAAACGTTGGAAAATTATTTCCTGGAAGTGCGTTTTGGACGTTAATAACTGGCTTCAAATGAAATTCTGCTTTGGAGCGATAAGCAAATGTAATTGCCATAAACTAAAACAGCTTGGAAGGGCTTTACCTGCTCCAGCAAGGGAACCAAATATTGAGCTCATGTAGCCATCAAGATATATAACCTGAGACTCTGAATAAACCCAATTCCATCTCAAAACACAGAGAGCTCAGAAACTCAGGCCCAAGGACATAAATACAAAGTATTTCCTGGAATTAGTTTCATATGCTTTTATACATTGCACTTATCAATTGATCTGACACGGTATCTTAGCCACTTTAAAAATTACGTACCCCAAGTCCGAAAAACACAGGCTTTCATGATGTCTGGTGCTCTGAGGTACAAAAAGCATATACTTACCTATTTTAAGGTTAAAAACGTCAATATTTCCACATCATTAAAAATAATAATTACAATAATATAAATCTCCTTCAATTTCTTAGACACAAGTCAGCCAACATCTGCATGAGGGTCACAACCAGCCCACCATTTATTTTCTTATGCCCACAAACCCAGAATGATTTAACATTTTTATGTGTGTGTGTGGGGGTTGTGCATGTGATACATGTATGTGTGCATGTGTACAGAGGACAGAGGACAACCTCCTTTAAATGAGATCTCTCTCCTGGGCCACAGCTCACTGGTTCCAGGTAGGTAGATTGACTAACAAAGCCCCAAGGATCTGCCAGTCTGGAAATACAGATATGTACCACAGGCCCGGGCTGTTTACACAGGTTCTGGGGCTCAAACTCAGATCCTCATGGTTGTGTGGCTAGAACTTTACCAAGCAAGCCATGTTCCCAGGTCCTTAAATGATTGGAGGGGAATGTAGAGTATAACAAGGATATTTTTGCGATTATGTGATAATTATACGAAATTCAAATTTCAGCATCATTTCCTAGTCAGATTCCTATTGCTGAGATGAAACATGATGGCCAAAGCAACCTGGGGAGGGAAGGGTTTATTCAGCTCACACTTCCACATCCTAGTCCATCATTGGCAGAAGTCAGGACAGGAACTCAAGCAGGGCAGGGACCCGGAGGCAGGAGCGGATGCAGAGGCCACTGACTTGCTCCTCATGCCTTGCTCAGCCTGCTTTCTTATAGCACCCAGGACCTGCCCAGGGTCCTGCTCCACTCACAATAAACTGGACCATCATTAATTAAGAAAATACCCCACAGCTGGATGACTAAAGTGTTGCAGGATTCCTAGTTGTTCTTATAATAAAAACTCAAAGCCCAAAGATGTTGGGGAGAAGTTGAAAGATCAGAAAGACAGAGGAACAAGCCACAGCCACTTCTCACCCAGCCAACTCCTCAGGCCAAAAGGGGAAGATCCTGTCTCTGCAAATCCTCAGACTGAAAGCCTCTGAGTCCTCAGCAGAAAGAAAGGAGTGAACTCTGTCTCCTCCCATTTTATGCACTTTTCTCTGTCCAGGCATATCTGGTTCAAACTTCCTAATGCTGGGTTTAAAGTTGCCTGCTGGTGAGTACTTTCCCAAGTACTGGGAGCAGAGGCCTGGAATCCCAAATGCTGGGATTAAGTGTGTGCCTTCACACCTCCTGGCTCTGTTTATCTTTTGAACTGGGTTAATGTCTTGAAGCCCAGCCTTTAGCTCACAGAGATCCAGAAGGATCTCTACCTCCCAAGCACTAGGACTGAAGGTGTGTATCACCAATCCCTGATTCTATGGCTAACTCAGTGGCTGGCTCTGCTCTCTGATCTTCAGGCAAGCTTTATTTCTTTAGAGCCTACATAATATATCACCACACTACAGCTTGTGTTAAATGAAAACAGACACAGTAACCAGCCCAGCATCCATAGATAAACTTCAATAGGTGCTTCAGACACATTTCAGCACCCGATCATTTGCATATTAGTTTTGGAAGCCTTACATTGTCACCACAAAGCTGAGCTGTTGTAGGCAAGGTCTTATGGCCCATTAAACCTAGCCTATGCATCATCACACACACCCTTCTAGAAAAGGCCTGAAAGCAAGTAGCCACTGCTCCATCCTCCTCAGTCTCAGATTTAAAAGAGAGTCTCATCTATAATTCAAAGTGTCTCTTTGAAGGCTGGACCAACTTAGGAAGAGGACTGGCCATCAGGAGCTCCATGTTCATGGAAATCAGTCTTGTGCCCCTGAACGTCTCAGAAGCACAGTGATTTTGTTCAGTTTCCCCGCCTCAGAGTCAATTCTGTCTGAGAGATAGACTGTATAGACCATCACCACCTCTCAGGACACTGCTGTGGAAAAAAAAAAAAAAAAAAAAAAAACAGGCATAGCAATACACTTTGGGCAGTGTTCACACTTGACTATAAAATGCAACCCCCCAACAATGTTCCTCATAGACTCTTGGAGCTGAAACCAGAATGGGGCACTATTTGGGAGGGTATAGAATCTGGGATTTGGGGTCTCACGAGGTGACTTGCTGTGGACCTTGAGGTGTGCTCTGTCCTGGGTTCTACCTAGTTCTGTTTCCTATTTGGCCACAATGTGAGCTGTTGTTTTAGGCTCCATCTGATCTGGATGATTTCAGTCCACCCCCTACTCCCTCCCTCCAGGTGTTACAAGGTCCCACTTTACATGGAGTTCAGAAGCTGGGTTAGCATATTTGTAAGGCAAGCATTTTACCCTCTGAGCTATCTCCCTAGCCCATGGGTAAACCTCAATGTCTCACCAATGTGTTCCTCTTTAAATAAACCAACCATTTGCCATTGGCTGAACATCTCTTGTTTCCTAGTATATTTAGATCATTACAAGTAATATACAGATAAATGTTTTTGTGTTACATCCATGAAGATTTTCTTGGCATATTTGAAAACTGATGTTGCCACCTCCAAGTAGCTAGAGATAATAATGATTTTTAAGATCTGTTTTATTTATGTGTGTGCATGTGTGGGGCCAGAAAAGGATCTGACCCCTCAGAATAGAGGTTTCTGGCATTTGCAGAATGCCTAGCTTCTTATGTTCGTGCTGGGGTCTAGACTCCAGCCCTCACATTTTTGAAGCGAGCATTCTTAACCAAGGAACCAACTCTCTAGCCTCCGAGAGTTTTGTTTTTTTTTTTTTTTTAACAAGACTGCCTTTGACAAAGCCCTTTCCTGGAGCTTTATATAGTGGTGGCTGTCACACAAGGAGACATGCTGACATGTGCAAATACAACCAACATTTATTGAGGATCTACCATATTCTAAACACGTCATAGATGCTGGACATATTAAGATATAAGGAAAAGAAAGACACATATCTGCTCTGTGAGGTTCTTGTGAGAAGGGAGGAAAAGGAAGACAAGAAGACAGGAGGGAGGGGGTGGGAGGGGGGAAGAAAGAAAGATAAACGGAGGGGAGGCAAGCATAACCAACCAGTTCCTTGATAGGTAGAAAGCAGCAAAGGCAGGAGGCAGGAAATTAATAGTCCCTTGAAAGAAGACAAACAAAGGGTTTTTTCCATCAACATGACAGGGTGGCAGATCAGAGCCGGGGGCCCCCACCACATGCGTCAGGCCCTCTCTCAGGGGTTGCACTTATTTATCTGCTCAGGCTCTTGTGTTTCCCCATGCTTTAAAGTGAAATGCGCAAACGCTCTCACTTCAAAGGGGAAAAATTCTCATAAATGTCATTTTACTGCCGGCCTAGAATAGCAGCCACAGGCTCTGAAAGCAGGAAGGTGGGTGTAGGGTCCCCCGGAGCAGCTGTGACTAAGAGAAGCATACGTGGCTGGATTCTGGAGGCAGGAGAGTCAGGCCGCTGAACCCAACTGCACTCATCGATGGAGCAGCTCAAGGGCAGGTACCATTCAAGTCCAAATCCCTGATCTATCTCCTTTTTAATTTTTATTTTCTCCCTTTGTGTGAGTTCATCCCTCACGGTGCATATGTGGAGGTCAGAGGACAATACACAACTTGAGTTATTAGTCCTCACTTCCTGCCTTATGTGAGACATGGCCCCTTGTTCTGTGTACTCCAGGCTAGCTTCTGGGGAGTCTCCTGCCTTGTGCACCTTCTCACCATAAAAGTACTATGGTTAGAAATAGGTGCTGCCATGCCTGGTTTTTTCAGATGCAGAGAATCACCTTTTCTTTTGCTTACATACTAAATGCTTTACCCACTTCGCTATCTCCCTAGATGCCCAAATACCCTTCTTTTTGTTCAGGCATGTACTTCTCCATCTCTAGTGGGGGTGAGTTAATAATGACCATTGCAAGGGGACACTGGGGGATCCCTCTACCCTAACAAAATATGATCACCAGCAATTAGCAGACAGGCTTTCTCAGCACCTACTCTACTATGAGTCTTTAGCAGATAACAGATATTAGCCACTATCTTAGAATTTGTCACAAAAGAACAGAGCTGTGTCTCACTGCTCTGCCACTGCCTGCTAATTTGGGGAGGAGTAATATCTCACATCTATGGATGCTGAGGTTGTGTGTTATCAGATGTGAGGCAGGTCTCCATATGGGAACTAGGAACTGGGAAGTTATCTATAGTCTATAGCAAGTGAGCCAACATGGACAGACCAGAGAGCCAAGAGTTCTTTCCATACCCTTCTTCCTGGATACCTTCCAGGGCAGACATTGTAAAGCTCACTACCCACACTCTCAGCCTCCCTTGCAGCTATGAAACAAGGCTTCATTTGGGAAGCATCTATGAGCATCTCCTGAGGGGACTTTAGAAACATTATAATGTTATTTTTAAGAAACAACTACACTATTAGGTTCCTTTCTCTTCTCTTTTCTCCCTCTCTATCCACCTCCCCATGACCATTTCATGGCCACAAATGTGAACCTGAGAGAGGGGCTGGAGAGATGGCTCAGTCAATAAATAAATTGCTTGCCACACAAGGATGAAGACATGAGCTTACATTCTCAGAATGTATGTAAACATCCAGGCATGATGGTGTACATCTGCAATCTCTGCCACGGCAAGATGGGAGGTAGAAACAGGCAGATCCCTGGAAGCTCTCAGGCCAGATGGCCTGGTCCATATATTGAAATTTTAAGCCAATAAAGGACTGTCTCAGACAAAGTGGATCAGCCCAAGGACTGACACAAATTTGTCCTCTGACCAATACACTCACTGTGCATGTACACACCAGCACCCACCCACACAAATACACACATACACAAGAAAAGCAATCCATTCACAGCAGTTACACAGAGAATGTTAACATCTGGGCCAATACTACCTGCCCACCAAGGGCCACAAGCTTCTGAAGCTATTGGTGATATGAGTCACCACCATCTCCTGGCTTCCTCTGAGCTGCAAATGTCCTAACTAATGTACAGCCTAAGGCAGGAGCTTCCCTTGCCTTTTACCAGACTCCTCAGAATCACCACTGGAAACAGCCTGGATAGCTTGTGGAGCCATGCTGCCTTCTGCTTTGCCAACAGCCAGAAGATATTTACTGAGCAATATGTGAAGCTTTAAATGAAAAATGTTTTCCATTGGCTCAGGCATTTGCCTACTTGGCCACCAGTTGGTGGTACTGTTTGGGGGATGTTTAAGGAAGTACAGATTTGGGGAAGTACAAGCAGAAGACAGACTCTGAAGGTGGCTGCCCTCTCTCTGCTTCGGGTTCTCTCCTTCCTCCCCCTCCCCCACTCTTCTCTCCTCTATGCTTCATACTTGTGGTTGAAGATGTGATCTCTCAGCTCCCAGCTGCTACACCTCTCTGCCACAGCGGATTCTTTCCCCTCTGTAACAGCAAACCAGAATAAATTCTTTGTTCTATAATTTGCTTTTGATCAGTGTTTCACTACAACAATGGACAAGCCCTTCCCAGTGGACAGGGAGAGATGGGTCTTCCATCTGTGCCTGCTCAGGTCATTTTCCCTCCTGACATACCAGAGCTCTGAATGGGATGGTATCCTACATCCTGGCCTTGTCCAAGAGGGGGGCTGAGACTCTGATGAAGCAGAACACTTGGCTGGGGAAGAAAAGCCATGGCTGCCATCTTTTCCTTTTCTCACACTGAAACTGGTTTTCTTTAGGGGTCAGGTCCCTCATGGACATATGTCTGAGTTTCTCAAAAAAATTCCTTTCTCAAAGCCTCAGCTGTTTACAGCAGGAGTTCAGAAACCTTTGGATGTCACAGCTTCTCCACCATGCTTCTCCACCTGGTCCATTTTCCCCAGATGCCCACCACACATCTCCAAGAGACTAGCTTGTCTACACTCATCTTTGGAGAGAGTATCTTCTAGGGACAAAACAGATGGGCAGGTCAGTCAAAGTATTTACTGTGAAAGCATGAAAAAGACTCAACTTCAATCCCCAAAACCCACCTTAAACAACTGGGGGCCAGGAGTAGTGGCTCATACGCAGAGGCAGGAAGGTCTCTTTGAGATCAGTCTGGTCTATGTAGGAAGTTCTGAGCCATCCAGCACCACTGGCTCAGTTAGGGTTTCTATTGCTATGAAGAAATACCATGACCACAGGAACTCTTATAAAGGAAAAACATTTGATTAAAGTGGATTATATTTTCAGAGGTTTAAACCATTATGTGCTAAAGGCAGACAGGGTAGTGGTGAAGTAGCCCAGTGCTCTATATCTTGACTTATAGGCAACAGGAAGTCATCCTGTCTTACTGGGCATGGCTTGAACATATATGAGACCTCAAAGCCTGCCTCCACAATGACACACGTCCTCCAATAAGACCACATCCAGAAAGGCTACACCTCCTAAGAGGCCACTTCCTTTGGGGGGCATTTTCTTTTAACCACCACAGCTACATAGTAAGATCATCTCAAACAAACAAAAAAGATGGACATTGAAGGCATGCCTCTAATCCCCGAGCCAGGGAGACAGAGTCAGGCGGATCCCTGGGCTTCACTGGCCAGGCAGCCTAGAAGAATCAGTGAGCATTCATCACAGTGAGACCCTGTCTCAAGACAGCTCCAGGGAATCACATGCTACCAACACACACAGAGATTGATTTTGCCTTCCTTATTGTCAACATCATTAATTACTGTTAACACCTCTGAGTGTCTCATGTACCTGGTTTGTGTGCTGTTTACTACACTGGAATATGTTGTAAGAATGCAGGTGTGCAAATGTACATGGATGACCCATGTGACCCCTCCCGTAATAATTACCTGCCCAAAGCATTTGCTGAATGACTATTTGAAGAAGGAATTAATGACATAAGTGAATGAGAGATTCACTCTTGTTTGATGGACAGGTATATTTGTTATGAACACACAAAGAAATAAAAAAAAAAAGCCTTGGTGTAAGTTTAATTATAAAAAAAAGTAAAGAAATCTCTTCCCTAACCCTAACCCTAACCCTGAACGTAACAGAGTTTCAAATGCCCAGGTCAAAATGAAGTTCTCACAGCAGAAGAGACAAGAGGGGTGCCACACAGCGCTGTCACAGTGGAGGGCACACCTTGGGGACACAAAGGCCAATAGATCTTGTGTTACTCAGAGCAGTTAGGGGAGGAGCTCACTGAGCGTCTGGGGATGGAAAAAGGGAGGAAATGGGGGGGGTAGAAGAGAGAGGGGAAGAGGAAGGAAAAGAGGGGAAGAAAGATGGGAAGAAGAGGAACGAAGGAGCAGAGGGGAGGGAGGAAAGGGAAGGAGGGAGGGGGAAGGGAGGGAGGGAGGGGGGATGGGGTGAAATGTGTGAGAAGATGGCTCATCCCCCACAGAGCCTGTGACCTCGGACTTGCTCCTGGAAAGGGAGGGGCAGCCCTGTGGGCAAGGTCAGGGCAAGTACTGATCCGCATCAGCCCTAGGTCTATAACCTAAAAAACACAAGGACCTCAGCCCCCTCTGATCCTTCCTTTGTGTCCCCTCTGTACTGTGGCCAGTCACAGTGGCATCCTCATCTGCACAGGGATATGAGGAGATGGATAAACACAGGGGCAATGCCAGAGATTCAGGACACAGTTACACACACAGCTGTTACATGGCAGAGATTCCAGACCTTGTGCAATCCATTCATTGGTGTGGTTTATGCATGGTCAGGTGTGTGCATTCATGTGTACTCGTGTGTGTGGAGGCCAGAGGTCAACCTCAGGTGCCATTCCTCAGGAAGCAGCTACCTTGATTTTTGTGACAGGGTTCCTTATTTCCCTGAAGCTTATCAACTAGTCTAAATCAACTGGCCAGTGAGCTCTGACAACCTACCATCCCCATGTCTCCAGTTGTAACTTATAAACATGAATCACCATGCATTGAATTTTTTTAAAACGTGGTTGTTGAAGTATCAGACTCAGGTCCTAATGTTTGTGTGGCAAGCACTGAACCAACTTCAGCCCTTAAACTTTTTTGCTTATATCAAGAGTAAGGTCTCAGTACCTAGGCAAGATTTCTACCATGGACTTCTCAGTCAGCCTCAGACTTCTGCATGTGCCTATGGCATGTATTCCCCTGGAAGGGCATTTGAATCTGAAAAGAGGATGTGTGAGGCTGAGAATCAACAGACTTGACCTTCAGTTTGCACAGTACAGTTTCTCTGTGTCCCATGAGCATGCACTAAGGTCTCTCTGAGAAGGAAGTCCATCTGTGGGAGGGGAGAGGCACAGTTCCCCTAGGGTCAGGGTAATTGTGTGTGATTAATGGCCAATCTCTTAGTGAGTCCCACACAAGGGCTCCCAGCTGCACACTCCTCCCTGTGAATTCAGAAGGCCAAGACTGTCCGCTCTGCAAGGTCCAGAAGTCAGTCCTCAGCTCCGGAAAAGAGCCTTGGAACCCCCAATTGGCACAATTTTCCTAAGGTCAGTCGTCTGGCCCAGACTGGCCATGTCTAGTCTTTTTTAATGAGGGCAAAAAGAACTCACAGAGAAGGAAGGAGAATTTGATGATTATCCTTTGTGAACCCTGTCCTGTGCCATCCACCATCACTAATTCCCTTGCTCTTCAACTCATGTCTACTATGATTGCTCCCATTTCTCAGACAAGAAAACTAAGGCAGAGAGAGGATGAGTCCTTTATGCCATACGGTAAATGGTAGAGGCAGGATTTGAACTTAGGTATCTGGCTCTCTGTGGAAGTTTCTTTGGGAAAACCCCATTGGCTTTGTGTTTTAGGATCAACTCAATGTCTTTGTCCTGGTGATCAACCACTGTTACCCCCCATCCTCCCATCTGTTGATGATAGCTGAGTGTAAAATCACTGAATTGTCTCCACTCCAGTAGCTCATGTCAGGTCATCCACCTGTCCACAATCCCAAGAGGTCTCAGTCATGCTTACGTTTTCATGTCCCCAAGCATACTAGGCTTCTACATCTTTTTGTGCATTTGCATCTGCCATGTTCTCTGATGTATCCTCACTTGGCCAAATTGCTCATCATCAGGAACTACAGCTTACATGGTCCAGCATCTTCCCCTGCACACAGAAGAAATCTAGTATCAAAGCTGAAGTCAACCACCCATATTCTGTGGTTCAAAGAAGGCCTGCCACATGGAATCTTTTTTCTCTTGCTTTGAAGTTGAACATAAGTACATTCTTTATGGAAAATCACTATGATAGGAGCTAGGACAAGACTCAGTGCTTTTTGTGGAATATTAATTTGAGATGTGTTATATTTGTTTATGCTGTGGAATGCTTGTTTAATGATACAAAGATGCATTTTATGTTGCATTTGTTTAACTCTATGAAGCTGTGTTACTTTGCCTGCCTAAAACACCTGATTGGTCTATAAAAGAGCTGAATGGCCAATAGCAAGGCAGGAGAGAAATAGGTGGGGCTGGCAGGCAGAGAGAATAAAGAGAAAAGAGGATAGAAAAAAAAAAGGAGGATAGGAGGGCACCAGAATCCAGCCACACAGTCACACAGCCAGCCACAGAGCAAGAAGGAACGGTGCATAGAATACAGAAAGATAAAAGCCCAGAGCCAAAAGTTAGCTGCAATAATTTAAGAAAAGCTGGCTAGAATCAAGTCAAGCTAAGTTTGAGCATTCATAAGTAAGAATGAGTATCAGTGTATTTATTTGGGAGCTGGATGGTGGACTCTCAAAGAGAAAAGGTTTTGTTTGTTTTTAAAAATAAATAAATAAATAAATGCTACAAGTGCTGGCTTGGTCATAGCTGGGTTTTGTATCAGGCCTTATGATGACTGGTTGTTATTGTCTACCTGACTGAACTGAGAATTCTCAATGAACACCCTACTGTAACTGTTCTCAGAAAAAGGTAGCTGAGGATGCAAGACCCATGGCAAATGTGGACAGCACCATCCTATGGGCTGGAGTCCTGGACTGTGAACACAGGAGCTTCCATTTCATTCCAGGCAGCATGCTGAGCGATACAGTGAGGTCCTTACAGATCTTCAAAGCAGCTCATTTTTTAGTCCCAGCTTACAGATGGAAAAACTGAGATTTACAACAGTGAGGCCAACTGCTCAGAACTCTTGCAGTGAGCAAAGCTGTGGTTCAAACAGAAGTGTCTAAGGCTCCATGTCTCCTTCAGGTCAAGAACAGTTTCTCCTACCACCTCTAGCTTTCTTTCTTTCTTTCTTTCTTTCTTTCTTTCTTTCTTTCTTTCTTTTAAACAATTGTGTAATGTGTAATGCACCTGCTTTGATGAGCTCCCTGAGGTGGTCCACCTCAAAACCAAAATGGCATCATCACACAGAACAGAGAGCCTGTTGTAACTGTGGGATGATGTCTGTACTCTTCAGAATCCAGCGAGAAAAACAAAACCACGAAAAGCTCTTAACACAGAGGAGTTAAATACGGATTCCTCTCCTGACTGATAGAATGGCCGAGAATCCCATGGGAATGGCAGACACAGCCCAGAGGTGAGCAACAGCTGGAGCCACTGTGATTTCACCCTTGGGCTGGCCGGACAAATAACAAGAGGAACCCTCAGAGCTAGAGTATCTGTGGGTACCAGAGCCCAGGCACAGGCTTCCGGAGAAGCTGAGGCCATGCACTATGTAGTCTGAAGGTAGATGGAGAATAGAAGTCAGAGTGCACAGCTGCTGAAGATGCCCCTAGAAACAGAAGGTGAGCATCCCACTTCTCTTCCCCATACTCCAGCTGCTTCCCTATTGGCCTGTCCTTTCCCAGGGCCCAGCACAGCAGAGAAGAATAGAAATCTCCCAACAGACTGCTGGCAATCACATGGTCTGTACAGAAGATGCACACAGAGAGCTACATGCTCCCAGTTCCAAAGATGGGAGGCTAGATATGAATTCCAAAAGAGCATTCATTTCTCTTCTCTCACAGAGCCATAGAAAGTCGGTAAGATGAGAGAAAAGCCCCTGGCTGTGGATGTCACATTTCTGGATAAACTTTGTACAGTGACAAGGGAAGATTATCAAGCAGCAGGGTGCACAGACTTCTGTCCAGCTTACAAGCTGCAAAAAAAAAAAATGCTAGGATTCATGGGATGGGTTTATTTTCATCTTAAAATAGAGGCAAGCCTGGGGATGATGGGAATGACCCTCCCCCTCCACCTTCATAGGGTCACTGCTGAAGAGACTTGGAGGAACGCTGCCCAGAGACCAGGAATAACACTGTCCCGGGGCTCTCCCAATCAGAGGCTGACAGCCTTCCTGTCTAGCAGTCAGCTGCCTCCTGCTTGAGGGTGTCAGGGGCCTGAGTAGGTGACATCCTCTGGAGGCTATGCTTCCCACTTCTCTATCCATCTAAGCTCTCGTCTTGATTCTGTCTTTTGAACTAAGATCCTGAAGAGTGCCCACAGCCTCTCCTCTGTCCAGAACATGTTTCTCCACTGAACCTATTGTTCACAGATGGCCCTTGAGTGGAAAGACTGAAGATTTTGCATGGAGAGACACATCCTTGCTTCCCAGAACTGGGATGATCTTAGTGCTGGGATTATAGGCAGCACCATTACAGCCAGCAGTTCTTTTTAATTAACAGCAAGTTGTCTTTCTCAGTCAGCATCCCTGACTCATTTGTCCCAACTCTTCTCCATCCACCCTGGGCTGTTCCATGGCTCAGGCATTTTAACCCAGTAGCTGGATTTATCCATCAGTGGCAAGTCAGGTCTATGAAGTCTCATCAGACTCTTGACACTTACGTTTGGTTGTATGCGATCACAAACTCAAGTCATGGACTTTAACACACTGAAAGTTCACTTCTGTCTCATGTAGAAGCAGCTCAGAGGCAGGAAGTGAAGGGTCCTGCCCTAGCCTAACACTTGACCCAGATCTATGCAGCTGCCCACATTGTTCCATGGCTTTTAACTTCCTGTCTCACAGGCCAACATGGCTGCTTTGCCCCAGTCTTCATGGCTGCTTTCCAACCACATGGAAGGAAAAAGGAAAGAAGAGGCAAAGGCTCCTTCCAGCTGTCTCTAAGACGTAATTACACACCACACTCACGAGAAGAAAGGCTGGAAACTGTCCTTATTGCTGACACCCAGCCCAACTAAAAAAGGATGGACTATTGCTACAGAACAGAACAGACATAACCAAAGGAACACCTATCTCTACTTTCTTTGCCTACTATGGAAACAGATAGAGACCAGCTTTAAGGTAATGATGGTGCAGTGTGTGGCCAGGTCTATCTGTACGTCCATTGCTCATGCAATCAACAAACATTTACATAACGTTTGTTGCAGAGCAGACTAAGCAAGATGTACAAATCCAGTATGAGCTGGGGGCTGAGGTTACTTTAAGGGGTAAGCCTGACGATCTCCATGACAAGAGCCCCTAGACAGCCTTCCCGATACAGACTTCTGCTAGCTCACCTTTTCCCCAGCCCTTTTCACGCTTCCACCACTCTCCAGACCCGACTTCCAAGAGCTGTTCTTGCCTGGATAACGTCAGACTGGCCTGCTCCGCCCCTCCCCCAGCCACGTCCAAGGTCAGAATCCAGCTGGAGGCCTCAAAGGGACAGAAATATTTATGCCACATCCAGGAGGCCAAACCAAAGAGATGGGGCTGATGGCTCTTGAAAGGGATCAGGGCAGAATCTCCAGAGATTAGGGACATGACAGAGACCAAGTTCAAAGGGGAAGGGTGAGAAGTAGGGATTAAAGCAGCCCGGCCATCCGTTATTTTGATTTGTGCCTTTAAAAAAAAAAACAAGAAAGAAAGAAATTAATTTCAAAGGGAATTAAAGGAAATGAATTAAAGCCTCATTAGACCTTGACAACCCCAGGAATATTAATCCATCTTCCATCTTCATTAAGACTCACCAGCCTGTCCCAGGCTGCGGATGGGGTTCTGTCCTGCACTGCACTCAGTCCCCTCCCCCTGGGTCACTCTCCCTTTCATGTATTGTTTGACATCTAAGAAAGAGTCATGAGGTGCAGAGTACCATTAACTTCTAAACACACATGAAGTCAGTAGGAAAGTGCAAACATTGGGCACCCCCCCCCACACACACACACACAACCAACCTACCCTCTCCACCAGCCATCCATCCTCAAGCCCTGCCCCACCCCCAGCTTTGGAGATGAAAAGAAAGGCCTTGAGAGATAGATGACAGTCCTGAGGAGAAAGGGCTGAAGGAACGGGAGGGGGATATGCAAAATAAATGAAAGTATGATTGACGTCTTACTCCAGTCCAGTTCACACATGGTTCTGGGCATTTAATAAACAGGTTGACACCCAGAGTTCCCCTCATTAGGTGAACGTGGAGAACTGCTCTATCATAAATCAGGAGGGTAGGTTATCAAAGCATGTGATCTTTAACAGCGTCAGGGCGCCCTCCTGTCTGCTCATGGCGAGGGAGCAACCTCCAAGCTGTAAAGAATTAGTCCTGGCACCACGATTTAATATACACTTTCTCCCTGGAGGAGAGAAGTAAGGTCTGCAGGGAGAGCTTATCCAGGTAATTGCACATGTGGTTAATGGGGGGTGCAGCTGTTCTGGGGTGCTTGGTACTGAACTCAAGCGACAAGTCCATGCATCACAAGCCCCAATGTCAAGAAGCTGGGAGTAAAGGAAATAGCAGTGAGATGCTAGAATTTGCAAGTTTTGATCAGAAGCCCCCATCCTGAGGTTCCCCAGTCTTGCTTCCCATGAGAATCAAGTAGAAAACTGTTCAGCAATTTCTAATCAGGTTAAAGGCACATTTACCTCCCGAAGGTGAGCATTATGTGCAAAGGAAATGAAGGGATCTGCCCACAGAAGACGTGTACAAACATTCACAGCTGCTCTGTAACAACCCCAAACTGCAACGTTGTAATTACACATCAGCCAGAAAATACACTGTGGTATGTCCATACTAAGGAATACTATTGAGTAGTATAAAAAGAAACAGACAACAGATACTTAAAATGACATGGATGACTCGCACAGACCTGATACTGAAATCAGGAAACTAGGCATGATTAAATAAATGTCCTGTGACTGCATCTCTATGAACTTTAAAGAGAAGAAAATTCATCTGTGACAGCAAAAGTCAAAACCTAACAAGGCAACGGAAGCAGAATTTGGGTAGTATAGGACTTTCCAGAAACATGGGGAGACTATTGTAGAAGCAAATAGATTTCCCCAAATCAGTTAGCACTTGTCTGTCTATCCGTCCATTTATCTACAATATACAGTTCTAATAAAATACTGTAAAGAGCAATAAAGAATATCCTTGCAAATCCTAAAGCCCTTGCACATGGCTCTTCCCTCTAGTTGGAATACCCTCATCTTAAGTATCACCAGCCCAGACAGCGCGGTTATTCATTGTGGCATCAGTATGATTTTCTGTGAAGTTGGTCAACAACTCCCCATTTGTGGCCCCAACATACACACACACACACACACACACACACACACACACACACACACACACAAGCATGCATTGCATACATGCACCCATACCCTGCCTGCCACCATTCTGTTTTCTGATTCTGTGGGTCTGTTTCAGAGACTCCACAGAAGGGGAGCTAAGAAAGAAATTTTTCTCTCTCTCTGACTGGAACTTGTATTTTTAAAAGATTCTTCCAAGTGATTCTAGAATATTCTCAGATGTTAACAGGAAACCTGAGACCTGGAGAGAAGACAGTGTTTTTTCAGGGTCACTCCATGGTGAAAAGAAATCTGGGGTATATGTAAAAAATCTGTCCTGAGCTTTGCTGTCCATGTCACCACCCTATCGTGCTCTCTCCAGTGACTTCTTCCTGGACATGGCTAGTACTATAGCATAGTACATGGTACTCAGCACACATCCCCTGGTTGTGTAAGAGGAGCATCTCATGTGTGTGAACTCTTGTTTATCTGCACAGACATGGCTGAGTGTCCATTCCTGGTTTAGTCCTGGTTCTCACATATGACATTTCCATGACATACTGAGGACACACACACATGATCACTAACATTTGCAAAGTCATTTTCCACACAAGCCCAAATGCATTCTCGATGGTAGATCCTTGGTGGTTAAAAGTACCATTAAATCCACTCCAGATGGAGATTATAACAGCTTCCTCAACCCTGCCACTTAGATGATCAAGCTGAGTAGCATCATGCACACGCCATTCTCTGCAGATGATAGATGGCCAATAAACACTGGGGATTAATCTTTTTTTAAGGCACACTG
>PVIH01000004.1:0-29843 GCA_004025045.1 Sigmodon hispidus
TTGTGTGGTGGTGGTGGTGGTGGTGGTGGTGGTGGTGGTGTGTGTGTGTGTGTGTGTGTGTGTGTGTGTGTTCCAGTCATGGAGGAGTCCTGAAAGAAGTAAGGCTGTTCATTGTCCCCGCCTAGACAAAGAGTGACAAGTAGAATCTGCCCACAAACTTACTACTGTAGAGGGAATTAGAGTTTTAGAAATAGAACTATGATGGTTCATAACCAAAAACTCACATGACACACAAAGATTATCTCTTTTTTCTTGCGGGTCTATGAGTATTGGTCACATGTGACATGGTACCACATTATTTCTTCCATATATTCCCTAAGAACCATTGTTCAGCTTATCATAGCATGGCTATTGAGGGCTCATTCATTCCTTATCCCATTCATTCCACAGCCTCTTGACCATAGCAAGAGTCTATGACTGACTTGAGCTGATGTACATTCTCTCTGTCCCAGAGCAAAGGAAATAAAAGAGCTTGCCACTTTCCTCACCAATGGTTCTCTCATGTTGCCTTATTTCTGAAGATGCCTCTACACACTTAGAAAGATTCAAAGTAAACTGAGGTTTTTTTTGTCCAGCAGGACATCTGCCACAGCTCTCTGCAGACACTGAAAGACTACCAATATGCCCTTGCTTTCCACGGCAGCTCCATAAATATTTGCCTCCACTATTTCTCCATTTTTGTTTTCAGCTAGTGTTGGAAGCAGAGCCCTTTCTGCTTCCTGTCTTCACAATAGTTACTTCTATCTAGTCTCAGGCTGATGGCTGTGTTGGTCTGGGAAGAAATCCAGTGCTGGAGCCATAACCTCAGAGGTCACTCTGGCTAATCAGACTATGCGATATCTGGTACTCTCAGAAAGAGTTATATAAAATGACCGAAGACTCCATTTTTTACCCAATAGCCATAGGGCAGCACTCAACCATTGGCACTTAAGGAGAAGACAGAAGAAGAGAGAATAAAAAAAAAATTCAAATATAAAAGCAAACAATGTAATCCAAGAGCTGGCATGGAAGTGTGTGCCTGTGATCAAGACACTATGGACTCTTTGGCAGAGGGGTAAGAGTTCTATGCTAGCCTAAGCTATATAGGAGAACCTTGTTATTTATTAATTAATTAATATTAATGTTACTTCAGAGTATAATCTTCAATCCTAGAAATATTCAGGGCCAAAATAAAAGGGGGATGTAGATGGACTATCTCCAGAGACCAGTGATCCTCATTTCTAAAATCCAGCATCCCATTTGCGTTCTCTGGTCAGAGATGTGAATCTCAAAGACATCCTTGGCACAGCATCTGTAGTCTAAGGACAGGCTTCTTTGCCTAGGACAGGTTTTGAATGAGCTCTGCTTTCCATAATCCTTTCTGTAGCAAGTACTTCTCATTCAAGGCCCCGCCCTTTTCTGCAGGCAAGTTCTCTCAGACACTGAGTTGACTGAAAGATTCCTCAGGGAAACTACCCTGAAAATTAGTTCCAAAAGCCAGAGAAAAGGGAGAGAGAGAGAGAGAGAGAGAGAGAGAGAGAGAGAGAGAGAGAGAGAGAGAGCGAGCCAGATTAAAGTATCAGCACAGAATTTATGCTCTGGACTTAAGGTTTAATAATGCAACAGAAAATCAATATTTAATAAAGCAAATGATGGAGAAAAACACTGCCTGGGAGATGAGGCTGCTGCACTGTTTTCAAACGTCTCAGTCCCAGAGGAGGGAGAGTTGGCAGAATGGATGGGAGACCAGGCTGACAAGAGAATCTGGCATGCAGACAATCGTAGGTCCCATTGATTCCTATTCTGTTATCTCATGGGTTTGCTGGCCACTTTTATTAAAGGGCTGACATGGAATTACAATGAAGTGATGTGAGATGTTCAATAGACCAGGGGCCAATGGACCAGGCCAGCCTTCAATTAGAAGCTCGGGAATGGTGTGATCTATGCAGGAGAGCCATCAAAGTTCACACTCTATTTGGAGAAATGAAAGGCAGAGGATGGGCCTAAAATTGGAGCTTTATAGATTGGAGCTTTATAGATATATTCCATAGAGGCAACCTCTGATAAGTAATGGTAGGCTACTTTGTAATTCAAAGAGTTAGTGCAGTAGAATACACAGCATGTGGAGCCAGGGTTTGTCCTAATACAGGGTTGCAAACTGCCACTCACTAGCATATCTTGAATGGACTGTGTCTAGGAATTCAAAGTGACTTGGGTCCTCCATTTCTTATGTGCAGTGCAGAGCACTTCTGAACTTTGGGAAAAGTGAATGCCATTAAAGTGCTCTGTTCACTGCATCCTTTGTAGTGACTAGTTAGGCACTCTTTTTCTTGGAAGTTATTCTTTCCCATAGAAGCAAACCAAGATCCATCCTGTCTACTTCTCTCTGGTCTAGATATCTGGGTCATAGTTTGTTTCAGAGTTTTAGCTGGCTTTTAGGAAGCAGAGGTGTCAGATAGTCAACCCATACCACCTGGCCATGACAGATTTATGTTCTTAACCACCTTCCACAAGATTCGTGGGTTGCTGAGCTCTGGAGCTCTTCATGGACACTGCATAATATAATACTTTGAATTATGTAGTCTCTCCTCATTCTAAGGCTCACACTTTAGAGGCAACAGAAGTCAATATGTTTTTTATAACATAAGAAGCCTCAGGCAAGGTATGTGACAGCCCAGCTGCTGTCTGAATAGGAATGAACTCATTTGAAATGGGCAGATTGGCTAACTCCCATTTCTTTTCAGAGAAATAGAATGGAGAGAGCAGAGTGCACTGATTCTCACCAATGAGGGAAACCTTCAGAAATCTTCAATGCAACTCTAAATTATGAAGACCGCAAATGCTGAGAGCTGGGAAAATCAAGACACAGGAAAAAACAAGAAGTGCAAACACTGAGGGGTTAAGGGAAATTGCCAGCATCACTTAGTGCTGTTCAGAACATCCCACAACCTGCATACAGCAAGCACTTAATTGTTTTTAATGAATGGATAGATAGAATAGATAGATAGATAGATAGATATAAGTAAGTGTATATAAGTAATACACTTACTTATATAAGTGTAATAAGTAGAATCAAAGAACAGGATTGTGTAGGATGGAAGGGAACATGTAGAAAATCAGGAAGACAGAGCAGAAATGAATACACCATGAAGAAAGGTAAGGCATGAAATGCCGAGTGGCCCTGCCTGTGTTAGTTGGGCATATCCCAAGAGTAATCCACCTTAAACACCACTTTACAGCTTAACTATTACTAGGGAAATTTTGATAACAGCATATATCATACTTTTTAAGAGTTGTCAGTGTGGTAGCAGAAATTATTTTGAAAGTTTGATGTTAGAAATGAGGTCAGCACATGGTGACCCTTTACTGTTTCTTTGGGCCTCACATGATTTCAAGACTCTGGCAAAAGTTATCTGATTAAGTCCTATGGGTTAAAATTCTCAGGTCTACAGAACCAAGCAAATTGATCAAGCCATATCCAGTATAATAGAGATTTCTCCCTGGAACCGGTAGACAGAGAAGCCCTACTTAAGCATGACATAGAGAAAAAGAGTCAACAAAGAGGAAATTACAGATCCAGCCAATGGGATTCAGAGCCTCAAGGACTCAAAGAAAGTAGGTCATTTTGCCCCAAACACATGGTGTGGACCTGTTGCTGGAGGAGCCTAGTAGGGGCAGCCAGGAGAAATGCAACAAGGTGGTCCACACTGCACTTAGGAGAGAACAGCGAAGACTGAAGGAAGCCAGATACAGGGGCTCTAGGTGAGCATTCTCGGCATTGGGAGTAATTGATATATTCACTCAATAGCTCAGAGGCTGCTATCAGAGCAGCTGTAATAATAATTTTATTTATAAAATTCTCACTGCTTCTGAGGTGCTCAGGGCACTGTACAATAGCACTAAATAAATTAAATTAAAGCATGAAATATTATGAAAATGCAATAAAATCAACATCACCGAGGAGACAGGGAATCCCAAAAAGAAATAGCAGGAAAATGACTCCTCTCTGCAGGAAGCAGCATGTAGTAGGAGGGGAGAATATTTGGGAAAAGGAGAAAAGTAAAGCTTCCAGAAAAGCAGGCAGATTCACTGTTGGGGGTCTTTTCACAGCAGATAAGGGTTCTAATGGCATCTTCCACCGGGATGAAGTGCAGGAAGACTTCAAACTCTATCCATGTCAGTTTCCTCAGCCCCAAAGCATAGATGTCATATTGTTAACTACTGCTGGAGATCATGAGCTCTGAATGAGACTCTAAGTGAAGCATAGGATCTGCCACATAGTAGAGAGCAAACAGCATCACTGTTCATTGTTGCTGTGACCACTGGGCAAAGGATGAGAGGAGAACTGAGACAGAGGAGAGGGCAGCATCAGGGAAGCCAGGAATAGAAACTGAATGTCTCCTCTGGAAAGGAATAAAATAAATATACAACAGAATATTCAGCCACAAAGACGAAAAATATAATGCCATGTGAGGAAAAAAAGAATGCAATGGGTGGGCATCATATTAAGCAAAATAAGCCATATACAAAAGGATAAATATCACATTTTTCTCTTATTTGTGGATTCTAAATTTTATATAGCTGTATAAGAGCATGTAAATGGTGGGAAAGCAGCCCAGTGGTAGGTGGAAAAGAGAATATAGCATGGTGAATATGGCCGAAGTGTATTTGGGAAAAAAAATGGCATTTATAACATCCTGCACTGTACATATTGAATACATGTCAATAAAATAAATAAAAGAAGGTAAGCATCTAATAAATAAAATTTAAAGGACAACCTCTAGTTCTCTTTGCAAGCATCAGGTATAGAGTTTTAACATTCCTCAAGAATGCTGGTAGATGGGCTGGAGAGATGGCTCAGCTGTTAAGAGTACTGACTGTTCTTCCAGAGGTCCTGAGTTCAATTCCCAGCAACCACATGGTGGCTCATAATCATCTATGATGACATCTGGTACCCTCTTCTGTACACTGTATACATAATAAATAAATAAATGAATCTTTAAAAAAAAAAAGAATGGTGATAGACAAAATCAAGAGGACCCTGGATGGTGTCATAGGTAGGGTAACATTCTTTGTTTTGTTGTGGACACACTGTAGGTTTTTCAAGAGACAATTCTATCCAATTCTTATATAACTTTTTGGTATTGGGTAGTAAGATGTTGTTTTGTGCATGAAGCCATAATAGGTGAGGCTGGGCTGAGAGGGATTGGGTGGGGCACTGGATATCACAGTTTATGTGCAAAGAAGACATGGATCAAGTATGGAGACCAATGGGTGAAGAAGCTAAAGCAGAGAAATAATCACATTATAAGATCATCTAGGAGGAAATGAGCATTAGGGGAAAATAGTTACTGAAAGGCAGCTAAGGGATACAATTGTGGTGTGTGTGTGTGTGTGTGTGTGTGTGTGAGAGAGAGAGAGAGAGAGAGAGAGAGAGAGAGAGAGAGAGAGAGAGAGCAAACAGATGCCCTCACAGGTAGATATCTGTAGAGGAGGCAAGTGATCAGCACTGGGTGCCTCTTATGATCACCAGATAGTTATTGAGACAGGGTCTGTTGCTGAGCCTATAACACCTAGCTTTAGCTAGGTCAGCTGGCCAAAGGGCACCCAGAATCAACTTGCTTTCACACACCTACCCCCAGCCTGCCTAGTGCTGGGGTTACAGGCATGTGCTGCCATAACTGGCTTATACATGTAGACTAGGTATCTAAAGTTAGCTCCTTATATTTGCACAGCAAGTACTTTACCCATTGAGACATCTCAATAGCCCCAACTTCCTTTTTAAATTAAATTAAAAGTAAGTTTCTGTTTGTTTGTTTTTCACTTAAAAATAAACTTTCTAACAAGAATCTACCCACAGAGAAAGGCCATTATTAGTTTATAGATAGAGTAAGTGCTAAGCCCCATTGCCGGCACTGTCACTGTGCTGACATCTGCCTGGTGGTAAAACCAAGAAGGATCTGGGGCAGCAGAACACAGAATTCCAAGCTTCTGATACAATGATGGTGTGGTGGGCCAATCAGGCCATGCTAGCTGCAAATGCTGCTTCTGCTATCGAGAAACTGATGGCAGGACACATCCCCATCAGTAAATATTCACTGAGGTCACAAGGCTAGGTCAGTTTGCTTAGGGCACATTTCCAGTGAGTTTCTAGGAAAATAAAGAAACACAATCTTTGCTTATGCTGTGCTTTTGAAAATGCATAGTTTCCATGACTCATGGTCACCACCTGAGCTCATATGAATGTGTGGTGAGACTGATATTTCATGAATGGACATTTCTTTATACTAGGGGTAGGAGAATTACCACAAACTGGGCTTGGATTATAGCACCTTTATGTGGAGTTAGCTCATAGCATCACTCTCAACAGCCCCACATAGCAAGATTTATCATTATCCTCCTTTTACAGGTGAAAGAAACCAAGGTGCAAAGGCTGGCAGAGGTATTATCCTCATATGGCTGAGTTTCCCAACATGCATGCTGTCTTATGTTCTCTCAAACACATGAAGGAAGATATGTCCTTAACCAGGGGTGAGCAAAAGAGCCCGGAGGAGAGTCAGGAGACTTCAGTTTAGTAATATTTTTCTTAATCAGAGGTGTGACCTTGGATTAAGAACAAGCTGAGATCATGTGTGTAATCTTTCTCCATTTGTCGAGACGGAGAAGTAGTTTTCAACATGAGTGAACAAAGAAGCATCTGAGTTAAAAAAAAAAACAAAAAACAATAATGATGATGTTCTCCAATGTTAAATCAAAACCCCTGAAGAAAACCTGGTGATTTTTTTAATACTGGTGATTAAACAGAACTTTGAGTAACTGAGACCCCTAGCAAGGGACCCTCTTGGTGGCCTCTGCCTCTGATCTGATGTGAGCCTGTATTCTTGCTTGCAAAGCCCACACCTAATTGTGATCCTGCTCTCTAGTGCTATTAATTTCAGCCTTTGCTATGATCAGAAGCTATGTCTCAGTTGGGTTGTGCGGTGCAGCATGAAATAGCGCAGTTTCTGGTTCTTCTCTGCCTCATACTCCCCTGAGATGCCTGTTCTCCTACTTCCAACCTAAGGGTAAAGAGACCATCAATGGGGCATGATTGTTCTGATCATCAAATGTGATATCCTATGCAGAAAGACCTATCTGCTACACAATAAGGTTTGGATAACCTAAATTTATAAGTATTGTTATCGCTGTATCGCTGGGTGGAAGTCTGCCTATTAATAGAATTGCTTAATAGTTTTGGGAGAAGTGATACTATGCTATGTTTCTAGTCCTCTATGGCTAGACCAGCTAAAGAACCTGAATCACTTTGCCACAGGGGACACCAGCCTGGTACAGAAGAGTCTTTGTGGATAGAGGCATCAGCATATTCCACTGCTCACTACTGCATTGCTCAGGAAATTCATTTTTACATATTTGCCCATGACCAGAACATAGGACAGTGTCCAGGTTAAGCAGAATAATACTTTAGTCTTTCTTTGTCAGCTGAAGGTGGGCCCCTTCTATGGCTTCCACATTCACATTAGGTTAAATATCACATGGCTGTTACCCCCATGGTCTGCTGCAAATTACTTCCAGTTGGTAAATAAATGGAAGCACCCTGAGAAAAACACATACACTCCCCCATGAGTACACATATACACTTTCCCTATACAAACACCCTCTGAGCAGCATTGGAATCTTAAAAAAACCTTAAACACACCAACTTCCCTTCTCTCACTGTGCAAGGAGGGGATTTCATCTGGGGTTGGATGGGGCTCCCCAGGGGAAATGATATATTGTAAGAGAAGCTGCAGCTCAATTTCAGGATGTGCTTATTAAGTGAGATGAGGAAATAGATAAAGCACTGCATCTGATCATCTGGTCCTCCTCTCCATGACAGTGAGAGCTTGGGGTGCTGGGGGGGAAAGGCCAGGACCTGTTTGCCGAGAGAAGCAGCCTAGGGCTGTGTTGATGACAGTAGCAGTCGGCAGTTCTGCGGTGGAAGAGTAAGGCTCATGGCTAGCAAGAGGCAAAAGGGTCCAAGGGAAGGGCCGAAAGGGAGGTAAGGAGAGAGAGTAAAGGAAACGGGAGAAGGAAATTCCGAGTCATTTGGGAGCAGAGCAAAGGTGGCCAGTGTATCAGGAGTGGAAATTGAAACTGGAGAGTGGTGAAGAATTCTGGGGTGTACACAGAAATTGAGGCTCAGGCAAGACTGCATCTGAAAGAGTGAAATGGAATAAAAGAGCAAAACAAGAGGTGAAAAGCAAACATGCAGAACATGACAGTAAGCATGAAATTATTCCTTAGACCAAATAGAAGCAGCCCAGGGCAGGAAGGAAGGCTATTCACCCTGTCCACTATTGTGAGCTTCCAGGAGGGGTGCCCATTGGAACCCAGAAGGGATGTAAGCCAGCTGCAAACCTTTCTGAGGGTGAAAACACTGAGCTTTGACATTGCCAGGCCAGGGAAAGGCAAGGCCCAGGACACTGTAACATGGAGGATGGCCCTCTCTTTGCCCGGCTTCTAGACCCTCTCTATAAAACAGAAACCATGTGAGAAGTCCTGGCCAAGGGGCTGCACTCATCTAAAAGTGCCTTTTGACTTGAATGCAACTCCGAAGTCCACAGCTTGGTACCCTAAGCCTCTAGTCCTCTGGCTTGTACTTATCACTAGGGTCTTACCTGGTCCTGTGTGCACCTCCCAACTACTTATGTGGGAGATCTTCTCCTGCTACTAGTGAGTCACATACTCATTTGTTGTCTCATCCCTCTCCACACATGAACAGTGTCCAAGGATGTTGTTTTCATATGTCACTGTCTAACTTCATTCAGGTCTGAGCTCTGCCCATTTTACTTTTGGGGTTGCCCTGGGGTCCACATACTCTCAGAAGCAGAGTGATCTCAAGGCACTGCCAGAGACTCTATCTCTGGCTCCAACTCCTTCCACTTTCCAGTGAACTATGTACTTGTCCAGCCTGTATTATTTCTTTGGGTAGGCACGGTGTTCATGCTCTGTCTCTCTCATGACTCCTCAAAGTAGCTCAGCCAATCTGCTGAATGACTGAAGGGGGAAAGAAATTTGTGCTATAATGCTTCTTTGATCAAGCTAAGGTGGGAGTTTCTCTGTGTGTGTGGTGAAAGAAGTGATGAGTCTGCCTTAGTTTACCTGCTATGGCTGATTGCCCGTCCTGCCCTGACTTCTGTGAATGGCTCTCCTCAGCAGGCCCATAAACAATAGCTATTATCTGTGGTCTAAGCTCATTCTAAGCAATGGGAAACCCACCAGTTACATGAGCTGAAGAAAAAGAGAGAGAAACAGTCCAGAATATGTCTTTACTGGCACCAAACAGGCTGAAGGATGTTTGCCACACAACGTGACTAGAAATGACACCAATGTGTCATAGGAAGTAGTAATCAAAGGCAAAAGCCAAGTAGTTTTTTGGAAGCAATCTGAAAACAAAGCAGACTTATGGGGAGTGCTGACCCACACAGGGTGGAGGCTGTTCTTCCCACTTCTTCTGTTTCCTGTCTTTTCATTTGAATGGCAGCATAGCCGGTTGGGGGGGGGGGGAAGGAAATCACACTATAATTAGAACCCTGGAACATGCCACTCACATGATTTGACACAGAACCTACTACTAGCGAGTAAGACCATAATTTCAGCTTTCATGGAATAGACATTCCCAATTTGACCTGTGGCTGCCTCTGGCCCTTAATTTGCCTTCCATGGCCAACTTTTAAGCCTCCTGCTCAGACCTGGGTATCTAAAACCTGTCACAAACGTGCATTTTAGGGGCATGTCCAATCTAGCACGTCTACTGAGAAGGCTATGTCCTCAGCAAGCCCTGTTAGGAAGTTCCTATGAGGATTCCCACAGGCAGCAGAAACAGGAGGTCTGAGGCCCTCTGGTAAGGGGTTGGTATTCTCTGCCTTTCCTTCTACCTTCTGAGCATCTCTTAGCTGGTCCTTCCTGTGGCCTATTCCATCTGCCCTGTCTCATCCTGGGCTTGATTCTCTGTTTACACACTCAACTCATCTTCTCTTGCCGACATAAATCAATTCTCTAATCCAAAGGTCATTTTTCTGAGAATTCTGAACTGATTCCAAAACTCGTACAGGCTTTGTCTTCATTTGTAAATTTATAAACTTGAAGCTTCTGCAAAGCTAAAACAGTGAATTCCATTTACTTTCAGTCTTACACCACACAGAGAGGGCATGTGTCTTTTGAGAAGTTTATTCTGGGAAACTGAAAGCATGAGCCTGTGGATCATCCTGATTATTCCTGTGCACAAATTCTCTCCTTCCATGCACAACCTAACCCTGTTTGTATCCCTCTGAGAGCTGTATGCTGAGTCTCTACATGGAGGAGAAGATGGTTCCAGATCAGCAGCCCAATAATAGGTCATTGCCTAGTCATGTTCTCTGTTCTTATTCTCTAGTTTCTCGGCCAAAAATGTTTTTTCTAGCCTGTTTGTCTGGTGTTAGACACCAAAGATATTTTGGAAACAACTCATATACTTTTCCTCCTGTGTCCCTATTCTCAGTGAATCCTATTTCTAAGGAAGCAGAGCCTCTGCTTCTCTGCCCTCCAGGCCCACATCCTTTGTTTTCTGTTTAGTTTTCATATCTCTACTTGGTCTCTTGACCTCCCCTGTTGTGCATGTTGCTGCCTCAGTGTAGGATTCTGGCTCTCTGCAGCACTTTCCTAAGAAAAATCCATCCTGCCAAATGCAGCTTAAATGTCATATGTTCTGAAAATGGGTAGGATGTGAGGCACATCTAGATGGAAGGGAAAGAAGACTTCCTGCCCCTCACACCTAAGCAAATAAACAGAATGAAGACTAAAACAAGATTGGTAATGGCTGGTGTCTGTTTGCATCCATACACTCAGTCAACAAGTATCTATTTTTTCCAGGCCTTACTTTAGGCATGTGGAAGAGAAGTTAAACAAAGGAGTCAGTCTCCATCCTCCTGGGAAATTGTGTCTGGTTGGGGTAAAGAGGCTACTCCCATTTAAAAAGCAATATACTTTATACCCATAGATGAGTCATCAGGAAAAATAAAGCAAGAAAGTGCTGTGGAGAAATGAGAGTGGTACAGAGCTGGCTTCATACAGATAGCAGATCACTCCCCTATGGTCACTTCTAGCCAAGAGCTAAAAAGGAAAGAAGCTGATGACAAGCAGGAGGTATGTGAAGGAGGTGTACAGGGATATTAGGAACCTACTGACAGCAGACTGAGGCATGTGAACGCAACAGTAAGGTCTTGAGTCCCATCCCACATGCATCAGGAAGCAAAGGCTGGATCTGAACAATGGCAAAGTCTGTCAGGATACAGTGTGCTCCAATGGGTCTTTGCATCTGTGGAGTTCCTAGAGTTTGGCTGAAGAAATGGAAAAGGGATCAGAGGAGCAAGGGTGGTCAAGAGTATGATGGGAAACCCACAGAGACAGATGATCGGAGCTAGTTGGTGTTCACAGACTCCAGCCTGACAGCTGGAAAGCCTGCTTGGCGCTGTGGATGCGAGTGACAGTTGTGTGGCTTGATCTGTTTGTGGGGACCCTAGAAACGGGACCTGGACTTATCCAGGGTACATGAACTGACTTTTCAGAGCCCACTCCCTCATTCAGCCTTGATGTGGGGAGGAGGAGTTTATTCCTACCTAACTTGGTATGGCAGCCTGTGTTGACTAGTTAAGGGAGGCCTTACCCGCTTTGTGGATGGGTATGGGGGGATGTGGTGGTGGGGAAGGAGAAGGGGTGAGAAGGGGAAAAGTGGTTGGTATGTAAAATGGAAGAAAAATTCTTAAAGAAAAAAGATACACTGTTCGTGAGTGTGGAGAACAAAAGATGAGAAGTCCACTGATGAAGAGATAGGTCAGGCTGGTGAGGCAGAGATGCACACGATGAGGATGGTAACTTGTCACATAAAAAAGACAGAGCTGGGGAGAAAGAGGGGTTCTGGGTAAATTGCAAATCCCAGAACCTCTAACAAGATCTGATTAAGAATGAGAAAATGAAAATTGAAATGGATGTTTAAGATCGGACAATTAGCCATTAAAGAATGTAGTTATTGTCTTTGAAAGACGAAGGCTGTAGGAAAAGGGAGTTAGGGGTGAGTGTGCAGAGATCTATTAGAACTGAAGAGATGTATTAGATCCATTCTGAGTTTAAAATGCTGTTGAGATAAATAATGAAAATAAAACTCAAATACTGTGTTCCCTCCCAACTAAGGAAAGAATATCTCGAGATATTCAACTCCACTTACACTTGGGTAAACCATCCTCTTATGAAGCTTTTATTCAGCAGAGAAGTTCTCTCCTGCTCTCCAGCATCACCTAGAATCCCCAAGTCAGGCACTTAAATAACATCAAGTACAGTCTTATCCTAAAATTGTGGTGATTTCATCAATTCCTATAGATATTTCAACAACAAAGAAATGACACTATCATTACTTCTCCAGGACAGGGTGGATTTCCAAGGACATAACTTCTAAAAAAAGATCCAATCATCCACCAATGCTCTCTGGGTATTGGTACTTGGATCCTCTGAGGATACCAAAATGCAGAGAAATGTGACTTGCTTCCATAACAAAGCACAGTATTCACATGTAACTTAGGCACATCTTCTCATTTACTTCAAATCATCCCTAGCATTATACCTAACATAATCCAAATGCTATTTACATAGTTATTATACCTTATTGTTTAGAAAGTTATTACAAGAACAAAAGCCTGAACATGTTCACTACAATTTGATTTTTTTTTCAAAGAAAGAGGCTTCAAACAATAGTAATTTACTGCCTTCTGTGATCTCTGCGTTAGGTATTGGAAAGTGGCCTGGCTGGGAGTTTCTAGCTCAGATTCTCAAGAGACTCAGACCAGCAACACACAACACTGTTTCCCTCTGAGGGCTGAGCTGGGTCTGGGACTGGACATTCATGTGGGTTGGCTCATGGCTACAAATTTATGCTGGCTCTTGGAGGAATGCCTGGGATCCTTTCCACACTAACTTACTTTTCTCTGTGGCTACTTGAAGGTCCTTGCCACAGAGTGGCTCAAGGGACGAGAGGTTGAAACCTTTCTGTGCAGAGCCAAAGAGTAACTATTGTGAACACTGCTGGCTAAGTCAAGCCCCTGTGACATATGCATATTTACTTAATTATATTTCCAAAAGCAACGTTTATAAGCTTACAAATAACGATAACAGAGGCTATGGGCTGGACTCAGCTCAGGAGCCCTAATTTGTAAATTCCTGCCCTAGATCCTGGCTTCTTAAACTGTGGGTCATAATTCCATATGTGGCCATTCAACTAAGCTTTGTAGGGAAAAATGGTAACAGTAAAGGTTTATGATTAGTCAAAACCTGAAAGTTTAAGAATCTGAGCTGTTCCCAGCAGATCTTGCTACAGCATGCATACATCCTCACTGCAGCCTTGGCTTTAAACATATGTAAGCAGCTGACATTCTGCATGCATGCCTGACTTAACACCACAAAAGGCAGAGGCCTGAAACATCTGGGCTTAGTTTTGAAATATTGTGTGTTACACAATGTGGTGTTTTTATTGTACATAGAAAGTTATCTGCAATTACAAAAACACTAATTATGAAACAGAGACTATATTTTTCTACTCTCAGTCCTCTCTATGTATCAAATTCATGTATCTATTTGACTTTATTGTGTTACAACACTTGATTTTAAAAATGCTGTTTGAATTCACATACAAGTGTTCATAATTCAATAAATAATGAAAATAATAATCTGACAAATTGCTAAGTCATTTGCAGGAAAAAGGAAATCAAGACTGTATTAGACTTTTGATAACAAAATATGAAGGGAAGCAACTATTAGAGAAATTATTAAAAAACCAAGTCAAGTATACACAGCAACAATGTATATTAAAATAGTACTAAAGATGCATGAACTTGAAATAAGTTACAAACACGAGCCTTGCTGAGAAACCCATGACAGCAGGGAGGCTTCCTGAATTTGGGGTTTCCTTGTTTTGATAAACTACAAGATATTTTTATTTTGGTGACAGAGTACCATTATGTAGCCCAGGCTAGACTAAACCTCACAGCTATTCTCCAACCTCAGTCTCAGGACTGGGATTATAGCCATACAGCACCACACTGGCTTATGAATAAAATTTTAGTGAGATATTGCCATATTCATTGAAAATAAAATATAAAAATTGCTATGTGAATTATCTTCTCACTTGAATTTTATAAGAAATTATTAAATCAATTTTAGTTGAGTTTAGGACTGAATTTCTAAATTCTGAAGTGACCTTTATATATACCTATCACTGCATAGTATGTATTTATGTGATATGGTGTTCTTGGCATTGACAATTATAAATTCAAATTATCAACTCTGAAAAGCATTGACAAGACTCTGTTCCTGCACTATTAAATATCCAGTCTAGATTTAATACTTTATGAAAAAGTAAATAAGCACATTCATGTCATTAATATACAATCTTGCTTTTATCTTCAATAAATGATAGAATGATATATACCAAAGAATCATTTTAAAAGAAGATATCTAGTGGTTTCTTGTTAGTTAAGGATCTATATATATATACCTATTCTACATAGGTACACATGTTGTTGGGGTACATAAAACTTTTTCCAGCAGAAAAGGTCATGAGTAGAAAAAGTTCGACAGGTTGTGTATTATAGTAAGCAACCACCTCAAAGATGAATCTCCCCACAACAGCTGCGCTCCAATAGACCTGGAGTACTAAATTTCTTTCTTAATTCCTACTCTCAACAACTGGGAACTAATCATTTTAGAGCCAGTGTATTAATTTCATGCTGCTACTGTAACAAATTTACACAAAACTCACAGTTTGAAACAAATAGATATGCCTCCCCCTCCCTGCTCAGTTCTGGAGGCCAGAAGTCCATAAGGTCTTTCATTGAGCTGAAAAGAAGGGCCAGATTTTAATCTGAAGGCTCAGATGAGAGTCTGTTCAAGGATTCTTCCAGCTTCTGGTGACTGATGACATTCCCTAGTTTGTGACATTATCCCTCCCATCTTCAAGGTCAAGGCTGTCAAATCTCTGTTCTCATATTCACATTCTGTTCTCTGTGTTTGTCTCTGGCAGCATGACTGGCTCCTCCTACCATTTATATGTGATTACATTTAGGACCCACAATAATCTCCCTAACTTAAACTATTCACTTAATCACATCTGCAAAGATGCCACTATTTGGGGAATATTCATGGGTCTTGGGACTAGAAACCGTGCTTTGCTTGGCCATTCTTCAGCCTACTACAGCAAAGCTGAACAGTGAGCAGTGAATCACATTGTTTAATTATTTTTTTGAAAAGAAATTTTATAACTCCACTTATTACTCAACAAATAGTCCCTGAACTCCTATTAAACATGGAGGCACTGGGAATACAAGGGAAAGCAGACATGCTTCCTGCCTTCAGGAAAGCAGACACATCACACTTATTACACAAACTTGTGCCAAGACCATGATGAACAGCAGGGCTTGAGCTCTAGGGTGTGGTGGGAGCAGTAGGTAGCTCTGGAAAAGCTCCCTTCGTGGAAGTTTATCTTTGAGAGCTTAAAATAGCAAGTAGTAAGAGAATTCATATAGAGAAGAAAAAACATACAAGGGGTTGGTGGCCCGAAAGAAGCAGGGACAGAACATAAGCCAGAAGCAGAGGTCCCAGAATCCACACTCCCAGAGCTCCTTGCACTTAGATGTTCTTAAGATAAAATCTTGTTTGAAAAGTTTACTCTGGACACATGAATAGTTGTGCTGAATCGTTGGGTAGAGGAAACAGGATGCCTGTGGAAAGGTTATTTTATTTTTGTTCTAGCAGTCCTGAGAAAAAAAATACAAATGCATTGCCGAAGATTTCTATTTGCTTGTACTTTTAGGAGAGCAGAAATTTTGCTAGTATTGCTGTAGCCACCAGTCTTTTGACTTTACATCTCCATAAGTGGTCCTGTGTGGGCATCTTGCCTCTTACTTTGTGCTACCCCATCCCAACCCCATTCTACATGTGGATCAGAGACTATTGTGATCAACCTGTGCAGATATACAATGTATTTTACATATAAGTGAAAGTGAGAAATACTAAAAGTTCCTGATCTTTCTCTGGGTGGGAGGGAAAAAAGGGGGGCCTGGAGAGCCTGTACCCTCAGAGTAAAAGAAGTTGGCACAGGGACCTTTCTTTGAAGCCCAGGTTTTAGGAAAATAAGGCCACTATAGCATCTACTCCAACTGGTAAGTAGAAAGACTTGGTGGTGACATAGTTGAGGGACAGTGCTAGAGGACAGGACAGAATGGAGATCACCACGGTGAAGTCCTGGTTGATTCTAAGGGACATGGAGGCTGCATGCATTACAAATACATAAGAGTACCAGATCTGTTCAAAAGACACAGGCTAGGACAGACAAGCCTGTGTGCCCAGTAAATGATTACATACTGCATGGCATTGGTATACAATCACACGCTACTTCCTTGCATCTAATAGGCACTATTCTGCAAATCAGATTATAGGATGTATCAAAACATTTCTACAAAGTATCTAATTGAGAATAATTTAAATAAGTAGGTCATTTTTTCCAGGTAATTATTATCAAAATTCAGACTGGAACCCAAAACTCTTAAATCCTAAAATCTACTTCTTTCTACTAAGCTATTAAATCCACAGTAGAGCCATCGCTGGGTTCATTGTGCAGACTCCCAATTAATCACAGTGGAAAGCTCTACTTGCCAAGTGAAAATCCTCTAGTTTGAATTCTTAATCCCCCACCAGCTGAGTTTGCCACAAAGACATGAATATATAAATGAGACATAAAGAAAACATGCCACCAAATTAAATTGTCCTAATTTTAAATCAATAAATTCCTTTTCAAATAACATGAAATGAAGATAAAAAGAAAAAATGTGGAGCCCCAGCAATTCTGGCAGCATTGTGGTTCTGAGATGAACTCCAGCAGATGCCTGTTAGACTTCCCATCAATGGTAGATGTTCCTGGTCACAACTGATGTTCATTGGGAATGCATTCTTATAGTATGTCCCAAGTGCAGACTTCTAGACATCTAAATTAGTATGGAGACATGTGAAACAGGCAAACCTTTTTCTCATCTGCACATGCAAGAGAAGAAGGTGGCTTCTGGTAGCCCTTTCTGTGGCTGCCATTTATCCTTTTCTGCAACCACATCCTCTCCAGTACACCATCACAATGACATGCTGAGCTCAATGTTATGTACTCCTCTTTGAGTGCATAAAGAACTACTTCCTTGACACACTGTGACACATTCATCACTGTTGTGACTGCAGGTGCAAGCAAAGAGTGCTTCCAGAAACAGACATGGTGATAGACAGGTCGCGACAATCTGTCTCATTTGTGTTTTAGCCACTACACAAGGTACACAGAACCAGTAGAGACTGCATGCAGTCTTTCCTTCCAAGACTTTTCCCTTCCTCTCAAGGCTTATTAGCCAAGGTGCTTGTCGTGTTCTATTCCATAGATAGCCTTGTGATATTGTCCACTGTCAAATCCATTTAATGTATATTACCTTGAGGAATAGAAATGACAGTCTTGTCTATATATCAAGAAAACCCAAGTCTGGAGAGAAAAACCATACATTGCCATCCATTCAAAATGAAAGTATAGCCAACTTTCTGGCCCTACTCTGTGACACATAAGTTCCACTCTGCCTCTTCCCTTATGGTTCCTGCCTAGGACAACATGTCTTCCCCAGAGCCCAACAAGTCCTACTCACAACTAAGAAATCCCTTGTAAAATGAAGCCTTCAAGGCAGTCTAATTGTCAGGGAGATGCATTTACTCTGTTGGTAATTCATCAGAACTATATGCAAATAAACACCCCAATCTCTGCTCTAACGAGATAGTGGTTTGTAGGCAATGTGGTCCCTTCCACTGCAATGTCATGCAGAGATTTTGATTTTTATATTCCTAGCACCTGGTTTCAAAATGCTGTTGAATGGAATGGGATGATGTTCCCTAATAATCTTCAGTTCAGCAACAGATAGGCAGAAAGCCTTCTTCAGTGATGTCTGCTCAGACCCAAAGAAGGTGTTTTTTTTTCAGGAAGAAAACAGTGTCCTGAATGTAAGTCATAAGGCAGACTGCACACCAGTCTTTCTAAGCAGGCAAGTGTCATCATGGGTCACTCAGAGCACTGAAATCAATAATGCTGCCTTTGATATCACTCTCTGCAAAGCCATTGTGTGCATAGCCTGTACCTTCCAGCTCCACAAGCCTTTGGGAATATATCAGTAAGGACATACTCTAGAACTAGAAATGAACTGCTTTCTCAGGAAGCCTCCAAAAGACCAAAAGACTGCATATCATCTTTAATTAAGAATGTCCAAAAGGTTTGAGCAAGAAGATGTTTTTTAAAAACGGACCCATGTTTCACAATTAGTTGGAATAAAGCAATACCTCTGATGTGCAAATGAGAGGCTGCATAAAGTTTATCTTGGCAATACTGGTATCTACGATCTGAATTTATTATCCCCCAAAATAAAATGACAACCTTTCTACTTGGAAGCTAAATAAAGAATAAAGATACAGGGGAAAACCTTGCTAGTTTCTCCATCCCATGGTGATGCTGAGACAGCTTGGAGGCGGTTCAGGTTCCCTAGGGAAAGCCACCTCGGCGAAATGATGTTCCTGGCTGCTTGTAGAATTTCACCAGGGAGTCCTAACTGCTTACCTGGAGGAGTGGTGCTGACTTCCTGAAGTTCCAGGAAACAGTCAGGGTCACCTGAATCCTTGGTCCCTTAGAGCCATTTATGGAGGAGAGGATTTTTTCAGAGGAGCGCTATCTAAAATTGTTATATCAAGTTTTCCAAACTGCTTAGAAAACATCAGAGATCACTTACCCCCGCAAAAGCATATCCAAAATAACAGAAATGACTTTAATGAAGTCAGGGTGACTCACCCTGCTTGACTTATGGACAGGTGTACTTATAGTGGGCTTTTTGAGATGTGAGTATTGGCCTAGCCCTTCTGACAAGCAATACCCACTCCAATGTCTGTAAGGGCTTCTGGAAATTAAAACCTCCCCAGGTAGAGTGAGGGGCTTCATTGGCATGCTACCTACATTTTGCATATCAATTGTAAGGAGAATGTTCTACTTGTCCCCCATATTCCACAGACTTTGAAGAATACTTCAATTTCATAGTAGAATTTAATTTCCATAGCTTTTCAAAGTTCTACCAAATTCAAATGCAGAGCCTTATAATCAGAGAAAATGTACGTTTTCATACATTTCTTGAAGGAATGCAGAAGAAAAGAGTGTCCTAGTGATCTCCACTGTCTGCCACTTGGGGTTATTGAAGCCTAGACAAGAACATAGTGTTCTCCTGTCTCGGGGAACTGGTTGAAGCTGTTGACCTCCATCATAGACTCAGCAAGATGTAGTTAGTAGGGAAACTGATCTTTTCAGTGCTCCAGGAGCCTGGTAGTGTGGGGAGGAGATGGTACTTCCTGCTGTGTGTGGAGGGATGGGAATTTTTGCTTTTAAAATAAACATCAGATCACATTGTTCCCTTTGATATTCTGTGCTTTGAATTGTTCTCCTTTTGTTGAGACCCACCTGTGTGTCTTTGGTGTATAGGTATCTGGAAATTCAAAGTTATTTTTCCTGTTCTCTTAATCACAGTAATGAGTTTTGCTTGACAAGGTCAATTAATTATTCAAGATTGGAACACACACACACACACACAATTGGGCTGACAAGAAGAGAGGATTAGGAACTTAGAGACAGACAATACAAGGTAAATGAAGGTGTGGCATGGTCATAGTTGAATTGCTAATGTCACTAGCTGGCTGCAGGTCTCACAGCCCAGTCTCTTCTCCCTGAAATCCCATGAAAACAGGGGCTAGGTCCTGCACTGTAGACATCAGTGGTTTCCCCTGCACTAGAGTTTTAGAGCTGCTTGACTCCATAGACAGGTAATTAACTATGAGACAATAGCAGGGATTTTCAGATTAACTCTGCCTAGAGAGAAAGAGAAAAACTCATTTGCAGCAAACAAAAGGGAGGGGGCATGATTAGATGCTCTAATGACAACATAGAGACCTAGATAGGGCCTGGAAAACTGATAAAGAGGCCAAAAGCTTTTTCTTCATTAGGAAATGAATATCTTTGTTTTCCTAAGTTCTGCCTTCTATTGTTCTCTATCATGCAAATGTTCTTCTAGGTGAGGTGAAGTCCCAAAGGTACTTAGTCAAGGCTGAGATTTCTTCTCCATGCTTGGGTGAGAGAGGCCTTTTTCTATGTCACTGCTGCAGGACTTGGTAGTATAAGTATCCACAGGATTAGGAGACAAGGGGCTTCTTGAATGTCTTCTCCAGCTGCCTGCAACTTGGCAAAAGAGTCAGTGCCACCAAATATTTTATTTTCTCTGTTCTCCAAGGTCTCATTTCTTCCATGGGACAAAAAGACAGGAGGATGGCCATTTTGGGTGCACACAAAACTTGTTTGATAGCAAAATTGAGAGCAGCTAGATTGCAGAAGCAAACATTTATTAATGATTCCATGAAGATGAAATATAAAGGTCAAAAGGAGAGATGTAGTTTTTACAAGATTTATTTTATTTTTAATTATGTGTATGTATATGCTTGCTTGTATGTGTCTGTGAGTGTAGTGGCCTGTAAAAGCCAGAGAAGGACATTGGATCCCTTAGAACAGGTGATTGTGAGCCACCTAAGACAGATGCTTGGAACCAAACATTCTTCTACAAGAATGTCACTAAATGCTTGTCCCCACCCCATCCAAAAGATTATGTTCTAGCTGCCTAACTGGTTATGCAAATCCTTGACTATCCCTTCTCACTCTCCACATTCTGGATGGCATTTTCCTTACATTCACCTTTTGACACGAGATTTCCTCTTTGTCCTAGCTAAGAAAAGATCTCCTGTCTTCCATCTAGCATTATTTTTTGTTTAATTCCATCTTTTCTTACTTCCATCTTCTCTCCATAATCTGTTTCCATCCCATGCCTGGCCCTTCATGGCATGGAAACACTTTTCCATGAAGTAACTACTGGAGGCACTGTTCAGTAATGTTCTGTATGATAAAAGCTCAGGACCATGAGTTGTGTCTGCATCATCTACTGTGTTATAAAACATGGTTCCCATGACTGAAGAAGTGTTAGTTTTAGTTTTATTTCCGCTATTTTAGATTGTTACTCTAGAGAATCACTGGTTAGCACAGTCTCTGCTCCGTCCACTTCTTCCTGATACATTCTCTTTTATCTGTCTTCAACGTGAGTCCAAAGCTGTCCGTTTTCCAGAGATGACTTTTTCCAGCTTTCCCAAAGGGACTTAGCCCACATAATTTTCTGGACCCTACTGCAGCCTGAATCCTTCTCCTTCAGCAACTGCTGTTTCCCAGTTCCTGACTTGACAGTTTCTAAGCACCTTTCTTCTCTTCCTCAGGCTGGCTGTCTTCTGCCCTGAGGCTGAGTTCAGTGCCTCCATTTCTTCCTTGGACACCTACTGCTGGGCCAATGGGTCTTGCCACACACCATTCCTCTCACTGGAATTCACAGTGGTTCTGCTTGATAGCTGCTCCTCCAGCTCATCTTCTGTCTGTTGTCTGCAGTGAGTGAGAGCTATAAACTCCAACCCATCCCAAACTGAACACAATCCATATTCAAGATACCTGACCATTCCTGTTCTAGAAACCCTGTTTTCCTATCATCATGAGGAAATGAAATGCGTTTAGAAGAATCTATGAAATCACAAAGCCATCTATAAAGCAAAACAAAAATCAAACTTACAGAGTAGAGATGCAGGCAACGGCATCCATACTCATGCAGACACTTGGGAAAGATTTGGAAAAGTGACAAAGCATTCTATCCCTCCACACAAAAGTGAGTTGGGTTTTCAAGGGCAGCATTGTATTCATCCTCATGTACTAAGTAATAAGCCACAGAAACATACAAGTGTTTCTCAGAGACTAATTATTTCAGGAAGGAATGAATGAGTTCATGTCTGCTTTTTGGCTAAGTAAGTTATGGTGACATGACTATGTTTAGGAGAAAACCATTTTGAATTCTCTAGGTGTATGAGTGTATATGTACACCTGCAAGCACACACACACACACACACACACACTCACACACATACACACACAATGCTAAATATACAGATAAAAGTCCATGTGGGCACAATACTGGGTCTTTTATTTGTTGTTGCTGATGTTTGTATTTCCTTTTGTAAATGATCACAATGCTATTTGGAGAAGTTTATGTGCCTGACTTGCATTCCAGCAGTGTTTGGTTGAAAAGCAACTTAAATTCAAACCGTCAGCTTCTGCTAAGGGAATTACGGCCTCTGTTCAGTATAATAAATGATCCCAAGGTAAATATATTTCTTTTTTTAATCCTGCATGGTAGTATATCCTCTTTCCAATACAGGGGTCTGGCTCTATTTAGTTTGTCTGATTGCTTTGAAGAACAGGACAAGTTGACTCTGAAAAAACTATGGTCCTCTATTCATTAACGTGTCAATAATACTCAACCCAGGCATATTGACAGCGGATTAGCTTGGGCTGAGTCTGTGTACAAGACCGGTGCCTTTTTTTTTAACCCAGCTTGTTTCCAGATCAATACACCCATCAGCATTCGAAAATTAGCTCAAGATGAGATTCCAATAGTCGTGATGGTATGTCATGGGTGTGGGCACCTAGCCAAGTCACAGATGTAAACACCTGGCTATGGATTAAACAGTTTCCATTAGCTTTGATGTGAGTAAAGATAGATGTAGACTGTATCCCCTCCCTTCCTACTGTTACCTGCTCCCTGAGTATTCAGTCTTCTTTCTTGGAGCCCATGTAAGATCTCTGTACTATAATTCTAGATATTTGCTTCAGTTAGCATTCATTAAATGTCCAATGTGTATAAACTAGTCTACTAGCATGGGTGTGTGCAAGAAGATGTAAAGAAAAACAATTGACCAAAACCTGTTTTGTTTGTTTTCTAAGAGGTGTTAGAATTTTCCATTTCATGCCTTTTCTTATTTCATGGTGGTGTCATTTCCTACAGCAAACCCCTGCTCACAGCTCACAGCTCACAGCCTTTCTTGGTCATTGCAAGACATTCTGCCTGAGGAAGAACTGCCCTGGCAAAGATTGCGGGTGGCCTCTCTGGAACAGTCACCAAACCTTTCCCCAGAATGGTGACTCTTGACTATCTATCTACTAGGAAAATCTGTTGTATGCTGAAAATGTATACATGCTCAAACAAAGCCTTCATAGAGCAGTACCTAGTCTGTTATGTATAATACACTCAAACACCAGCTACGTGATTCTCTCTTGAAATGCTATTTGCACAAAGCTGTTAGGGAAAAAAGATGGCTCATTTATAATCAATAAAAGAAAGAAAACATCATAATTTCCTTTGGTTAAAAAAAGCAATAAGCAAAATTTATAAACGCTGATGTGACGATACTCTGCCACAGCATACTAGCCCTCAGTGCTCTGCTGCCATCACCTCTGACTAGGCAGCTCCCACATGCCCCCTTGTCCTAACCTATTCTCCTCTTAGGCTGCTCAGCCTCTCCTGCTTCTTCCAGTTCTGACTCATGACTGCAATCTGCTTTCTCCATCTTGTCACCGAGACTATCCCTCACCTTTCAGTTTGTACTTCTCAGCTCTTCTTCATTTTTTCTCTTTCACCAATCCCTCCAGCTTGTCATCCTACTCTCAAGCACACTGCCAGGAAGGCAGGTGGCAAGAGGGAGTCCCTGCCCACCCCCCACAGCTACCAACTCACCCGATAAAGAGAGCCAGGGATCAGATCAGGTTGGGGTAGGGGGACTCCAACCCAGGATTTTACCTCCCAGAATCTTCCTTTCTGAGATAATAAACAAGTATGGAACCTACTATAAAACATGACTAAATGTTTAGAAATATCAGTAGTGGTTTTAAAAAATCTAATGGAACTTTCAATAGCCAGTGAGTAACAGGTAAACACTCCTCCACGGGCCAGGCACTCTCATAAATGCTTTACTTTATCTGTGTGTAAATGCAATCCTAACCCACTACTCACAATTTCTCTGGGGTGTATCAATACTTGTTTTAGGCCTTTCCATCAGAAAACAGACAGGGTGGCTCAAAACTTTTGCTCAGTAACTAGAAATCTGTCTATTGGTAAAAGTGCAGTTTGCTGCACAAGGACCAGTTATGATTTTGAGAAGACTGAATGCCAGCCCATGATGTGTGAAACAGAGAGAGTAGAGCACAGAGAAATACCACAAAACCCACTCAAACACCAGCACACCCCAAAAGCAAACCATAAGCCTCCAAAGTGCATACAAGAGGAGAACAGAGGAAGAGCCACCCAGGGACCCTGAATCTAGTCTTATAGCAGAGTCATGGGGGAGCAAATCGTGGGCTGGATGAAGAAAGAAAAAAATATGTTAAATTAGAGAGAGAGAGAGAGAGAGAGAGAGAGAGAGAGAGAGAGAGAGAGAGAGAGAGAGCGTGTGAAGTGGTTGAGATAAGTTCCTGGGTTGAGGTAAGATCAATGCTTCTTGGCTCTGTTATCACTGAAGACTAGGCTAGGGTATGGCATACATGCTGCAACAGACGAACATGCAAATTCTGGTCTTAAAATAAAGCAAACTTGTAGTTGGATGCAATGCTTTAAAAATGTTAAAAGGAAAGAAAGCCAAGGAAAGCAATAATTAGAAGATAATTTTGTACCAAAAATATTACTGGAATACATAAAAAACTAGTTCAATTCAATAAGCAAATTATTAGAATGTTCAGTGTCCAGCTGTAAGCTGACCACCAGAAAGGTGTCCTTGCTGGGGAGAACAGCAATGATTGTCTTAGTTTAGGATCATAGACAAAACACAGAGCACTGACCTTCCCAGCCCTCCATTCAGGCCACCCAGTTAAGCCCCACCCACCTTGTACAATGAGGTGGACCCTTGAGGTCTTAGGGTGGTTGTCTGTCTGAACAGAACAGGTATAAGGGCCCTCATCATACACATCCACATTCTGGATCTCGATGCTGTACTGGGTCTGGGTGTTACTCAGCAGGACCACGCGAGGATCCAGGCACCACTTGTCATTTCCAGCATAGAGGATCGTACTGCGGTTTAGCCAGGCCACCCGGGTGACCCGGTTGTCAATTGTACACCTGCAAAATAAAACCAGACAGATAAATGAAAGGATCAGAGAGAAAGTAGAGCCTGTTAGAGCCAGGCTAGCATGTCACATCAGGCCTTATCTTCCCTCTTCGTACCCAGTGGACATTCATTTCCTGTGTTTGCTTTGCTATGGGTAGAATGTTATGGAACTCACCAGTAGGGCACTTGTAGATTGCAACTTTAGAGAATCACTGTCTGAGCTTTCTACATTCTGAGGAGTTTAGTGCCTCGCAAGCCACAGATAAAATGACCATTTCAAATAACTTCTAAGTGCAACCCCAAGGCATCCTGCATATTCAGAATATACAGAATGTCAAGACACTTCTGACCTTCCTAGCTCAACTCTAGCATCCCCATGATGTGAACAATGATAATTTCCATTGTCCTTTTCTGGGTATTTGGGATGTGCTAAACTGTTCAATACTTGCAACAACCCTGTGGGGTATATTTTATTGGAAAAGGAATTCAGGCACAAGGATGCTAAGTGCTTTTCCAATTCACAGTTAATATGTGCTGGCTCAGAAACTGAGTTTTAACTACAAACCATCCTTCCACTCATCTCAATATAGCAAATTCTAACAGAAGGCTTCTGAAGTCAAAACTAAATACAGACCACCACTATTGCTATTTATCTTCATTATACCCAGGGCAGAAATGTTCAATTATTGCTAGACTAAAGACATTTTCTAAAATCTCAAAACTGTTTGCACATATAAAAATAGAGTCTTTTTCTTTTCTTTTACATCTGGAGTCCTCAAGTTGTGGAAGCTTCCTTTTCTTTTCTGTACTTTCAAACCTCCCAGTAACTCTTGCCAAGTCCTCATCATATCTTTCTGTCTACATTCATTTCCCTCTCTTGTTATACCAAGTGTGTCCTATGGCCTAAGGCTAAATTCACAAGAGCACTCTCCTGCTCCTTTACTGTAATGCTGGGAATAGCTGTGTTGCATGGTCTGCTTAATGATGTCTCAGATTCCTGTATTCTTTCAGTGTATAACACACTTCCACAATCACACTGTCTCATTTGGTTCCTGCAACAAATCTTTAAGATGATGCTCAAATCCATTCTCTGTTCCAAGGACCAGAACTTGAGAGTTCCATCTTGCCTGGGTCTTAAGCAATGAAAGAGAGAGCATTGAAGTCAGACCCTCTTTAATGTCTCATTCCTAGCACTGTGTGTGCTTTGAAATGTGAGAAGATGACCTTTTCAGTGGAAAGGTATTATGGTTTACATTTATTGCCAACTTCATCGGCTTCAGAAATTCTTGGAAAGTAGTAAAGCATATACACAGGTTGATCTTTGAGAGGATTAGGAGGGAGAGAGAAAGATCCCCCAAGAATTTGGGATTCACTATCACAAGGGGTGCCCCAGAGACATACTCTTTCTCTAGTTCTTGTTGCTATGGTGTGAACTGCTTCTTTCTGGCCTCCCATCTCACCAAAAATGAAGGACTCACACCTTTAGACCATGAACTACAATAAAATGCCTTATACAAGTTGTTTCACTCAGGTATTTTTTTTTCCCTACAGTGTCTTTGCATCTTTTGAATTCTGAAAGTGGTCTGTTACCATAAAAAAAAAAAAAATAAGCCAACACTGCCAGTGAGTCCCAATACTTCCTGCTTCCTTACAACCACTGAAGGTCACTGAGGAAGAGGTGAACGTTTTACTGAAAGCTCCGGTGGGGAGACCTGTCCAATCAGAAGCACTTTTGCTTTACGATCTAGCAGGTTTGCAGCACCTTGGGAATTTTATGGCAATACTGAAGAAATGGAGGGCACGGTATTGACATGTGGTATGAAAGTGATAGAAGACCCAACTAGGGGCACACCAGGCTACTAGTTCAAACCTCAGGCATGTGCTGCTTACATCAGAATCACATGGAAGATCTGTAAGCTCCACCATTTCTTATATCACTGATTCAATTTGAGAACCTAGAAATATCAAGTTATAAGAGTTAGGTTGAATCAGATATAGACAGGAATTTGAAAGTGATACACAACAGTGTATTCAGGACCACCTATATAATTTATGGAACCTGACCAAGACTTCCATTGGTTAGAAGTTCCAGTTGGTGAGAGTAGATTGCCAAACCAAATGTGGATTTGCAAATCAATACTCATGAAGCCAGCTATTCTGCTCCTCAAACTTGAGAACTGTGAGGGGAGGTAGCTGCAGTGTAGGTTCTGATCTGGAACATCAGAGGCAGGGCCTCTCTCTCTCTCTCTCTCTCTCTCTCTCTCTCTCTCTGTCCTCTCCACCCCACTCTCTCCGCTTCTCTCTCTCTCCTTCTTGCTCACTCACATCTCCATATGTAACATAGGCTACTAATCTCAAACTCTATTCTTCTGCTTCGGCATCCAGAGTGCTAGGATTACAGGCCTCTTCCATCATGCCTGGTTTAACATTCTGCTTCCTGGTTGGGCTCCTAGGAGAAGGCATTCACCTGGAACCCCAGGACATTCTTAGAGGTGATTTTATCTAGAGGTGAAATGTGTACACATTAGCGTTTAGGAAGCCAGCCATGAGACTACACCTCACTGCTAACATGTGGCCAGCAAGCAAGCAAGCATTCTATACCACAAACAGCATCACCATCACCTGGGAGCTTGTTAGAAGGGCAAAATCCAAAGCCCAACATCAGAGGCAGTGAGTCAGAAACTGCATTTTAATAAGATCTCCAGGTAACTTGGTTGTGCAGGATGCTTGGCCCAATCTAGACTGTATTCTAAGCTTCCTTTTTAGCTTTGAGGAAAACATCCAGAACACACAGAATGACCAAGACAGAGTGAGAGATCCTTGACAAAGGAAACACCTGATAGTGTCCCCTTCCTTTCAAATCTCACAGAACAATAGTCTTTATCCTGGACTGCATTGACTGAAACCTGGCTCTAAAATCACACCTCTTTGAAACCCCAGAAGTACAACTCATTCCACAGTTTGCTTTATTAGAAACAACTTTTACACTAATAACTTTAAGGGCAGACCCCATTCTGAATTTTGCTTGGGTTCAAGCAGAAATTCACACTCATGGCCCATGCTTGCTAAACACACATCTTTACTTGCTCAGCACTGTGAACTCCTACTCCATGAACTATTAGTGTCTCCAAAATTTGGCTGCATCCATTTGTTATCACCAACAAACAGACCAAATTAGATGAGCCAAAGAAACATTTGTATAAGGAAATCACAGTGGTATTGACATTTGTTTTACTTTTCACCTTTGATGTTCTTTAATGTCCTTAAAAGACCTCAAAAGAAGCAGATCTCAGTCCAGGTTCTCAGCCTCAGTTTGCATGTGAATGGTGACAACATACAGCAGAGATAGCTGGGTGGCTCTGGGCTGGGGTCTGAGATACGGCATTTGCAACCCCAAGGTTGCCCACAGTGGAAGGTGATAGTCTGCAGACCGCACTGTGTGAACCACTAATTCAGAGATCTGGTTTCTGATGAAATGAGAACAACAGAGTGGATGGGGGCTAGGAAATGACTCTTGTCAGAAACAATTTTCCATTACTTTGCTAGAGAAAACTTCCTTGTAACCAATGTGCTCTGAGAAGCCAGAAGCAGAGTTTTAGTGACTTTCTCTCCTAGCTGCTGAAATTAAAACTGATAGTAGTTAAATGTCCGAGGTGCAGGAAACACTGACCAGCAGACCCTCACCCAAGAGCATAGTTGATGATGTCCACTGCTCAGGCTTCTCATAACATTCAGAAGAGTACCGTAGGGACTCAGCCTTCACAGCTAGTATCAGAGGGATGTCCTAGGCTACCCATGGAGGCCTAATTATTGAATATGGACTGAAGGAACAGCCTTCTCATCACATCACATTGCTTTACAGGGCCAGGGAGGTTCCTCAGCAAATAAGCTAACATTCCAAATGCAGCCAATTTCCAGCACAGTTATGTAGCCCCTGTGATATACTACACTGAAAAGTTGGCATAGTTTCAGCCGCGGTTTTGGGCACATCCAAGGTCATGTTGAGATGTCCAAACTGTCACTGCTGTGTATCAGTCTTGCTGAGTCTCTGTGGAATTAACACAGGCGTCTGCAGAGATGGATCACAAAGGTAACTCGGCAGCCAGCTCCTGTCACCTGCTCATACCTGCCCCCATCTATCTGTCTCATTTATCCAGTCTCCATAACAATACAGAGGAGACATTTCTTCCAGAAAAAAAAAAAGAAGTGAAAATAGATAATTGCTCCTCGGCCAGACTGAGTGCTTGGATGGTGGCGAGAGGAAGACACTAGGGTGGGAAATTTCGCCAACACCCCCCTCTTTGCAGACATGCCATGCCTCCAAAGTGTTCTCTGTAGTTATTCCTGAAGCACACCATAATATTTCATATTCCTTAGGAAGACATTAAAGATATGATTAACTGGGAAAGAATAAAGTTTTAAACTCATCCTTTCCTGACACACCAAGCAGGGGTAGCTGGAGAGCAGGAAACAGAGGTCAGCAGGACAGAGGAAGGAGAGAGATAGTAGATGGAAGGGGTGCAGTGAGGTGGGTGTTTAGCACACTGGAATGTCACATGATGAGAACAAGAGCTAGGAACTGCTTCAGGAGAGCAGATAGCCAAGGCAACAGCTCAGAGGGTGCCCTTGATGGAGACAGCAGTGCCAGGAGAGTGCTCTGGGTCTGGTTTCTTTGTTACTTCCTTATCTGACTACATGATAGAAATAGAAAGAAGGCACCTGGACATCTGGATGGAACATCT